>JARHVA010007859.1:5000-420000 GCA_037957365.1 Torreya grandis
AAGTAGAGAGTGTAGACACCTAAATATGGCCACCAATGACCTCTAATCAGGCTTATAGCCAATTTTCACCCAAAATGCATAATTTGGCCTAAAAACACTAAAATATGTTAAATGATGTGAAACTGACATATTCAAGTACTAATTTTGGCTAAAGTATCATTAAATGGGGCAATACAATTTATGGGCCAACTAACTTTGATCAGATCATTTCAAGTCAAAATGTCAATTTTGCAATTGGGTGCTCTGGATTGCTCTTTCCTATCAAATCTCTTACATGAGACATGTGCCTTTGTTATTTTCTATTGGTAACATCTTAAATGGGAATATGGTTCCAACACATCTGACATTGACTTCCATTTCCAATCTAGTGAAATTTTGGACCAATAACAAGGCATTCTGATCAATTTGAATAATTTTTGCACAAAGTGCTTCAACATGCTTAAGAGATAATTAACCTAAATAAAGGCATAATTAATAATTCCATGAAAACTTGTTGAATAATTTGTTTTAGAAATGAATATTGAATATCTGCATCATCAGGTGACCTCATTTCTTGGGAAGACATCCCTAGGCCATAAATGCCACAAACATTAGGATTCATGCCTCCCATGCCTCATCAAATCCCTCTATGCCTCTTAATTTATCATCTATCTAAAATATTGATGAGCTTATTTATCAATTTTAATTTCATATTTGGATTAATCCTTAGCCACACATCTCAATCTTGAGATGGATGGTTCAGGTTGATTCTAGACATTTGCAAAAATATATAAATAGGAGGCCTTACCACATGAATTTTAACACATTATTATGTAAAGTTATAATGTATAATTTATTACAAAGCTTCATGAAACTATTGTTACCATGCCAAATTGATTCCAAGCCAATCCAAGCCATAAGCCAAAGGTGTCAAGGAGAGATGGAGGTAGCTAAGCTTCCATTGCTAAGGACTTCATGAGCACAAAGTTGAGCAATCCATCACTACAAAGGAATTTAGAGCATCCAAGGAATGTGAAGGAATTCTTGTTGTTTTTCCTTACTTTTTAGTTGTGTTTTTCATTTTTTTTTATTACTAAGCTCACCCTAGTAACTAAGCATGAAAATGTTAGCTTAGTGTGTTTTTCATTTGGTCTCATTCACTAACACCATACTAATATCCTCTTCTTATTCAACTTCCTAGTTCACAGAGAGGTTTCAAAGTCTTTTGATAAGGTATTTAACTATATCAATAACATAACTAGAATTAGAGGGTTTTAATGATTAAGAAAGATTCTTAGGACACTAAATGGTAGTCACAATCCTAATTACATTATATGTATTTTGTCACAGTCCTAAGACTCTAAAAAATTTGATATTGTGATTTTTCTATGCTTTTAAGGTTATAAAATATTTTAGAGTTATCAAGTCATCAAGGCTCTAAAATTTCTAATCAGAGAGTTTGAGTGAAAAAGAAACAAGTAGGGGTCATTGAAACCCTACATACTAAGGCATCTATACACAGTCCTACCTTACCAAAGTAGAAGTTTGTTTGAAGAGTGTTTATAGGATTTTAAGATGACATAAGTAAAGAGATTCAGATATATCTCTTAATTATATTAATTCAAAGGAGATTGACCAAACAAATCTCAAACCCTACCTACTTAACTAGTCCTCATAGTCATCTATAGTTTGCTGAGGGAAAGTTGTGTTTACATGAATAAATATATAGGTTATAATGAATGAAGGAGTTATAAGGTTTTATTATGATTTAATAGTGATTTCATTATCCTATAAACCCTTAGAACCATCACAAAGTGAAACACAGTCAGGGCATACCCTGTTCACACCCAATAGACATAGTCATATACACAGTCCTTATCAATCAATTATATAAAGCTTTGAAAATAAAGTGGTGAATTAATTTGAGTTTAGACCATGGAAAAAATTAATAATATGATAATTGACTTGTAAAATCAATTCATGATGTTTAAGACCTTAAATATTGAATGAAAAAGGTGAAAATAATGAGATCAGCTATAACAGTTAATTTGGATTATAAACCCTAGGCCTAGATAAATAATGATGTAGGGAGTTTGATGACTAAATGGGACAAGTTATAAATTGTGATGTGTTAACATATATTTCATGAATGCCATTGGATCTCAAAACAACTTAAGTATTCTTCTCACTAACCAAATTCTCTCTCAACCCTCATAAAATGCTTGTTTTTAACTCGAGAGGCCATCTTACATTTATTGGTACATATCACACATGATACATGGGACCCTAGGATTATATGGGAGGTTTAATACACCAATTTACTTGAATTTTATGGAATTTTTGGTGGTTTCATGTTTATAGCTTTATGAACTATTGTTAAGAGTTTAAATCACTTTCAGGCTGCTGAGGAAAGCCATAAAGATGTGATGAGAGAGAAATACAATTTCATTCCTCTATATAGAATATAAAAAATTCCAAACCACCCATAAAATTTTCAAGACTCCCCTAATCATCTCCACATTCAATATGTTGGTACAATATTATATAGAACTATATAGATTAGGGCTAAAAAGACTAATTTTTGACATTTTGTAGGTCTGTATAGTGAGTCAAAACTTCAAATTTGGCATGAAAGTAGGGGAGGATGTATAAATTAATTACACACTTATTTGGTTTTTATCATGTGTGGTGATCATGTATAATAATTTTTCACTCTCTTTGCAGGGAGACCTGATTGAATCCTCATTAGGAGAGAGAAAAGTAGTTTAGGACATCTCCACTCACTATCAGATCATGAAATTGAGCATGGAGATGTAATCTCATACTAGGTAATTTAATATGCATTCATATTCTCACCATCATCTATAATTTACTCTACCCAAAGAGGTTTGCATCACTTTAGGGATACAAGGAATGAGGGATATTTGAGGATTTTGGTAGATAATGACTTGTTGGGGATAGTTTGAAACCTCAAAATGGATTGTTATGGGTCAAATATTATGTGAATAGGACATCCATGAATTTTGGGAAAGATTAAGAAGAAGAAAACAAGTTTTGAAACTTGTGTACAAAATATGCCTAAGGAGATGAAGAGTCCCCTAAACACCTTGCAAGAGAAAGAGACGATGTGTCAAAGAAAAATTATTTGATTTAGCTAAAAGGTTTTAAGAATAGATCAAAGAGGTAGGATAAACTGATCTAATCATCAATAAGGCCACTTGTCCTTTAACATGTCAAGAAGAAGAGAAGTTTCAAGAAGCTAATCAAGGTGTCAAATAATATTTTCAACTCCCATGCCACTTGGAGAGTTAGAGAATATTTAGAGGAGCTACACATGTCACCATGGAAATTTTGATATAGTTACATATCTCTTATTCCTATTTTAACTTACATGACACTTGTCTACCTTCTCTCTCCAATGCCCTTCTTCTCTTCTCTCTCACTTGTGCTATATATTGAGCCACTTTTGGTTAATTTTATATTCTCCACCTAAGTATGAAAAATTGTTACTCATTTTTAGCCTTTGAGTAATAAATAATGACCTGGTTTACATTATCCATGATTTGTTTTAATATGTTTGTTAACTAGTTGATCTTGCTAAGTGATCTATTCTCTTCCTTAGCATGTCATCATTTTTTGCATTCATATTCTGGTTTGAAAGTGTTTTGTAGGTATCTTGAAGTGTTCTAATGGATTTTTCATGAATATTACTGAGTTGTCTCTATAATAGTGTCATGATAAGACCTTGTGTTTAGTCCTCTTAGCTCAATTTTACTTCATAAACCTTCATGATAAATACTAATGGAAGGGGCAAATTTAGATTATTGAATGTGAAATTAGGCTTTTTTTTAATTGCACTTGCATTTAACAAACCCCAATAGTAGCTTAGGTACCCATTGTGAAAATAATTTGATAATGTCTTGTGTTTCATTTGACTAATAAAGTTGGCATGGCTAGGTATGATGAAATTTTATACTATGCACCTCCCTATCAGCCTTGTCATGACCCCTATTATGTGCCTCAATATCCCTATCAAGCTTATTATCAACCCTATGATCCATGTCAGCCATATTTTCATCTTATTTCCCTTTCATATGACTATGATGTTGTTTAATAGCCTTATAAAGAAGCCTATGAGGAATGCTATCAAGAAGAGTACCAAGAAGTGTCTTTCTATTAGCCTCACTATGATCCATATCAACCCTAAGATGATTCTTATTAGCCTAATCATGAGGAATAAAATGATACCATTGATAAGGAAGCAATATTTAAGGCCTTATAATCTCAAATTAATAAACTAAATAAACATGTTGAAGATCACCAAAACCCCCACTATTATCCTCCTCCTACTTCAATTCTACCTGAAGACAAATCTTTGTTGGCAGTCATGCAAAATGTGCTAAAATAAAAAGAAGTGATGAGAAAATGGGATAAGGAACTTGATTTTATCCCTATTTATGTCATAGAGAAGTTGATAAATTAATTTTGATTCTTTATCAATAAGTGGAGGTTAGTTGAATATGAAGCCAACTATGTCATCAATGATGATTTGAATAAAATGAGATGTTATATCTAATAGTGGGTAGATAGATTAGAGAGGTGGTAAAGTCAATATATTGAAGATCATGTTTAAACTATTGAATAAACTCAAGAGAGATATGAAGAAGGTGAAAGTATTGTTGAATAAGGCATATCTTCCATTGACCAATGCAATTTTTTATCTCTCCAAAAAATTGAGTTCATTCAAGAATCCCCCATTCCAAAGCCCATCCATAATCCATCCACCACATCTCATATTCCCTCTCCAACCCACAAACTAATTCACCACCCTCCCACTTCATCCCCTCTTGAAGGAGAACCCATCCTATAGGAGATAAGAGAAAAATATCAAGCCAAAGCTGCCCTTGATCAAGAAGATGACTCAAGTGTCTATGATGAAGAGTTCACTATAGGCACTCCCCTTGGTGAAGACAACCATAAGTAAACCTTATTGAGTGAATAAAGAGAAGATATTAATGATGTTATATCTTCTCATGAATAGGTTGATAAAGATATGGAAAATGGATTTTTGAAGGATAAATTCATATCATCTGAGTTGGTTGAGACTCATGAGAAATATTAAGAGGTTAAATCTAAAAAAAATGGAAGATGAAGCTGATATTGACACTTAGAATAAGATGACCTATGGTAGAAGTCCAATGAGATATGTGAAGAATTTGAGGCTCTTTAAAATCCTCACCTTCTACTAATCAATTTGAAGACACTCTTGAAGGTGCTTTGCCTTTTGAGGATGTGTTTCAAAAGAAAGATCTTATGACATCTAAACTTGTGAAAGTTGTAGCCAACATTGAAGTTGAAGACTCTTCAATTAAGCAAGATGAGTTTTATGAAGTGCTCAATGGCCAAGAAGATGAGTTTGAAGAGGTTGTGGTTTTTGAAGGGAAAGTAGACAAATATTATTCACAACATCATATTAAACTTCTCAAATATCTTTAAGGCATTTTCAAGGTTAAAGGTCACGTGCACAAGGAAACTAAACAAGATGTATTCATGAAATAAAATGATGGTGATTGGGCTGAGTATGTAAATCTCTTTAAGGATATTGATGAGCTTACAATTGGTGAAACTAAACAAGATGTATTCATGAAATAAAATGATGGAGATTGGGCTGAGTATGTAAATCTCTTTAAGGAGATTGATGAGCTTACAACTGGTAATAAGTTTAATCTCTTTCAAGATGCTATGAAGGACACCAAATCATTCTTATATGAAGCACCATTGAACAAATTTTTAGCCAAGGAGCATCATGAGAAGATGATTGAGTCACAAAAATAATTCACCTTCATAGATGATGTATGCAATAAAAAATACTCTTATCTATGAATTAATCCTAAATCAGATAAGATAGATCATACCTACATTTCTAATTGGGATACACTTGTTAAGTGGGATCATGACCAATATGGTAATCTGCTAGATCTGATTAGTGGATCACTTGTCACAACATATCATGATAATAAGGGTTCTAAAGCCTACAGTCCAACATAATCACATAACAACCCTAATGGAGTCCTAAGATTTGAAATTTTCACTATATTCTAATAACAATAAATCAAATCCAATCTAGTGCACACCAAATATTGTGGCACAAAGTGAGGGTTAGAAATAATATAAAAATTATGTAAGTGGAACTTCAATTAAAGTAATTAAGAGTAACACCCTAATACATAAAATATGAAATATAGTATTGTTCGAGCCAACACTTATGCTACTTCTATCTACTAAAAGAGAGGAGAACAAAGTTAGAATTTACTTACTTGAATGTGAATCCATCGAGACTCAATCTCTCCCTTGGCCAAAGGGACTTCACAAGAGGTTATTGTGGTTTATAAGGATCACTAAGAAAGGCAAAAACATTCAAGACTTATCCAAAAGACTAGATTCTCCAAATAAGAAACCTAAGCTAAGTCTCCTCAAGTATAATGGTGGAAGAGTAGATTATGAATAAGCATGAGTGAATAATAACTCTTGATTGAACATACGAATAATGACCAAAATTATCTTGTATATATAGGTGGATCTTTCCCTAAATCCTTTTGAGAATGTTGGTTGTACATGGTTGACCTAGTTGACCCTATTTTCAAGAATAATTTTCCAAGTTTGATCTAGGTTGACCAAAGGGCTAACAAGCTAAGAAATTAAAAATTACCCCTAAACTGTACTTGGTCAACCCATTTTACCCAATACAATTGATAAGCAAAAGGAGTTTAAGACAAGAAAGGAGGAATGGAAAGAGTAAAAGATTGGAGGAATACTCAAGGGAGGGGGAATAGCTTAAGGAATGGTTTTTGGATCTATTTAGATTGGTAATAATGTGTAAATAAGGGACAACAATCTTGTAAAGTACCAAAGGTCTACCCACTCCTTTCTTGGTGCATCTCTTAGGGTGTGCACTTAGAGAGATTGAGTCTTGATAGGTTCTCGCAAGATGTAAAGCATCAGTAATCAATAAAAAAAAAATTATGTGTATACATATGCCCCACTTTAATCTCATCACATGTCACTAAGGTGTAACAAGTGATGGTGCTTTGAGAAAAAACATAAGGACATACACAACACTAATGCTAAAAAATAAATTGTAGTAGTTTAAAGTAAAATAACTAAAAGTAAATGATTGAAAGGAAAAATAATCTAAAAATTAAATAACTAAAAATTAAATGCAATGCATACCTTGACTTACCTTTATCATAGGATGGTTGTTTAATATGTTGTTAGTTTTGATTGTGTAGGGTGCAGAGATTGCTTTTGACAAACCCAATAATAGAAAAATAAAGAGCAAAAAAAAAAATGCAAGAAAAGCCAAGATAGTTGGTGCTATGAGGATGAGACATACTTGGTGAATTTGGCATGTTGGGGTGATAGGTGCTACGTTAGACCAAATGACCAAGTCAAAAAATAAGAGGAGTAAATTAGGTAAACAAGCTATCCTTAAGTAAGAAATGCAAACTCACCAAGTCAAACTAAGGATACATGTCAAACAAGATGGTAAAACAAAAAATAAAGTCAATGGTAAAAGACTAAACAAAATGGTAAACCAACATTGATGAGTGATCAATAACAATCCACATCTCACTCAATAATGGAAAAATGATGCATAAAATGGAAAACAACATTGTTGAATGATAAGTAACAAGCCAACCTCACTCAATAATGGAAAAAGGGTATGAACTCAAGTTTACATAATAATTTGACAAAAAAATCATGATAAATGGTAAAAGGAAAGTAAAGTAAGTGTATAAATGTAATATCATGGTGTAAAGAAAGATAAGAATCCATAGTTGCTCAAACATGTTGTTTCATTATAAGGATAGATAAAATTGAAACAAAGTAATGTTAGCATATTTTTAAGATGTGAAGAAGAAGGAACTAGAGAAGAGGGAAAATAAATTTGGAATCACAATTTATGTATCAAAGGGGGAAAATGAAATGGGTGGAAGGGAGAATGAAGGAAAAATCAAGGTAGAGGAACTCTTTATTTAAGTTAAGACACTCAAATTAGGTTTGTCAAAACAAGAGGACTTTCGACCTTAAGGACTATGAACAACTTCTCTTAGAAAAACAAGTCTTGGGTCAACAAATGAAGTATATATATCATCTCATGAAGGATATATGTATGAAAATTAAAATGGACCTACCTCCACACAATTTTTTCCCCATTCTTTAGGACCCTTTATAGAGTCATCGGTCTAATTTTAAGATTGGGTACTTTCATGAGAAAGTAGGTATCACCAAAATATTTTTTTTCCCTCCTTTAATCTACCAACCTACCACACCCCAAAGGACCTCAACTCTTTCATGAGGCCAACTATGGAGTTTGAACTCTTACTAGAAGAATGATATGTGCTTTGAATCATGTATTTTAGTGTGAATTTGAATTTTGATATTTATATGTTACCTTTTAGATATCATTTCCTTTTGTTTCAAATGATTGGTATTTTAACTTTATTTATGGATTTTTCTATTCCTCCTCCATACAAATTTGGAAGATCAAACATGGGTGCTAAATATGACTTTAATTTGAATACTTGGGACAATATTTATTAAGAGAGAGAAATTCAAAGAGCATGGGGTCTAAGAGCCTCATAAGTCAAGGTAAAATAAAAGTGTTATCTTGACTTCGACCTTGTTTTATCTAATGCAGAGACAAAAGGAAGGGGGAAATAAAGAGGAGTGACACATGGAACAATTTAAATTACTTCAAATTGCCAAAAAATGTGACAAGGAAAAAGAGGGATAAAATGACAATAAAGGGTGATTACTTGTCATAAGAAAGAGGAAAGTGGAGGAAAACATGCTAATATAGATTTTTGTGTAGATTTCATCTAGCAAGAGAAGCAAAAGGTAAAGTTTGAGAACAAGGATGAATAACATGAAAATATGCTAATTTTATGAGGATGGTCAGGTCCTATCCATGGTCTTATAAATAAACTCATAAAATATAAACCCATGAGGGTGTCGATAAGCAAGAGAAAATTTAAAGTGAGGTGAGCAAAGAAATAGTGGTATTTGCATAAGGGATGTTGGGTCCTATCCATGGTCTTACAAAGCAACTCACAAAATAAAAAACCAAAGGATGCCAAAATAACATTATAAAGTAGTAATAATGAAAGATAAATAGATAACATATGGTGGTTTTTTAGGAATGTTAGGTCCTATCTGCAGTCTTATAAAGCAACTCATAAAAGAAAAAACCAAGGGGTGCAAAAAAAAAGAGAAAATGCAAGAAGATAAAAAAGACTATGGTACATTAAGAAACCAAAATACCAAAAGGGAGGACTAAATTTTTGTGAAAGGAATGAAACTACTATAGAGGGAGAGACCCATGCTTAAGTAACCTATAAAAACTAATAGATAGATATAGATAGAAAACTTGACACGAAGTAAATGTTTAGGCAAAGTACTTTTTAAGGAATTGAGCATTGGTGGGCTCTTTGAAAACATGTCCTTCATTGGTTTGAAGATGGTAAGTTATTAGACCAAGAATGTCTTTAACTAAATATGAGCCCCATCATTTTGGGCATATTTACCTTGTTTATCATGGGTGTAGTGTAATTTAAGAACAAGATCACCAACATTAAAAGTGCAGATTTTAACACATTTGTTATGTTGTTGGGTGATGAAATCCTT
This sequence comes from Torreya grandis, assembly GCA_037957365.1. Lineage (NCBI taxonomy): Eukaryota > Viridiplantae > Streptophyta > Pinopsida > Cupressales > Taxaceae > Torreya > Torreya grandis. The sequence goes on from JARHVA010007859.1 coordinate 14,667, forward strand.
GTATTGGAGGTTATGTTTTAAGGTAGAAAGACAACGTTCATCAATAATATTAAGGGAATGAAGGTAGGATTCATGGAATTATTCATCGAGAATAATTCCATGAAGAGATATATGAAGATAGGGAAGCTCGACTTATAAAGGAAGAACTGACTTAGGACTATAGATTAGAAAAAATGGAGTTTCCCTAACGACAGTATGTATACTAGTCAGATAGGCCCAAAGTGTAGGGTAAAGATGAATATTCCAATCCATGTGAGTTTCACAAATTAAATTTAGGAGAATTATATTGAGAATTTTATTAGTGGCCTCAACTTGACCATTACATTACGTATGATAAGATATGGAAAACTTGTGATTGATCTTGAATTTATTGCAAAGCTATTTAACATGTTTTTGAAGTTACCACCATTGTCAAAAATGATGGTATGGTAATGAAAAATTGGTAAACAATTTGGTTAATAATAAATTTGAAAATGGTAGGACTAGTGATGGTAATGAGGGGGGTGGCTTCTAACCACTTGGTAAAATATTTAGTAGCAGTGATGATAAATACATGCCCATCTTGGGAGTGAGGGAGTTTACCAATGAGATTGAATCCCCATATGGAAAATGGCCATGGAGACATGATAATTTTAATTTTGGTAGGAGGAAAATGGATAATATCATCATGAAACTAACAAGGAGTATGCTTTCTAACATATTCAATTGCATCCTTTTTAATAGTAGGCTAAAAGTAACCCATACATAGGAATTTGTGTGTTGTAGCATGTCCACTATAGTGACCACCATAAATAACCCCATGTGCTTGTTAAATAAGATGAGGGGCCTCATATTACATAACATAATAGATTAAGGTACCTTCAATATTATGATAGTAAAGGATGTTGTGTCAAAATACATACTTGAAAGCTTATTTACGAATGCATGTCTTTTCATGAGATTCTAAATTAGGAGGATATGTTTGGTATTCTAAAAATTGAATGATGTCTTTATACCAAGGGATTTGTCTAATGGTAATAGCCTCAATATGACATATAATTGAATACAATTGTTAAGTTGAAGATGAATATTTTCATATTTGAATAAGAAAATAAGGATTAGAAATAACTTGGTGTGGATGAAATAGAGAAGCTGAAGAGGCAAGAGAATCACTAATGGAATTTTGATCTCTAGGAATAGGCTCAATGGTGTAAGAGATAAAATCCTTAGAAAGAGTGGTTTAAATTTGATGATAGGAGATAATATTATCACTTTTATATTTATAGTCACCATTAACTTAATGGAAAATAAGTTGAGAATCACCTAAAGCATGAAAGTATTGAATATCTAAATTGAGAGTAGCTCACATGCCTAAGATAAGAGCTTTGTACTTAGCCATATTATTTTTGACATTAAAGATGAAATAAAAAGATAAAGGAATGATCATACCGAGAGGAATAGTGAGAATGCAACCATCCCCAGCTCCTTGAAGGCATTTAACACCATCAAAGTGGTGAGTCTAAGTATCCTCATGCAAGTCAATATTGATTTCAGGGAGCTTCTCGATAACTACCTTTGGTTTAGTAGTACTAGAGGGAGGAGAAGATTATTCAAGATTATTGGCTTCAAGATCAGCAGTAAAGATATGAATATAGTCTTTAAGAGAGATATCTTGATTAAGACCTTCAATGTAATGAATATTATCATATATAAGGTCAATTTGAATGGAATAACTAGCTGGAATGGGAGCTGTAACAAGTTGCTTAGCTATGACTAACCTTTTAACAACTTTTTGAGTGATGATGTTAAGATCTAATTATATAAATAGCACCATACATTTACCAATTCTATATCTAGGAGGAAAGGCTTTAGAGAAGAAATGATGAAGGGGGTTGGAATGAAGAATGACATAAGTAGTTTGGTAAAGCATGTAGTGACAAAGTTTTTCATCTATAAAATAAATAGGCAATCACTCTCAATTTTGGTATAACATGTTTCATAATTGATGAGACCTTGAATAATGTATTAGATATCATATTATCTTCATGTATCATCATTTTGGGCAAGCATTAACACAAATAAAATAGGTGTGGAAGAATTATATAGAATCAAAGGTTTATCATTGGAAGGAGGATGAAGTGTAGGTGGATGAAGCAAAAACTCTTTCATGTTATCAAAGGATTTTTGACATGGATACATCCATTTTAAAACATTAATTTTCTTGATAAGGGAATTGATGAAGTGAATTCAATATGCCATTTTGGGGATGAAGCATCTAATTTCCCCAAGCTTGCCTAAATAAGTATGAATATCAGGAATAGAATGAGGAATAGGCATGTTTATGATAGCACTAAATTTGGTAAGATCAACGTCAATACCATGGAGAGAGACTAAGAATCCTAAATTTTTTCCAAATGTGACTCCAAAGACATATTTGTAAGGAAAAAGTATAACTTTATATTTAAGGAGACAATCAAAGATGATAAGAAGATCAGAGAGATGATTCTTATGATGTTTGGATTTAACAATGAGATCATTCACATAGGTTTCAAAATTTTTGTGAATGAGATCATGAAATATGTGAGTCATTGCATGTTATAAGTGGATCTAACATTCTTTAGACCGAAGGGCATTTTGACATAGCAATAGGTGCACCATTCTATGGTGAAAGTAGTCTTATGTTTATCTTCAAGAGCAATATGAATCTGATTATCTCCATAGAAACCATCTATAAGAGATAAAATTTAGTAACAAGATATATAATAGATGATGGAATATATAGAAGATAAGGAAAAGTTGTCCTTAGGACAAACAAGATTAAGATTGGAAAAATCAATACAAATGCAAATAAATGTAGTGAATTTCTTCCAAATGAGAATAATTTTAGACACCCATTCTGAATAATCCATTGGTTTGATAAATTTAGAATTGAGTAATTTGATGATTTCCTTATGACATAAAGTTAAAACTTTAGGTAGAATTTTTCTTTGATTTTGACACACAGGCTTAGCATCAAGATAAGTAATGATTTTATGCACCACAATGCTAGGGTTAATTCCATGCATGTCCTCATATGACCAAGCAAAATATTCACTATACTTTTTAAAGAATAAGATAAAATTATCATGTTCAATAGGTGAAAGCTCTTGAGAAACTGTAATTGATCGAGGACAAGATGGGGTACCATATCTGATGTGAGTGGTTTATTAAATAAACATGGCATTACTATCTTGAAAGTGGTATGGTGTTTTAGGTAAGGATAAAATTAGATTTATTTTAAGATCAATGCTAGCAATAAAGTTGTTGAATTAAGGAGTTTTAGTTTTGAAATTTCTAAGCTTAAGATGTTACTAAGGAAGTTGAGGTTCTTGAGAATCAATCAACTCAAAAATAGCTTCATCATTAGGCAAGGTAGGAAGAGGACCATAATATTCAACATCTACTTCAAGATCTAAAATTTGATTGCCATGGTCATCATATTTAGAATGAATTTGATGGAAATTGGTTGCCTTGACATCAAACATAATTTTAGGAGAAGTAGATGAAATAGAAGATATGGGTATATCAATGGATTCAATGATGGGAGAAGGATTATATGCAATTATTGGAGCCAAATGCGTAGGAAATTCTAGAGGTTTGGAAGGTATAATTTGCTCTGCCACTAAAGGAGTATCAATAAGAGGAGGATTGATAGGAAGAACATGACCCTTAAGATATAAAGTATGATCCATAGAAATGGTATGCACATCTTAATTAAAATCATGGATTTTAGCTAAATTTTTTTGGTAATGCTAGACATCTAAATATTTACATTGAGCTTGGGCCATGATATAGTTATCGTCATATGTTGGAGAAATCATACAATATTTAGAATTAGGGGAAGTTTTATAATGTGAAATCCCAATATTACTAAATATATGAGGAGACATGATGAGAGGATCTTGAAATAATTTAGCTACTCTAAAATCATTACAAGTGAAGGCATATTTTGGTAAAGAAGGCTCCTAAGCATTATATGGAGGGGAAAGTCAGTAATCTCATCAATAAGAGGATTAGTATTATCTCTTGGTAATAGAGAAGGAGGAATCCATTGAAAATATATGGAGGTAAATTGGTAGTATTACAAGTGTGTTGAAATTCATTGGGCTCATCATCATCAAAATCCACCAGAATAACTTGTAGATCAGGACCCATATTGATGGGCTCAGGTAAAGGAGAATTATTACTTTTAGGATAAACATAGTGTTCTAAAGGTGATCAAAGAAATTAGATGGTTGATTTGGTGTTGAGTCATTTAATTGGTTGTTTACTCCTTTCAAGTGGGTGCTTAGCTAGTTGGGGTTGGTGCTCCATATGGATTTGGTGCTTCAATAAAGTTGCTATTTGTATTATAAGACTATAGTACATTTGCATACATTAGTGGGTTTTATTCCCATTGAGGGCTTCCCACATATATGATGTGTTCATTTATTTCATATGTATGGTTTTTTGTTCTTTTATTGATCTATATGTTTGTATGAATGGCTCATGAATGTTAAGTAAAATAGAATGAATGTTTTAAAGACTAATTTAACCCTCACCCCTCTCAGTCATTGTGATTCTAATATTAACTACCAATTTATATCTTTTCTCACCAAAAATTGGGGAATATTAGTGGGAGCATGCCATAAAGGCATGGATTCCACACATTTATAATTACAAATTTAGTGGGGGATTGTCATATAGACATGACTTACACACATTCACAATTTTAGAGACATAGTGGGGAAATGTTTTGAAAACATGTAATAAAATTAGAGATTATATACATTTTTAAATATTTATCCATATATAGTGGGTCCATGTTATGGTAACATGTCAACCACAATTGATCAAATCTATGAATTGGCCAAATGATGCAGAACATAACCAATAGACAAAGGTTATCAATATGTTTAAAAAGTTATTTATGACCATATTATTCTTTTAAGGTTGTTATAAGTCTTATGTAATCCATTATGAAGTATTATATTCTTTTTAAGTTTTGAAGTTTCAATGCTTCTAAGCCTTTTGTACATTCCCACCAAAAAGGCTATTTAAAAAAAATGAATTTCTAAGTCTAGTTTAATGGACATTTTGGAGTCTTAGGTGAATTATAATGTCTATAAATGTTTTAAAATGGTTGTATATGGTCTAAAAGGGTGATAATATGTGTTTCAATATGATTAAAATTATAAATCAATTCAAATTCAAGAAAGTTATGGCTTCAACTACCCTCCATATGTGGAGTTGGCAAAATTAGGAAGATATTTGTATGTTTTAGCCTAAAGAGAAGAATAAAATGTTAGTAGAAGTGGAATGAGTGTAGATTAGGGTGTTATAATAGTATTAGTATTTAAATGAGATAGAGTTTAATATTTAATAAAATAAAAATAGATATGTCTTCTAAAGAACCATGTATGCCTTGTCATTCTTGAACATGGTTATTGTATATGTGAAAGAGATCAATCAATAAAGAATCTTTAAATGAATGCATTGATATTTTCATAGGATTAATGGTATGAAACAAATATTTATATTCTATTACTTTTTTTTTAATACAATATTGATTTTTACCTTCAGTTCATAGGTTGGTGATGCAAACTACATAAATTTTATTCTAACATAGTCTTGAATGTTTAGCATCGAAGAGATTTTGAGATCTATTATATGGTTTAAGAGCCTTGGGGGTGTCTTAGAGGTTTTTTTTATATGTTTTATGATCAATTTAAATAAAAATAAGCCTTATAAATATTATTTCAAGTGATAAAAGTGTTTTAAGTCCTTATTTTCTTTAGCACAATCAAGATTAGAATCATCAAAATTCTATAAATGCATTTGTGGAAGGATAATATTGATTATTAAAATCCCAAAAATATTTATAAAGGTTATTTTATATTATTAAATACCATAAATTGGTATTATATTAATTTATAAGATTCAATTATTAAGTATAAATGCAATAAAATAAAGAAATTGTCACACAATCCTCAAGACACACTCATAATTATGTGTTTTTATAGGTTTGAGGCCTTTTGGTGATTGATCAAGGTTAAATAATCATTTGGAAAGTTTTATTAAGGTTATAAATTACTTATTAAATTATTTTAAGTGAAATAAAGTGATTAAAATTCATTTTAGGTCTTTGTAATACCTCTCAACCTAACATAGTCCTAGAAAGAGACCAAAAACCTTGTATTTTGGCATGTTGGAGATAAATGAAAGTTAAACTAGTGGAAATAACAAATAGAGGAGATTAATAAGTTTTGGTTAGAATTTATATAGGTTATATTTTGTAATTAAGTTTCATAAAACTCATTTAAATCCTTTTATTGTGCTCTTAGCCTACACAAGCCTGTGGTAGACTAGTTAGGGTTTGAGATTGGAAAGTTTTATAACAATTGTTTACACAATTAAAAATTGATGAAAATTTGAAATCATATGTTATTATTCATTCCTAATAGGATTATTATGGTTTCAGTATGGTACAATAAGGATTTATATGGAAACCCAGGTGTAGCATTGAACTAGGCTTAATGGATACTTAATTGGTGAAGGAGGGTGGTTAATTGATTGGGTTACATTAAGAAATGAACCACAAAAATTTTAAATAAGAAGTAATTACTTAATGGTTTTACAAAATTGGTTTTATATTATTTATATCCTCTATATTTTATCTAAGCCAAGGAAGTTTCTAATTCAGGAAGGCTACAAGCAAAAGAGTCTCTATAGAAGAAAGTATGAGTTGGAAGGAGAGTTATTGTTTATAGTTTGTAACATTTATTTGGATAAATGAGAGTGTTAAAATAGATAGGGAGAGGGACTTAATATTCCTCTTAAAGGGAGAAGAAAATTTGATCATGTTTTAGAATTTTAGACATATGTACAAAGAGTATAGAGAGAGAGACTTAAGTCTTAAGAAGATTGAAAGATGGAGTATGGGAAAATATATATGATAAAATATTGATCATGATGAGAGAGAGAGTGTATAAGTTTATGATGAAGTGAAATTGAGATGTATAGAGCTTAGTAAATAAGATTATTCAATCAAGAATCTTATTAAAGGTAAAATAAATCTAAGCAGTAAAGAAGGGGTAGAGGATCTATTTCAAGAAGACTATAAGGTATTAAAGATAGGCTATTAAATCTAGGTAATGGCATAAGTTGAGTGAAATTTTTAATTATTTCATGTGTATAGGTTTTATCTTCATCAAGTGGTATCAAAGTAGGTAAGCTCTTGGTATAGATTGTGTTTTTATTGATGGTTTCTATTTGAATTTGTTAAATATTGCAATCAAGAATGTATGAAGCTAAGATTGCAGGTATACAATAAGAGAGTTGAGAATTTTAAACAACCCTTAAATAGCACTAGTAAAATATTAAGAAAGAGAAGATAAAAGACCCAAGTGAGGACTATATACAATAAAAAATGCATCATGTCTATGAATTAATCCTAGATCAGATAAGATAGATCATACCTACACTCCTGATTGGGATTCACTTGTTAAGAAGGAACATGACCAATATGGGGATCTAATAGACCCTATTATGGGATCACTTGTATCACTTGTCAAAACATATCATGATAGGAAGGGTTCTAAATCCTATATTCTAACATAATTTCACAACAACCCTAATGGAGTACTAAGGTTTAAAATATTCACGTATACTAATAGTAAGAAAGTAAAATCTAATCTAGTGCACACCAAAGCTTATGGCACAAAGTGGGGGTTAGAAGAAATAAAACAAACATGTATAGGGAATTTCACTTAATGTAAGTATGAGTATCACCCTAATACATAACATATGAAAGATAGTATTATTCAAGAAAATACTTATGATACTTTTATCTACTAAAAAAGAGGATAATGAAGTTAAAATGTACTTACCTAAATGTGAATCCATAGAGATTCAATCTCTCCCTTGGCCAAAGGTTCTTCTCAAGAGGATTTTGTGGTTTGTAAGGATCACTAAGAAAGGTCAAAGTATCCTATACTTATCCACAAGACTAGATTCTCCAAATAATAAATCTAATCTAATTATCCTCAATTAGAATGGTGTAAAAGTAGATTGTGAAGAAGCAAGAATGAATAATAACTCTTGACTGCACATATGACTAATGACCAAAAGAATCTTGTATATATAGGTATATATTACACTAAATCCTTCTAGGAATGTCAGCTATACATGGTCAACCCAGTGTGTTTTTGGGGATAATTTAATAGGTCTATGCTAGGTCGTTAAAAAGGCTAAAAAACCAAGAAAGTGAAAAATACCCGTAAACTATACTAGATTGACCCGGTCGACCTAGTACAACTAATAGTCCAAAAGGAGTTTAACACAAGAAAAAGAGGAATGAAAGAGGAAAAGACTAGAGGAAAATACTCAAGAGAGGATAAATATATTAGGGAATGGTTTTGGGAGCTATTTAGATTGGTAATAATGTGGTAATAATGGGCAATAATATTGCAAAGCTCCAAAGGTCCACCCACCCCTTTCTCGGTGCACCACTTAGGGTATGCACTCAGAGAGATTGAGTCTCGATGGGTTCATACAAGATGTAAAGCATTAATATTTTATAAAATTTAACAATATTATGTGTATACATATTCCCCACTTGATGCTCATCATGTGTCACTAAGGTGTAATAGGGGATGGTGCTTCAATAAAGAACATAAGGACACACATAACATTGATGGTAAAAAAATTGTAGTATTTTAAAAGCATAAAATAACTAAAAGTAAATGATTGAAAGGAAAACTAATCTAAAAAGTAAATGTAATGCATACCTTGACTTATGTTTATCACATGATGGTTATCTATTGTGTTTATAGTTTTGATTGTGTAGGGTACAGAGATTGCTTTTAAAGAACCCAAGAATAAAAAACTAAAGATCAAAACCAAACAAATGCAAGAAAATCCAAGATAGATGGTGCTATGAGGATGGGATGTACTTGGGAAATTTGGCAAGCTAGGGTGATAGGTGATATGTTAGACCAAATGACCAAGTCAAACAATAAGAGTAAATCAGGTAACTGAAAAGCCAAGGCTACTAAAGATTGAAAAACTCAAACAATATATCCTTGAGAAAGAAAGGCAAACTCACCAAATCAAACCAAGGATACATGTCAAACAAGATGGTAATAAAAAAATGTGTAAAATATTAATAAAAATGGTAAAACAACATTTATGAGTGAGCAGTAACAATCCACATCTCACAGAACAATGGAAAAAGGATGCATAAAAAGGGAAAACAACATTGTCAAGTGATAAGTAACAAGCCAACCTCACTAAATAATGGAAAAAGGGTACGAACTCAAGTGTTCATAACAACATGACAATAAAATAATGATAAATGGTAAAAATAAAGTAAATTAATTTTATTAAATGTAAAGTGATGGTGTAAAGAAATAAGAATCCATAATTTCTCAAACATGTTGTTTCACTCTAAGGATAGATAAAACTAAAATAAAGTAGTGTTAGGATGCTTTTAAGAGGTGAAGAAGAAGGAATTAAAGAAGAAGGGAAAACAAATTTGGAATCACAATTTGTCTATTAAAGGGGAAAATGAAATGGGTGGAGGGGAGAATGAATGAAAAACCAAGGTAGAGGAACTGTTTATTAAAGTCAAGACACTCAAATTAGGTTTGTCAAAACAAGAGGACTTTTAACCTTAAGGACTATGAAGAACTTCCCTTAGTGACACAAGTCTTGGGTCAACAAATGGAGTATATAGATCATCCCATGAAGGCTATATGCATGAAAATTAAAATGGACCTACCTCCCCATGATGTGTTATCCATTCTTTAGGACCCCTTATAGAGCCATCGATCTATTGAAAAGATTGGGTACTTACATGAGAAAGTACGTAGCACTATTTTTATTTATTTATTTTATTATCCTCTTCTAATCTATTGGCCTACCACACCCCAAATGACCTTGGCTCTATCATGAGGATAAATTTGGAGTTTGATCTTTAATTATAAGAAGTATATGTGCTTTGAATCATGTATTTTAGTGTGATTAGACTTTTGAAATTTGTATGTTGTATTTTAGATATAATTGCCTTTTCTTTAAATGATTTGGATTTTAACTTTCTTCATGGATTTTTATATTCCTCCTCCATACGGATTTGGAAAACCAAACATGGGTGATAAATATGAATTTCATTTAAATAATTGGGACAAGGTTACTAGGAGAGAGAAAATTCAAAGAGCATGGGTTCTAAGGGTATCGTAAATCTAGGTGAAATAAAAGTGTTATCTTGACTTTGACCTTGTTTTATCCAATGTGGAGTGAAAGGAAGGGGAAATCAAGAGGAATGACACATGGAATAATTTAAATTATTTCAAATCACAAAAAATGTGTCAAAGGGCAAAAAGGGATACAATGATAGTAAAAGGTGATTCCTTATCATAAAAAAGAGGGAAATTAAGGAAAACATGCTAAAATAGATTGTTATGCAGATTTCATCTATCCAAAGAAACAAAAGCTAAAGTTGAGAATAAGGATAAAGAACATAAAAAGGTGGTAATTTTATGAGGAAGGTTGGGTCCTATCCATGGTATTACAAAGTAACTCATAAAAGAGAGATCCACAAGGGTGTCGTTAAGCAAGAGAAAAAGCAAAATGAGGTAAGAAAATAAATAGTGGTATTTTGTGAGGGATGTCTTATCTTATCTGTGGCATTATAAAGGAAATCATAAAAGAAAGACCCAAAGAATACCAAAATAGCATTATCAAGTAACAAAAAATGAAATAAAAATAGATAAAAGATGGTGATTTGTGAGGAATGTTGGGTCCTATCGACGGTTGAACAAAGCAACTCATAAAAGAAAAACCCAAGGGGTAACAAAACAAGAGCAAATGCAAGAAGATAAGGAAGACTATGGTACATCAAGAAACCAAAAGACCAAAAGGGAGGACTAAAGGTTTGTGAAAGAAGGAAACTATTGTAGAGGGAGAGACCCATGCTTAAGTAAACTACAAAAATCGGTAGATAAATATAGATAGAAAACATGACAAAAAGTAACTGTTTAGGTAAAGTACTTTTTAAGGAATTGAGAATTGTTGGGATCTTTAAAAACATGGCCTTCATTGGTTTGAAGATGGCAAGTGCTTGGACCAAGAATGTATTTAACTAAATATGTGCCCCATCATTTTTGGGTGTATTTACCTTATTTATCATAGGTACAATCTAATTTAAGGACAAGATCACTAACATTAAAAGTGTGGATTTTAACACATATGTTATGTTATCAAGAAATGCGGGCCTTGTATTAGCAGTTATGTTGCAATGTAGGAAGATGATGTTCATCAAGAAGATTAAGGGAACGAAGGCAAAATTCATGTAATTATTCATTAGGAATAATTCCATGAATAGATATACAAAGAGGGGGAAGTTCAACTTCTAAAGGAAGGATTGACTCAGAACCATATACTAGAGAAAATAGAGTTGCCCTAGTGGCAGTATATACGCTAGTATGATAGGCCCAAAGTTTAGGGTAAAGATGAATATTCTAATTTGTGTAGCTTTCACGAATTATCTTTTAGAGAATTTTTTGGATAATTTTATTGCTGGCCTCAACTTGACCATTTCATATAGATGATAAGGCATGGAAAATTTGTGATTAATTTTGAATTGTTACAAATTTATTTAACATGTTTATTTTTGAAATTACCACCATTATCATAAATGATAGTATGGTGAATGTTAATGTGGAAAATAATTTTTTTAAGAATAAATTTGGAAATGGTAGGACTAGTGATGTTAATGAGGGGAATTACTTCTACCCACTTGGTAAAATATTTGGTAACAGTGATTATAAAGACAGGCCCATCTTGGGAGTGAGAAAGTTTACAAATGAGATCAAATTCCCACATAGAAAATGGCCATAAAGACTTGATAGTTTTAAGTTTAGCAAGAGGTAAATGGATGAGATCATCACGAAGCTAATAAGGAGTGCACTTTTTATCATATTCAATTTCATCCTTTTCAAGAGTAGGCCAAAAGTAACCCATACGTAGGAATTTTCATGATGTAACATGTCTACTATAGTGACCACCATAAATTTCCCCATGTGCTTCTTCAAGAAGAGGAGGGACCTCATCTTTCATAACACAATGAAGAAATGTAACTTTAACATTGTAATAGTAAAGGATGTTATGTTGAAATACATACTTAAAAGCTTGTTTATGAATACATGTCTTTTCAGAATAATCTAAATTAGGAGGATAAGTTTGGTGTTATAAGAATTGAATGATGTCTTTATAACAAAGGCTTTGTCTAATGGTAATAGCCTCAATATGACATATAAGCAAATTTGATGGTTGAGTTGAAGACAAATATTTTCTTATTTGTATAAGAAAATAAGGATCAGAAAGAACTTGATGTGGATGAAATAGAGAAGCTAAAGAGGCAACATAATCAATAATAGAATTTTGATCTCTAGGAATAGGCTCAATAGTGAAAGAGATAAAATTATTAGCAAGAGTGGTTGTAATTTGATGATAGGTAATAAGTTTCTAAATTTTACATTGATAGTCACCATTAAATTGATGGAAAATAAGTTAAGAATCAACTAAAGCATGAAGGTATTCAATGTCTAAATCAAGAACAACTCACATGTCTAAGATAAGAGCTTTGTATTCAGCCATATTATTGGTGACATCAAAGGTGAAGCAAAAAGATAAATGAATGATCTTAATGAGAAGACTAGTGAGAATACAACCTACCCTAGCCCCTTGAATTCATTTAGCTTCATCAAAGTGAAGGGTCCAAGTATCCTCATGAAAGTCAAGATTGATTTTAGGAAGCTTCTCAATAACTACCTTTAGTTTAATAGTTCTAGAGGGAGTGGAAGATTATTCAAAATTATTGGCTTTAAGATTAGTAGTAAAGCTATGAAAATAATCTTTAAGAGAGATATCTTGATTAAGACCTTCAGTGTAAAAAATATTATTATCTAAAAATTCATCTTGAAAAGAACAAGTGGCTGGAATTGGAGTTATAACATGTTGATCAGCTATGACTTTCCCTTTAACAACTTTATGAGTGATGATGTGAAGATCAAATTCCATAAGGATGACCATCCATTTTCCAATTCTATCTCTAGGAAGAAATTATTTGGAGAAATGATGAAGGGGGTCAAAATGCAAAATGACATAATTAGTTTGGTAAAGCCTATAATGATGAAACTTTTCAATTTCAAACTATATAGCAAAGCAATCATGCTCAATTTTGGTATAACATGTTTCATAGTAAATGAGGCCTTAGATAATGCAGTAGATAACATACTCTCTTCCCATATCATTTTGTTGGGAAAGCATTGCCCCAACAAAAATAAGTGTGGAAGAATTATATAAAATCAAAGGTTTATCATTAAAAGGAGGATGAAATGTAGGTGGATGAAGTAACGAATCCTTCATGTTATCAAATTTTTTTTGACATGGATCCATCCATTCAGAATTATTACTTTTCTTGAGAAGGGAATTGATAAAGAAAATTAGATATGCGATTTTGGGGATGAATCATCTAATTACCCCAAGATTGCCTAAATATATATATGTCAAGAATAGAATGAGGAATAGGGATGTTGATGATAGCAATAATTTTGGTAGGACCAACATCAATGTCATGGAGAGAGACTAAGAATATTAAGAATTTTATAGATGTGACTCCAAAGACACATTTGTAAGGATTAAGTCTAACTTTATATTTAAGGATAAGATCAAAGATGATAGCAAGATATTAAAGATGATTATTATGATTCTTAGATTTAGCAATAAGATCATCTACATAGGTTTCAATAATTTTGTGAATGAGATTGTGAAATGTGTGACTCATTGTACATTGGTAAGTGTCTCAAACATTCTTGAGACTGAAGGGATTTTTGACATAGCAATAGGTTCTCTATTCTATGGTGAAATTGGTCTTATGTTCATCTTTAGGAGTGATATGAATCTAATTATATCTTGAGAAATGTAATGTCCCTTACTTAGGGGCTCTCTTATCTGCACAAAAAAACTCTGATACCAAAGACCAAAGCTCTGATACCACTGTGATGTCCCTTACTTAGGGGCTCTCTTATCTGCACAAAAACTTTGATACCAAAGACAAAAGCTCTGATACCACTGTAATATCCCCTTCTAAACAGGAAATATAGCAACACAAAAAATCTGAACCAAGATATAATCGCTGTTGAATAAATTCAGAAAGATCACAATAATATAGTCTTTTAATAACAAATTACAGATTGTATCACTTGTCCTTGTAAATTATTACAATTGCAGTCCTCTAATATGCATATAAAAATGAAATACAGTCTTGAGAACCCTGGCTTTGAAAATCTGGAAGTGCAAATTGATTTCTGGAAAGTCTCGGCCCTTCTGTGTCGACACACAGTCGCCGTCGTCGGTCGATATATCGCCGACGTCGGTCTCTGCCGGTCGGATTTCTGCCGACGTCGGTCTTCAGTCGACCGATGTCGTTCACTGAAACCCTCTGTCTGCCGATGTCGGTTCCTGCACTGATCTGTACGAACCCATACGGATTCTGTACGGCCGCAAATTAAGCACCACTTCCCTATCTTCAACCCCTGATCCGAAATATATATGTCTCTAGCACAGTAGATCTCTAGCTGTATAATTTATTGAATCAAAACATAAAGCAATAAATACCTGGAATATCTGTGATAACTTCTGTGTGAAGTTATCTCTCAAACCTGAAGTTCTATGATAACTTCTGGATGAAGCTATCTCTCACTTTGGCAATAGATCAGCTGATATTCCACAGCCTCTTAATTGCACACACTGAAGAGGGAACGTTCTCCAATGCAAATGGAATCCTTGAACCCTAGGCTCAGTCTTCACAGAAGAAATTCTCAAAATCAATATCAATAATCAATAGCATAATGAACAATGGCCTCCATGAAAAACCCTTATACCCTCAAAAGATATGCTTGCCCTAATTAGGGTTTCTTAAATTAGAATTAGGGTTTCTAATTAAAAATAGGCTAAATAATTAATATTTGATTAAATCAATCAAATATTAATATCTCGCTCAATACATGTCGGATCCACGAACCGATCGAAGCTAGTGAATCAGGGAGTGATTCCGCACATAACCATGCCACAATAAAGGCGCTCCGCTGCATATCAAATATCCCTAAAAAGTAGGAGCTCAGGCTCAATGCATCTGAAATACCCTGAATGAAAACCAAATGTAGAAATTCTGTGAATCAAAGTCAAGCCAAGCTCCATTATGACCCTCTATCCATCATATTAGCCTACGAAGGTCACATAATAAGCTAATCATCAAACCTGTCAATGTCCACGAAAAAGGGGACATGACAATCCGCCCCTCCGGAAATTGCTTGTCCCCAAGCAATCTCGGAACAATGAACTACTCGATCCACCTGGATCCCAAATGTAGTTATGCTCTGCACTGCTGTGAATTAATGCAAGTACCTGTAACATCAACAGAAGTAGAACAAAGAGGAACCCATAATCAAATTGGCGAACACAACTCAACCAATCTCTGAAATCACAACTGCCCTGGATGTGTCGATACTGTAGATTGTGTACTTGGCAACTGCAAATCCTATCTAGAAAAGATGGTGTTAATCCATCCCATAACTGATCCCTCTGTAATGGTGGCACAACCAACTATACCATACTATCAAATGTGTGAGAAGAATCAATATGGAGACTCGACTCCACTGGTATCCCAAACTCCTCAGAATCAGGTACTCCCAAGTCCTGAATATGTGTGTGAGCCTCAACCACATGCTCCTCATAAGCAGCTATAGCAACATACTCATCATCCACACTCAGTGTACTAACATCTGAGTACACCTCCACACTCTGAATGCAAGCATCAGACTCATCCTCACTGTCTAACTCATGAGATAGACTCACCTTAAGACAAAGCTCATCCACAACATCCTCAACTACTCCTGCCTGTGAAGATAATGCAGATAAATCATTACCTGAAGATGTGTTAATATCTCCCTGTACTGGATCAGCATGACTGTCAAACTCATCATGCAAGTGGCTACATGTCATAGGGAAAGCACTATGATCCTTGGGCCTATTAATTAGATTCTTTAACCACATACAAGCTCTAGGTGAGACATTTCTCCCTTTTGTCCAGACATACCATAAATCTTCTGCCAAGAGTTTGGAAATTTTATCCTCCTCCTCAAACAAGATTGTGAACATAATAGAGTGCATTGATGCCAATATATTGCTAGAATGAAACTCATCTAAAATATTCCAAAATATTTTAAACATCATGCGAATTTCACCAATACAACCTACTAACATCATAACGTTTTCAAATCCATACCTTGCAAATGTTTCAAGTAATCTTGCCCTCCTTGAGAAATGAGGGTCTCTAATGTTATCCAACTTTTCGAAGCTTTTTACCATGGCATAAAGTACCTCTCTCATAATTTGATCATCATGAAAATCAAAGCCAGCTATGATCCTCATCATTTCACTAATGCAAGAGAGAGCTGCAAGTCTTACCACCTCATCATGATGTCTCAATAATCGGGGCTTCACCAACGAATCAAACGCTGGAAATAACGCTGTTTGCATCTCATAAGTATTTGAATGCTCAACCTTGCCTAAATAAGTGTCCAACTCCTCCAAAATTTGTAGAGTGTCATCTGCTTGCTGAAATGGATGATCTAATTTCTTCTTTGCATTGTGCATGCTCTCTTCCAAATATTTGACCCCTCTTAGAGCCATACTGATAATCGAATTGAACCTGGAACTACCCAACACGATGGCAAGACATTAGTTCTGATGTGCCCAACAGGATGGCAGGAATTTAGCTCTGATACCACTGTAATGTCCCTTACTTAGGGGCTCTCTTATCTGCACAAAAAAACTCTGATACCAAAGACCAAAGCTCTGATACCACTGTGATGTCCCTTACTTAGGGGCTCTCTTATCTGCACAAAAACTTTGATACCAAAGACAAAAGCTCTGATACAACTGTAATATCCCCTTCTAAACAGGAAATATAGCAACACAAAAAATTTGAACCAAGATATAATCGCTGTTGAATAAATTCAGAAAGATCACAATAATATAGTCTTTTAATAACAAATTACAGATTGTATCACTTGTCCTTGTAAATTATTACAATTGCAGTCCTCTAATATGCATATAAAAATGAAATACAGTCTTGAGAACCCTGGCTTTGAAAATCTGGAAGTGCAAATTGAGTTCTGGAAAGTCTCGGCCCTTCTGTGTCGACACACAGTCGCCGTCGTCGGTCGATATATCGCCGACGTCGGTCTCTGCCGGTTGGATTTCTGCCGACATCGGTCTTCAGTCGACCGATGTCGGTCACTGAAACCCTCTGTCTGCCGATGTCGGTTCCTGCACTGATCTGTACGAACCTGTACGGATTCTGTACGGCCGCAAATTAAGCACCACTTCCCTGTCTTCAACCCCTGATCCGAAATATATATGTCTCTAGCACAGTAGATCTCTAGCTGTATAATTTATTGAATCAAAACATAAAGCAATAAATACCTAGAATATCTGTGATAACTTCTGTGTGAAGTTATCTCTCAAACCTGAAGTTCTATGATAACTTCTGGATGAAGCTATCTCTCACTTTGGCAATAGATCAGCTGATATTCCACAGCCTCTTAATTGCACACACTGAAGAGGGAACGTTCTCCAATGCAAATGGAATCCTTGAACCCTAGGCTCAGTCTTCACAGAAGAAATTCTCAAAATCAATATCAATAATCAATAGCATAATGAACAATGGCCTCCATGAAAAACCCTTATACCCTCAAAAGATATGCTTGCCCTAATTAGGGTTTCTTAAATTAGAATTAGGGTTTCTAATTAAAAATAGGCTAAATAATTAATATTTGATTAAATCAATCAAATATTAATATCTCCCTCAATACATGTCGGATCCATGAACCGATCGAAGCTAGTGAATCAGGGAGTGATTCCGCACATAACCATGCCATAATAAAGGCGCTCTGCTGCATATCAAATATCCCTAAAAAGTAGGAGCTCAGGCTCAATGCATCTGAAATACCCTGAATGAAAACCAAATGTAGAAATTCTGTGAATCAAAGTCAAGCCAAGCTCCATTATGACCCTCTATCCATCATATTAGCCTACGAAGGTCACATAATAAGCTAATCATCAAACCTGTCAATGTCCACGAAAAAGGGGACATGACAAGAAACCATCCATAAGAGATAACATTTTGTAACCAATTGTGGAATCAATGATGTAATCTATTAAAGGTAAGGTTAAGTTGTCCTTGGGATAATAAATTTAAATATTACATAGATCAAGATAAATGAAAATAACCATAGTGATTTTATTCTGAATGGGAACAATGTTGGACACCCATTCAGAATAATCCACTAGTCTGATAAATTTAGCATCGAGTAATTTGATGATTTACTTATGACATAAGGTTGAAAATTTAGGAATAATTTTCCTTGATTTTGATTCACAGGCTTAGAATTAGGACAAGTAATGATGTTATGCACCTCAATTCTAGGGTCAATACTAGGCATGTCCTTGTAGGACCAAGTAAAAGCTTCATGATATTTGTCAAAGAATAAGCTAAAATTATCATATTTTATAGGTGAAATCTCTCAAGAAACTATAATTGATTGAGGATAAGATGGGGTACCATATTCGATGTGAGTGGTTTCTTCAATAAGCATGGTATTACCATCTTGAAAGTGATATGGTGCATTAATAAAGGCTGAAATTAGATTTGTTTTAGGATCAATTCTAACAATGAAGTTGTTGAAGCAAGGAGTTTTAGTTTTGAAATTTCCAAGCTTATGATGCTTCCAAGGAAGTTGAGGTTCCCAAGCATGGAACAACTTAAGAATAGCTCATCACTAGGCAAGGTAGGAAAAGGTCCATAATATTTGACATCTACTTTAAGATCTAAAATTTGATTGCCATGGTCATCATATTCAGAATGAATCTTATGGACATTAGTTGTCTTTGCATATTTTTGAATGTATGAGGAGACATAATGAGAGGATCTTGAACTAATTTATCCACTCCAAAATCATTTCAAGTGAAGGCATATTATGGTAAATAAGGATCTTGAGCATTTCATAGAGAGGGAAAGTTGGTAGTCTCATCAATAAGAGGAATAGTATGGTTTCTTAGTAATAGAGAAGGAGGAAGCCATTAAAAAATATATGGAGGAAACTTGGTAGTATTACAAGTTTATTTAAATTCATTGGGCTCACTATCATTAGAATTCACAAGAGTAACTTATAGATTAGGACTCATGTTGATGAACTCAGGTAAATGAACATTGTTAATCTTAAGTTTTATAGGAATACGATATTGAGGTTTAGGATTAGGAAGCTAGATACCCCATGGATTGGGATTAATTTCATGATTGTACCATTTTACATTATGAAATAATTTAATTAATTGATTACCATAAGAAACAATAGCTCACATTTGATGGGTCCATGGATGACCAAGAAGGATATTGTAAGATAAAGGAAGATCAAGAACCATAAGCTTGGTTTGAATGGTCTTAGGTCCTATGGTTCATAGAAGCCAAATAAAACCATGTGGATTTTAATTAGTCTTATCAAAACCACAATAATTAACACAAGCTTACTTGAGATGATCCTTATGATAACTAAATTATTCTATAAGCCACAAGGATGTCACACTAATACTAGATCCTTCATCAACTAAGACTTTTTGGATAAGAGTGGTATTAATGGCTATTTTAATAAAGTGTGGCAGATTATTAACATGAAAATAATTTCATCATTAATCATGTCCTCTTCAACAAACTCAATGAAACATTTAGAAGAGGTACATGAGGTTTCAATGGTGTTGATATTAGTAGGTTGAGAGTCAATAAAAGGTGGTTCTTCATCAATGGAGGATGGATCTTCAATTTCTTGAAGTTTTTGCATAAGGAATTTATGATGATAGGATGAAGTGAGAACCAAGTCCATAAGATGAATCTTACAAGACACAAAGTTAAGTTATTTAAGAAAATTATAATGATATTTAGAAGAAACAACATGAGTTTTAGAAGGTAAATTAGTTTTAGAAGGTATAAATGTGGTTGGGGGATCTGAAGGAGGAAGGTTTTCCTCAAGTGCTTCTGAATCAACATTAGAGGTGGTAGTATCTTTAAGAATTTGTTCTTATAAAGATGACTTTTTAAGTTTGGTAACATGATCTTTATGAGCCAATTTATGATGATAATTGACATTGGCAGTGTTGACATATTGAGAGTTGTTATAATATTGGTCATAATTAGCATTAAT
This sequence comes from Torreya grandis, assembly GCA_037957365.1. Lineage (NCBI taxonomy): Eukaryota > Viridiplantae > Streptophyta > Pinopsida > Cupressales > Taxaceae > Torreya > Torreya grandis. The sequence continues at coordinate 34,985 of JARHVA010007859.1, forward strand.
TGCATAAACATCCTTGAAATTTGAATGATTATTAGAATAATATTTCTGGTTATTAGAGGTATAAGATTTGAAATTTTATTGTTTTTGGGAAGTGGCAGTGTATTCTTGATGATGAATATTGATCATAGCTTCATGTTTGAATGAATCACCAAGCATATAGGAGATAACAAATTTATTGATCCCTCTACAAGATTAGTGAGAGTGTCCAATGTTATAATGGAACCAAAAAAGATTTTAGGGTTATACAACTTAGGAGGAGCATTGAAATAGATGAAAGGTTTTGAGGGAGGTAAAATTTATTTCATTTGCTAAACTGAAAGACGTGTATGAGAAGATGAAGAAATATTAGTTTTTTCATCTCATTATTTTCTTTGTGAAGCATTACTAGTGATCACATTAGATGTTTGGAAAGATCATTTAAGTAGTTTAGGATTGGGTTATAATTGCTTCATAGTAAAGTATTGATGTTTAGCTTGATCAAGAGCTTCATTAAGTGTTTTAGGAGCAAAGTTTTGAACCTTATATTAGAGATTAGGAGTTAAATCCATGATATAGAGTTTAAATAAATTATCATCATTCATGTTATGGTCAAATTTATGAGATAAATATTTCCATATTTTCATAAAGTCATGAGCTGATTCAGTGGGAGATTGCTTAGCATTGATGAAGTGGCTAAGACAATTTTTAGAAAGATAATCATGTTGAAATTCTTTAACCAAAGGATTAACCAAATCTTCAAGTTGCTAAATAGAATGTTGGGGTTGTTGATTATACCATTATAATACATCACCAGTGAAAGTTCTGACTGGGAGTTTAGTAGTGGTGAATGTATTAGTTTGGATCCTTTTGTAAGGCTTTAATAAATGAGGAAAGGTCCTTAGTCCCATTATATTTGATAGTTGGAGATATGTTACAAATATCAATGGAAATAATGAAGGTAGATAAAGGATAATTTTGAATGGTTTGAAGCATCTTGTCATTCATTATGGATTGAGGAATAACATTACCTGAGGCATCCTGAAGAGGTGGAGGAATATAATTAGGATTAGCTTGAGTATGAATAGTTGGAGGTTGATTAACCACATTGATTAAGTGTTGTTGAATTTGTATTATTTGGTTGGTATTAGATTTTTTCATAATTTTCATTTTTTGAATGACTTGGGCTAAAATTTGGGTTGTATTAGGAGGTGGGTTGGTGTTTGTAGGAGCATATTGGTATTAGGGGGAGTATTTTTAGAAGAAAAATTACTAGTGGTATTGTTAAGTAAAATTATATCAATCACTCCCACATTAGTTTGAAGATTTTGAGAATTTTATTGGTAAGTATAGAAAGGATCATATCTATCAATTTCATCTTGAGGTGTTATTTTCACCATATTGTAGTTCATAGATGAAGGAGGATATTCTAATAGGATATTTCATTCTGACTGAAGAGAGATGAATAGAATGCAAAATTAGTAGGATAAGGAATTAGATTGACAAATGAGGAAAGAAAAAGGTAGTATAGGGTTGATTGGGTTGATATAGTACAAAAATAGGGCCTATAAACTATATAGGGTTGATTGGGTCAATCCAGTATAGTGAATAGAGGTAAGAAAAAGATGGAAAAGGAGATGTAGATTATATAGGGTCGACTAGGTTAATCTATTAGAGTAGAAAAGGAGAAAGATAAGGATGATAATAAGTTACAAATTGAAGATAATTTTTGTATCTAATCTAGGAAAGTAAGAGATGAAAGAAAACAAATAATCAATTGGATCAATGATGGCCAATCTAGTTGAGGCACACAAAAAAACCTTGCACTAACACAAGATAATGCAAGTTTTTACACACACAATTGAGCAAAGAGAAATAAATAAAATTGAAAATTAAAGAGATAACTAATTGGTCAACCTAATTATCAATTAGATTATTAAGATATGATTTTAAATGTGATTAGAAGTTAGCTGTAAGCAAGGTACTAGTTAGTAATCTAAGGATGGTTTCAGGTAGTTTGGGATGAAAGGGACTATGGTGGCTATGATACAAGATTTATATTGGGGCCTAACACCTCACTTCACATGCTGTAAATATAAGGGTGTTGGGTGCTTAGGAAAAATATACCATTAACCACACTTTATACTTAACCAAAGCATCAAGTCATATTCCTCCTTGGTGATGAAATCCAAGTAGGTTGGCCTAGGGTAGAAAAAAATGTTAAAGTGATTTTTTTATGTTATGTGATTTGGTCGTGTGTTCATAAAATATAAATAGTGAAACTAAGTGATAAATTAAAAATACTCTAATTAAACTATGTGAACTATTCTAAGCATGCAAACAACAAGAAAAGAAAGGTGTGAGCTAATTACTAAAAGATATGAGGTTAATTCCAATTTGAAACAAGATATAGTGTTGAAACTATATACACAAAATACATAATAGGGTCGATCGGGTTTAACTTGTACTATATAAGCAAATTTTGAAAATGAAATAGGTTGGTAGTGTCGATCTAGTTATTTCAGAAATCACACAGAACATAGAATTGGGTTGGCAGTGTCAATCTAGTTGATAGTGCAAGGGTAGTTTTGAAGATTTCAAACTATGAAATGAAAGATAAAAAATAAATAAATAGATAAGTATAAAGGAACATTGATGGATTAGAGATGCAATGAAGGAAGATTGTTGATGAAGAACCTTTAAGTATGCTTGAGAAACCTGTAAACTAGGTTGACAGAATCAATCAAGCTGTATAGGAACATGCTAAAAAAGTGCTAAAAATATAAGGGGTCAACTAGGTTGACCTCTTAGATTGAATTGGGTGTTTGAAAGGTTGGAAACCTATACTAGGTTGATTGGGTCAATCTAGTTTCCTATTCCTAGGAACCTGTGCATAGAGAAAAATAGTTGGGTCGATAAAATAAATCTAGTATGTCAAAATATATGATAAAAATAATGATCAAAAGAATGAAATAAATGAAGTAAAAGTGAAAAAATCTTAAAAGGGTTAATTCACATTGGGTTCACTAGAATGTATGCAATTGGAAATGCATCATGTCTATGAATTAATCTTATATTGGATAAGAGAGATCATACCTAAACTTTTGATTGTGATATACTTGTTAATCAGGAGCATGACCAATATGGGAATGTACTAGACCTAATTAGGGGATCACTTGTCATAATATATTATGCTAGGAAGAGTTCCAAATCCTACATTCTAGCATAATCTCATAACAACCTTAATGGACTCCTAAGGTTTAAGACATTCACTCTATTCTAATAACAAGAAATCAAATATAATCTAGTGCACACCAAAACTTGTGGCACAAAGTGAGGGTTAGAAACAATAAAACAAACATGTATAGGGAACTTCAATTAAAGTAAGTATGAGTATTACCATAATACATAACATATGAAAGATAGTATTATTCAAGCCAAAACTTATGCTACTTCTATTTATTAAAAAAGAGGAGAATGAAGTTAAAATGTACTTACTTGAATGTGAATCCATTGAGACTCAATCTATCCCTTGGCCAAAGGGTCTTTGCAAGATGTTGTTTTGGTTTGTAAGGATCACTAAGAAAGGCCAAAGCATCCAAGATGTATCCAAAATACTATATTCTCCAAATAATAAACCTAAGCTAAGTTTGCTCAATTAGAATGGTGGAAGAGCAGGTTATGAAGAAGCACGAGTGAATAATAACTCTTGATTACACATATGAATAATGACTAAAATGATCTTGTATGTATAGGTAGATCTCACCCCCAAATAATTTTAAGAACATTGGCTACACAAGGTCAACCTAGTGTGTTTTTAGGGACTATTAACTAAGTCTAAGGTAGGTCAACCAAAGGGCTAATAAGATACAAAAAAGTAAAGAATATCCCTAAACTGTACCTAATCAACCCAAAATAATCAAAAGTCAAAAAGGAGTTTAAGAAAATAAAGGAGGAATGAAAAGAAGAAAATATTGTAGGAATATTGAAGGGAGGATAAATAGAGTAAGAAATGGTTTTAAGAGGTGGTTGGATTGGTAATAATTTTTAAATAAGGGATAACAATCCTATGTAGCACCAAAGGTCTACCCACCCCTTTTTCAATGAACCCCTTAGGGTGTGCACTCTGAGAGATTGAGTATCGATGGGTTCTTACAAGATTTAAAGTGTTAGTAATTAATAAAAGTTAAAAATATTATGTGTATATAAATTATATGTTTGTAGTTGTTGTTGTTACATTGGAGATCATGCCAAAGAGAGTAAAAAGAATGAAGGATATGAAGACACCAAGAACAAGGTCAAAAGGAAATTTTATTCATATCCTCTTTTATCTCTTGGAGCAAAATATTTTGAAAGCTTCCCCTTTGATCTATAAGGAATAAGTTATTTTTAGGTTAGTTTGTATATAGTTTTGTTTGCTTATGTTATTTTTGTGTTTCCTATGTTTTTGATAGCACATGTGTGTGTTTTGATTTTTGTGTGTCTTGTTGTATTTGTTTTTATGTGTTGTTAAGGTAAATAAGTTTGTTGTGTCATGTTTGAGTTATTTTTAATTCTAAAAATTGAGTGAAATAGACTCTATTTCCTAATGGACATGAAAAACTACTAGTCTTATTAGCATTGTAGGCATGCTACCCCTATGAATCACCAAGAATGTCAACCAAATTTGGCCCAAAGTAAAAATTGTAACACCTTATATATTTAAAACTTCCATATTATTGTTATGTGGTCATTTAATACTCTATATGGTCCCTAGAGTCTTCATTTAACCTTGTTAGCATGTTTTAAGGTTAGTTTGGAGAAGTTAAGGTAATTTCATGTTATGGTCATATAGTGGTATAGGGGTTTCATGGAGAGATAAATCATGGTAAATTTGTGTCATAGGTTATTAGGGGTTGATTAATGTCACTTTATGTCTTAAACACTTTGTCATAACATTTCATGGTGTTTTAGAAACTTGAAGGTCCATTTGTTATCTCTAAGGTGGTGAAAATGAGTAAAAATGGTGATTTTGGATGATATTTATTTTTATAAAAGTTACCTAACTTAAAAATAATTAAAAAACATTAAAAATAGTTTATATCAGCTAACTATCAAACCTATCACAGGAATCAAAACAAAGTTAGATTCTTGATTTTCAACACTAGTTTGAGGAGTTAGAAGAAGTTATATAGACTCTTGAAGTCACTTAAAATTAAAAATAGCTTCCAAAAATCATTTGGAATTATAAAAATAATTAAAATTAATTTTAATAAGTTTCAAGTTCCAAAATTTCAAATTTTTATCTCTCATCCATCGTTCCATTCACAAGTTAGTGAAGGTAGATTATAATCAGATGGTATAGTCTGTATAGGTAGAGTTGAGGGCTGATATTTTGTAAAATTTTTTAGACCCATATGGGATTGTAATTTATGGAATTATTTATTATATTTTTTATCTTATATTAATGAACAATCTCTAAGATCCTAGACTACATTTTGAGAGCTTAAAACCCCATAGGCTGAGTTTAGAACAACTCTTGTGAAAAGAGTGAGATCATGTCTAATTTAAACTAGATGGAGTGAGTCATAATATGATTTTATATGCATAAAACACATTCATTAATCATGGTGTCATGTGTGGATGCATTTTTTTCATTAAAAATCTTTCTTACGAGTAGTTTGCAAGTGACTATTGGTTTTGTATATTGCAGAGGTTCTCTAGGTGGTCTGATACACTTGAATCATTTTTATTATCCTATACGATCTTCTAAATACATCATTTATATGTTTACCAATCAGATATTTCATACTATTGAAATTAGAATGAATGAGAGTGGGGATGTGAATCAATCTTAAAAATATTTATTTAACTCTACTTAACATTCATGAGCCATTCATACAAATATATAGATCAATCAAAGCATAGATAGAAATATATAAGAAATAAAAGAACACATTACATATGTGGTAAACCCTCAAGGGGAATAAAACCCACTGATCTCTACAAATGGACTACAACCTATAATCCAAAAACCAATTTTAGTGAAGTACCAACAACACATTGAACACCAACCCCAATCAGACAAGCACCCGCTTAACTAAGATTTAGAAAGAACCCACTTGTAAGGAGGTACCAACCCCATAGATGGGTTATAACTAAACATTTTATCACCTTTAGAACACTATGTTTCTCAACCAACAAATGATGACCACCTCTTCATCTCTTCACACTCTTATCCCTCTCAAACTACCTTCTAAGCCTCTTCTGTCAACTAGGTCTCTTCAATATTAATTAAGTCAAATTACCTTGATATTCATACACAAAAATCCTATTAGGTCATAATAATACCTATACTCTTTTATGATGGTTTATAAGACCTAATTCTACTCAACAATGTGTTATTCTATTCACTTTCGCTTAACATCCCCAAATAAGTCTAAAACTGCCATGCATATATACAAGCCTCTTGTTCATACACCTCTTGGTTAGACATACAAACTTGACCAATTATAGTGGCCACACATTATGCCTTAGATCACATAAAAATTAATAATTAATCATTACACTAGGTCAGCCATAACTCAAATAGACCAAATCCTTCTTTATGTCTCATGGAGACGTAATTCCATTAGGCCTACTTTAGGTCATGTTACCTTATGACCCCTTGGAAAAATCTAAACCTATAAAAATGGCACAAAATTTTCATATAACCATAAAATAGGATTTATCCAATATCCTCTAAGCACTATGACACTTTTTAGGTTCAACCACCACTTCGAACACTCTACTAACACTATTCACATTAAGCCTTTGAACACATAGAAAAGTCTATCTTGAACAACTAAAGATAACACACAATTTATCACATAGCCAATATAATAAATAATTTATACTAAATATAAATATCCTAAAAAATATCACCATATTCATTAGACACTTTTACTCAGGAGATAAGGCCTCAAGAACACTTCTGCAACTCACTCATTCAAAACTACTAGATTACCTCAAAACATAGTCATGGTGACTTAGACCTCCAACATATATAAATATATTTTAAATCAATTATATGAATGTAGATGATCCTATGAGATCATTATACCATTATTAGATAGAAATATCATATGTTCAAATGGAAAATATTATTCTTGTAGACCAATCTCATGACCTTATATCTCATTGTCTTATCTGAACTAGATAGGTCAACTTGTGAGCAACTTTTTCACTATATTCACTGACCTCCAAAAATTATACCAAAAATTAACATTTATTAAAAGTATTGAACAAAATCTCTATGCACTTTATTTCATCATTCTATAATGAAAACACATTCCAATTCATATTCTCACTACTACTTGGGTTTTTCATTATTTGTACCATTAGCCCTATTAGTGATTAGCTAACTTGGATGACCAGTTTAGAAAACTTGAGGAGAAAAAAATATCCATAAACCTTCATGTACATGAAACATGATTCTTTAGCTTCTTATTCCATCCATTTTATTACTATGTCTAATGCAACTTTTGACTTCTACAATAACTTATTAATAAATAAACCTGTAATTCAACTTTTTCTCTCCTCTCTCTAACCAATATGACTTAAATGTACTTAGAAGAATCCCATAAAATATCCAATATATTACCTAAGCATACCAATCCATTATGGGAACTTTTGATCATCATCTTCAACATTGGGTTCTTATTAGGGTTCTAAGAGGGTTTAAACTTGTTTCCACTCTTAATGATCATTCATAAAGCATAGCCCTTCAATACAAAAACTAATGTATAGAATGTTCATCTAGGACCCTTCCCCATATAAAATTAATATATTAGGCTCAAATGTAATTTTTTATGAGGTCATGAGCACACTAAAATCCTTCTCAGGTTGAGAACCCTTCATTCTAAGCATTCAAGAGACATCCAAACAACGTTTCATGACTAGTCCTTCAAATTATGACCTCAAAATACATGAACAAACTTGAAACAATATAACACATCTCTAAAAATGATTAAATTATATCAAAATACTTTAAATCTGATCATGACCCTCCATTTAATCACATTCTCTTTTTGCTCTCTAGACCTTGACCTATAAACCACATTAGGCCTTAAAACTAACCTTCATACTTATTTTCATACACTCTCCACCTTACTAATATACTAAATAAACATCATAAAAACACTCATGTATGTGTTTACTCATCTCACCAAGCCACCATGTTCATACCTTCTCACAAGGTCTCTTCATGCCTTATTAGGTCTCGTAGGGTTTAAGAGAGGTCTAAATGTAGACCTAGACTGAAGATACTACCCTTGTAGGTTTACCCTAAGACTCTTATGATTGATATAATGCCTCAAATACATTATCAAAAAATTCAATACATCCTTCACATGCCTTTGTTCATTCATTTTATGTACATACTTATTCATGTCATGCCTAGGCTTCTTATGCAACTTGACATCAATGACCTGTACTTTCATGAAACCATAAAGCATTAGTTTCCTTAAAATTCTCTTTTTTTCCTTAGAATTATATTTCATGATAACATCCTTCAATTAAAACACTTCAATAATTCCCCTTGTCACATTAACACACTATCAACAAGGTACACTCTCTTAATGACAACAACCTAATTCAAGGTACACCTTTGACATAAATGACAATAATAAAAAGTTTCCCCATTTATCATTGATGGAAACCATTCTCATAAACTTCTCTCAACAAGAAAATTATCCCTAATTTTTAACTTTCTCCCCCTTTGACATAAATGATAAAGTGATGTCTCCAACTCCTTACATCACACACCTTACAACAAAAACACTCAACATATAATACTATGAGTTTATGAGTCATCATACAAACATATTACCCATATCTCTATTCATACCTTCTCAAAAATACTTGCCTACACTTGGAGATAATGAACAACCTGATTAACTCACCCTAAGCACTTGACTTCCTTATTGACTGCTAGGGTTATGAAGTACACCCAATTTCTATCTTAGGTGTTCAAATGTTGCTTTTGGAATTAGATTGGTCAAAATGTCTAGAATATGATCCTATGTAGAAACATATTCAATTTTAACACTTTATTAACTTACCTACTCTCTTAATAAATGATACTTTAGAGGAATGTGCTTATTCCTTGAGTGCATGATAGGTTTCTTTGAGATGCTTATAGTACTTGTGTTATCAAAATAGATTGGTATAGGACCATCATACTTCACCTTGTAGTCTTTTAAGGTATATCTCATCCATAGGACATAAGTAAAACATCAATTTTATGAAATTTACTCAGCCTCACAAGTGGATAATGATACTAATGGTACTTTCTTGCTTATACATGAAACTAGGAACTCATCTAAGAAGAAAGCTCCTCCACTAGTACTCTTCTTGTCATCTAGGCTTCTTACCTAGTCTACATCTATATAGGATATCAAATTTAACTCCTTGATCCTTAGATACCACAACACAAACTCCATAGTCTCCTTGAGATACTTGAGTATTCATTTGATTTCTTTAAGATGTTTTTTATTTGGATCTAATTGAAGCCTTCCCATAAGACCTACTATTTGTATGATAGCAGGTCTAGAGGTGGTGGTGTATAGAAAACTTAAAATCGTTGACCTATATGATGTTTGATTGGCCTTTGGAGACTCATCTTATTTTCTTAACTTACACCCTATAATCATAGGTGTATTATCTTCCTTTAAATATTCCATCTCAAACTTCTTCAACATCTATCTTATGTACTTATATTTTGAAATAAATATACATTTTTTAGAATGAGTGATTTGCAACCGAAGAAAGAATGATAATTCTCCTAGCATGGACATATCAAAATATTTATTCATCACCTATAGAAAGGCCTTGGTCATGTTATCCTTATATTCACCAAAGATGATGTCATACACAGACAAAAACTATTAGCTGATGGTCATCTTCTATCTTTATGTATAGATTACTATCTAAAACTCTTCTTTTAAATCCTTGATCCAAGATATACATATTCAACCTAGCATGCCAAGATTTAAGGGCTTGATTTAGACCATAAAAAGGCTTTTTCAATATGAAAACATAGTCCTTATCACTTAATAGAGAGAACCCCTTAGATTTCTCTATGTATACCTCTTCTTCCAAGTTTTCATTGAAACAGGTAGATTTGACATCCATCTGGTACACCTTGAACCTTATAAATCTTGCATATTCTAGAAACAATTTAATGGCCTCCAATATTACATTGGTACAAAGGTCTCCAAATCTATCCCTTAAACTTGTGCATATCCCTTGAATACCAATCTAGCCTTGTTACTAGTGACATCTCCATCTTCATTTAACTTGTCTCTAAACACCCATTTTTTTGCTAATGACATTCTTGTCTTTAGGCCTAGGAAATTGTTCCAAAGTCTCATTCTTATCTATTTGGTCTAACTCATCATTCATAGAACCTATCCAAAACTTATCTTTGCTTGATTATATAAGGTTCTTAGCTTAAATTTTAGATAGTAAAGAAACATTATCTTGATTTAGATTACTTATCTATCTTCTCCTTAATTGCATACCTGCGTTGTTGTTTTCAATGATTTATGATTCATGATGATCTTTTTGAATCTATCTTGATGGAAATTTTGAGTCCTATCTTTCCTCAACTTCTTCTTCCTCATCCCTCTTCATTATTAAATTCCATATTATCTAATTTATCTTTTGACTATGAGTGTGATTTCCTTGTCTCATAAATCTTCACATTGGTATTTTTCACTATCTTTTATAACCTCTTATTATAAAATATATAGGATGAGATCATTGATGAGTATCCTAAGAATATACCTTCATCAGATTTGGAGACAAACATTCTTAATTCTTCATCATCTATTTTAATGAAACATTTTCTCCTAAACACTCTAAAGTGTTCCACATTAGTAGTTTAGCCTTTCCATTATTCATAAGGAGTCTTGTTTCCATTAGTCCCTATCTATCATATATTCAAAATATAGACTCCAGTGCTCACCACCTCTCTCCAATATCCATCAGATTATTTAGACTCATTTAGCATAGTTCTTTCCATCTCTTAAACTGTCTTATTATTTCTTTCCACTACCCCATTCTAATGAGGTGTCCTAGCTACTAAGAATTGTCTCCTTATTTTATGAACCTCAAAAAATTCATAAAACTCATTAGACTAAAACTCTCCTCCTTTGTTAGATCTTAGGTACTTGATATTCCCATTATTCTCATTCTCAACAAGAGCCTTAAATGCCTTGAACTTGTCAAGACATTCTAACTATTTTTTCAATAAAGCTACCCAAGTCATTCTTGTGTAGTTATCTATGAGTAACATGAAATAAATATCTCCTTGAATGATTTGGATTCTTATAGGCCCATAAATATCAGTGTGCATTAACTCTAAAGATATTTTAATAGAGTAAACCTTATTCTAGTCTATTTACCATGTTGACATGCTTTACAAAGTGTTTTTGTTGGTTTGGTGATCTTAGGCATGTTCTTAATATAATTATTAGTGCTTATCTTGACCGGATTGTTAAAATTTACATGATATAACCTTATATACCACAACTAATTTTCATCCATCTTTCTCATAAAACATCTCTCCTTCTTGATCTCAATCAAGACATATAGATAGTTCTCAGTCCTCTTAGCATTCATAGTTAGCCTTACTAAATTAGCTCTCTTTATTTCAAACCCTATATCATGAAAGGTTAGTGTGTGTCCCTAGTTACAAATTTGACTTACACTAAGAATATTATGTTTCAAACCTTCCACATATAACATATTTTATATTTTGGTCTTCCCATTGTCCATATATAAGATACCCTTTTCAGCTATATTGGAAGTTGTGTTGTCTCCAAATGTTTCTGTTATTGAAGCATTATTTTTTAATGAGATGAACATGTTTTTGCCTCTTATTATATGGATTGATATTCCACTATATATATACCATTTTATTCCTTTATCTTGAATGTGAAGGTTAGTTTGAGCTAGCATATATTCCTCTCTTTTAGTATTATACTCCTCCTTAGCAAATAATCCATCTTGACTCTTGATCTCAATATGATCAGTCCTAACTTTCTTTAGCTTCCATACTAGTGTTTTATCCTTCTCATGCACTCTAGAAGATCCATATAATTTTTTAATTATTGAGGGCCTTCTAAATTCACTAGGATAGGATCTTGTAATGTGGCCAATATTATGAAAATAGTAGTAAAAAATATTTTTGTACTTACCTCTTGATTGATCACTCCTCTTGCATTGGGTTGCCTATTAGCCTCTTCATGTTGGTGAATTTGACTTGTTATTTATCAAACTTTCTCATATTGTCTATGAGATGCTCATGCTCAACCTTCAAGGAATCTAGTTCTGTCTTCAAATGATCATACTCAACTTTTTTTGATCTAAACATTGTATTGATACCTTCTAACTTATTCCTGGGATATTTGATGGTCTTCTCATCCTTTTTAGATCCTTTAACCAAGTCACTCTTCAAAGTACATATTTGTTTCTTAATTTTCTTGACCATAGATCTTTGTTGGTGCAGGCCTTTTTCCCACTGGGTTTTACCTACATGGTTGTATTAGATTGTTTAGGGTTCTATAGGTAATTTAGGTTACTTGGGAAGACTGATCCCACATTCATTGGAATGTGTGGTATATTTCCCTATCCAACCTATAAATTCATCTCTATCCCTTCATATTTCTAATGTAGTATATTGTGGATTGTTTTAGCTACTTAGTTATGAGATGTGATAGCTTTGAGAGTTGTGAGAGCTATGAAATTTGTCCCTTTGTATAAGAAATTCATAATTTAGGATGATATAGAGTATTTAATTATTTGCTCTCATTCTTTTACAATATTATTCTAAGCATGATTTTATTTACTAGTAGCTTCAGTATGATGTGCACTTGTTTGAATCATGAGATTAATCCATCATGTGCATTCATTGATCCTGTGATCCTAGATACAACTCTTTTATGGTATCAAAGCACCAATCCATGTTCACAACTGTCTATTTGGTCGGTTATTTGCTATTATTTTTTATGAAATCTTGATATTTGATATTGTATTATCATAAGATTGTTGAAAGAAATATTCAAATCCACCAAACAGAGAGAGAGATGTGCCTTGTCCTTAGATCTATTTTTTCATCTTAGAAATATATAATTAGATATTGGGTCATTCAAACTTTATTTGAGTGTAGCATTGAAAATTCTCTCCATTGGCATCTTTTTTCAACTCTCTTTCCTTTACCCAGATCTATAGAAGAAGTGTTTTTCATTATTCCTATTATTCATTTTAGACTTGCATTATTTACAGTAGTCCATGTGGCATTTATGGATCAAAAGGAGGTCAAATATGATAATCTACCTAGGGTGTGGAGGTCTTACTTTGATGGTGTACCAATGCATCATATTTTGTAGTAGTTTGGCACTCTTGAGTCCTTTGTTATACCTTAACATCATCATTTACCACTATTACATCAGATATTATCACCTTATATGTGGAATTATACTCCCTAGGGATTTTCTTACTTGATTTTTAGATATAAATGCCTAGTGTCATTATTTTTTATGTTAGAATTGGACAAGAGGAGGTTAGTGTTGTCATTTTGATTGCTACTCCTATATGGAAGGATTGAGGCATTGAAGGAGGTTAGACAATATAAAACACTCTTAGAACCCTTCTTAGCTGAAGAAAATAATAATCCATCATTTTCTCCTCTTTACATAGCTATAAATTCATTATTTACCTTTTAAGTTATATGTTTTAATTAAAGATGAAGTCAAACTCACTTGTATGCATCCCAAGGTAAGGCAGAAAACATTTTTTTACTTCTATTAACTTTTCTAAGTCTAGTAAAATTATGGTTCTAACGAGTGGTTAGAAGGAATATTTTAACTCATGAAAGGGTATATTTTTCAAGTTTTAAGTGCAAGTGTTTAGTCAATAGGCCTATTTACCAAAAATTGTACTGTTAATATCTTACAAACAATAACTCAAAATTGATTACCATCTTATAAAAAAGTGTTTATTTTTTATTTCCCATGAATTGGGTCAAGTTTACTTGTAAAATTCACTACTTTATAAAGTGCCAAATTTTCTTTGGGGGGGGGGGGGCTATCTGCTAATTGTCTCAAGAAATTTATTATGGGCCTTGCATTCTCTTTTGTGTGCATATTCAGTTTTTGTTCATAACTAATACCTATGCCCATTTAGTGACTACTTGCATAGATTAATCTTATATTCCTAGATACATTATCATTAGAGTCTGACATCCATTTTAGCATGCATTGCCAATTGTGTAATGACTACTCTCATTTTATTAGACTCAATTTTAGTGTTGTTCAAATTCTATTTCTAGAGTGTGTAATTTTACTCTCAGTTGTGGTCATGTCAAATCCACTTGAGAGATACATGTTGAGGGTAGTTTTTTCATCTCTAGTGATCCTTCTTGGGGAGGATAATTATGCTTCATGGCATGCTTATATGGAACACTTGATCACCATACAAGAATCATATTCCATTCCTATATAGATAGATTCCTAAACCCATTGATCTTGTTTGGTTTAATAAGTGGGCTAATATTTGTGATAAGGTTTTTTCTAGTCATTTATTACATGTTTCTATGGATCTTCATTTCTATGTGGAACATATAGAGTATCCATGCACTATTTGGAGCATACTACAGAGTATTTTTAGTGATCCTTTTGAGATTTATGTCACACCTCCTCCTCTGATACCTATCATCTCTTTAGAGATAGTTTTACTCTTCTCCTACTTTTGTTTCTTGTGATGACATATCCATGGTGGATAGTGATATTCATTCTATTGAGCCCCCAGTATAGGATGAGATTCTACTAGACCTTAGTTGTCTTATTATAAATTCTACTTCCATTCCTCTAATGGTTATTGCTCTTCCATAGCCTTCACAACCTTGCACTTTAGAGGATTCCACTGTTTAAAATATGAGTACACCTATTGTAAGTATCAATGACTCATCTATTCCTATGGACTTTATTTATTTAGTTGGTGAGTCATGCTCCACTCTTCACATGGACATTCTTTTAGTGAATGTTCCATGCCATTCTTCTAACTGGTTCACTTTAGTGGTATTCCTTTCACATTTTATGCACATTCTTGCCATAACTATGCCACAAATACGATTTAGACCACAATCAGAGATATTCATATTGCTACCTTCATCTTCCATTGTGAAATGGGTAGAATTTTAGTACACACATCAGGTTCTTCCTTTGTCAAAGGAAAAAATATTATTCAATGCAGATGGAGCTTTTACAATCTTTAGATAGAGGATATCATCATTGACTTTCATCATCTTATGATTTAAACTTGGAGTGCTAATTGCTTCAACATCATTATTTGGGGGGTCTTTTAGTCTCCTCTTCTTATTTTCTCTTCTCTATGTATGAAGGATTGCATTGTACATGGGTACTTTATCAGGCCTTGTTATCAAAACCCATTTTTGTATCATCACCTACCTAAGCTACACTTATGGGGGATGTTGGTGTAGGCCTTTTTCCCATTGGGTTTTGTCTACACGACTTTATTAGCTTGCTTGGGTTTTTAGAGGTATTTTGGGTGACTTGGGAATATTAGTCTCACATTCACTAGAATATGTGGTATCTTTCTCTCTCCAACCTATATATGTACCTCTCTCCCTTTATATTTCTAATGTAATGTAGTATATTGTGGATTATTTTAGATACTTAGGTTTGAGCTTTGATAGCTTTAAGAGCTATGAGATCTATGAAATTCATACCTTTGTATTCATATTTCAAGATGATATAGAGTATTTCATTATTTTCTCTCATTTCTTTACAATATTCTTTTATGCATGATTTCATTTACTAGCAGCTTCATTGTGATGTTCACTTGCTCAACTTGTGAGATCACTCCATCATATGCATTCATTTATCCAGTGATCTAGCTAAAACTTTTTTATGGTATTAGAGAATAATCATTTCCTCTTTGAATAATTTCTTCCTTTTCCAAAGGGAACAAAAATTATTTGATGTAGATGGAGATTCTACATTCTTCAGGGAGAGGATATTTTCATTAAATTTTATTATCTTATGAGATATACTTAGATTACTGATTTCTTTAGAATCATCATTTGGGGGGACTTTTAGTCTCATATTATTCTTTTATCTTCTCTATGTATGAGGGATTTCATTGTACATGAGTACCTTATCAAGTCTTTTTGCTGAAACCCTTTTTTTGTATCATCACCCATTAAGTTGTGCTTATAGGGGGTGTTGGTGCATGCCTTTTTCCAGTTAGGTTTTGCCTACATGGCTATATTAGCTTGCTTAAGGATCTATAGGTCATTTCAGTTACTTAGGAAGATTAGTCCCATATTCACTTAAATTTTTGGTATCTTTCCCTCTCCAACATATATATGCACCTCTCTCCCTTCATATTTCTAATGTATTCTAATGCAATATATTATGGATTGTTTTAACTACTTAGTTGTGAGTTATGATAGCTTTGAGAGTTGTGAAAGATGTGAATTTTGTCCCTTTGTATGATAAATATTTAATTCAAGATGATATAGAGTATTTCATTATTTTCTCTCATTCCTTTACAATCTTATTTTATGCATGATTTCATTTACTAGTAGCTTCATTGTGATGTGCACTTGGTTGACTCGTGAGATCACTCCATCATGTACATTCATAAATATGATGATCCTAGCTAAAAATCTTCTAATCTCAACTCATGATTTGATCTAAAACTTACAAGTTTTGATTGACAGATATTTTCAAGAACAAAAAAATAACATAGTAACAATGAATTATCTGAGAAGAGATGTTTTATTACTCAAGACTACAATACAACCATATACTTATCTCTGGGAAGAGATGTCTATCTTCCATTTTAGGTTACATATTCATTTATACACATTTTGAATGTAGGATGAGGATGTGGAAGGTCACCCATATTGAGGGAGATTAATTGGGTCAACTTCCATGATTTAAAACAATACAAAATTTGAGGAATTACTATTTTTAGAAACTTACAATTTTAGACTACACTACTAAAATTTAAATTTGGGGCACTTCCATTAGGTTTCTAGGGGTAAAAAACCATCAAGTAGAGATAAATTCCATCTCAATGCATTCTCTTCATTCTTATCTTTTGAATGATTCAAATGGCATGTCAATTAGAGCTATGGTGCAAAAGTTATGGCTCCGAGAAGTTTTATCATCAATTGGGGTAGAACCGTCACCCAAATTGTCACCTAAATTATTTCCCAGATCATTCCTCCATCCTTGAGAATTAATGGTACCCATTGTGTAATTACTCCTCATTATGTATGGTATTTTTTTCTTAATTTGATTCTCTATGAGCCACTCACCTTGGTGGCTAATTTGGTCCCTTTTGACCACTTGATAAAGTGGAATAGAACATCCTCTTGTTGTCTTCATCTAGATGTCCACAATCTGATCCTCCTCTACTAGAGAAAAAGTCTATATATCAAGCTCATGAATATCTAGTTCTTATGATATGATTGAAGTGTCTAACAGAGGTGGATGATATGGTTTGAGGATCTCTATGTTGAATATTAGATGCAGACCAAGGTAGGCTAGTAGGTTCAACTCAAAAGCAATTTATCCAATTTTTTGGTGATGGTATAGGGACCATATCATAGAGGAAATTTTTTTTGTGTGGGCCTACAAGTCATTCCTTTTGAAGCTAAAACCAAACCTTGTCACCCACAACAAAATGGTGTGCAATCCTATGTTTGTCATGGTGTTACTTATACTTTTGATTCATCTTCTCCAAGATGTCATGAACTTGCTACTGGATGTGTTGCATTTGTTCAATGAAAGTTGTTTCTTTTTCTACCTTAGATCTCCCATGAGGTGTATATTCCATGGTGGAGAATGGAACAACTATATCAATTGGTGCCATGGGTTGGAACCCAAAGCATACTTAGAATGGACTGTGCTTGGTCGAGCTATGTAGGGCCCAATTGTATCCATGTTGTATGAAAATAATCCCCTCATCCTTTGTGCATGGATGTTTGGAGTGATACACATGAATCATGTGAAAAATCAAGTAGTTCACCACTTTTGTCTAACCATCAGTTTGTGGATGGAAAGTTGTGGACTTCATCAGCTTGGTATCCATCATCTTCCATAGAGTGGACCAGAAGATGCTTAGGAACCTGCTATCTCGATCTGAGATAATGGACTTGGGGAGACCAAAATAAAGCCATACATGGCTAGAATATAGTTGAGTAGTTTCTTCAGTAGATATATTTTTATTACAAGCAATCATAATAGCTATTTTTGAAAATTGATTAACTATAACAAAAATACAGTCCTTGCCATGTTTTGAAGTGGGAAAACCTGAGAGAAAATCCATTGAGAGAGATTCCCAAGGCTTGGTTGGTTTTGGAAATAGCATGTACAATCCTTGCTTCTTATTTGTTTGCTTGGATATCACACATGAGGTGCAAGATTTGAGGTACCTTTCCACATAATTTCACATATGGGGTTAGTAGAAGTGTTTTTGAAGAACTGCCAATGCCTTTTTTACACCAAAGTGTCCAGCTATCCTACTAAAATGTGCTTCCCATATCATCTTCTATTACTCTACAGCTAGAACACATATGTGTCTTATATGATAGAGGACATCATCTTAAAAATAGAAATTAGAAACATATTTACCTTCTTAAGGCACTTGATATGTGTTAGCAAAGGTAGGATCTGCTATATATAGAGCACCCCAAGTAGTAGTTTCATGTCCACACAGGTCAAGAACTATTATGAGTGTAGTAATTCATGAATGGCTCATATAATCTATGATTGTATTTGATCTCCCCTTTTTGTGTTTGATTATTAGATGGAATTGATACATATATATGGCCCACTTTTGGTGCCTCTCATTTCATATTTTTCTCTACATCTAAATGAATTCTAATGGTCTATGGTCAGTGTGGATGACTATCACTTTCCACAAGATGTAGGTTTTCTATTGTTTGCATGCTTACATAATGGCATAGAGACACTTGTTATATTTTGGGTATTTACTTACTATTTCAATGAAAGTTTCACTATGATATGAAATAGGATGGCCATGTTACATGATGATATCTCCCATGGCATATTCAAATGCATTTGTCATCAACTTGAAAGGTCAATGGAAATATAGCAAGGCTAGAATAAGGGCTGAGAAAAGTATATTCTTCAAATTCTCAAATGTCCTTTGTTGTATTTTTCCCCACTAAAATGTAGCTTTATCTCCTCCTTTAGTCACTTAGGTTAGTGATCAAGCAACATGTGAGAATCAAAGAAAAAACTTGTGATATAAATTTGCAAGACCCAGGAAGCTATGAAGTTTTGTGAGGGCCCTTGGTGTATGCCATTCTTGAATAACCCAAATCTTCTTTGGATTGACATGGACCCCTTCCTCATTCACAATGTACCCTAGGCACTAAATTATTTTCATCTTGAATGTGCATTTGTTAAGATTTGCATACAAATTGTTCTCTCAAAGAGTTTGAAGTACCTTATGAATATGTTACATATGTTCCTCCCATGTTCTACTATAGATGAGTATGTCATTCAAGTATACAACCATGAATTATTTGGTAAAGGGTCGCATGATGTCATCCATCATCCTCATGAAGGTTATATGTGTGTTAGTTAAGCTAAAAGGCATACCCAACCATTCAAAGATCCCCTCCTTAGATTTGAATGTAGTCTTCCAAACATTAGTGGGATCGATGAGAATTTGGTGATATCTATATTTGAGATCAATTTTGGTGAATAAATTCTCACCACAAAGTTGGTCCAATAGGTCATCAATCTTGGGGAGAGGATAACAATTATTCACAGTGATTTTATTCAAGGCTTGATAGTAAATGCAAAGCCTCCATGTTCCATTTTTATTTGGTGCCAAGATAATTAGGTTGCCATAAGGTGAAGATCTTGGCATGATGTGACCCTTTTGGATCAATTCTTGAATCTATATTTTTGTCTCATCATTCTCCAAAACTAATCTATGATACATAGGACTATTAGGCAAAGGTGATCCTAAAATCAAATTGATAGAATGTTTTACCTGGTAGTGAAGTGTAACTCTCATGAGTGAATTGAATAATTCATCATATTCTCCTATGATTTGTCCCATCTACTTCTATTTTTGTGTTGATTGTGTAGTCAGGACAATAGAAATCTAAGAAGGCTGATGTTGCATCATGTACATTCATAGATCTAATGATCCTGGCTAAAACTCTTTTAATCTCAACTCATGATTCCTCTTCTTTTTTATGTTTCAAATCATCTAGGTCACTTATAATATTAGATTAAAGGTCTAATTCAACTTCTCCTTATTCATTATAATAGTAGACTTCTTCATCATACATGTTGTCTTCTTCTTTTTTATCACTAAACGTCTTGTGATTTTTAGGATCAACTTCAAGCTATTATGATTGATTTAAAGGACCACATTCTGATACCAATTATTGGAAGCACAATGATTGAAATTAGGGGGAGGGGGTTGAATTAGTCTTCAAAACATTCATTCAAGTCTACTTAACATTCATGAGCCATTCATACAAACATATAGATCAATCAAAGCATAATAAACCATACATATAAAATACAAGAACATATCACATATGTGGGAAACTCTAAAGTGGAAAAAAACCCACTAATCTCTATAAATTGACTATATTCCTATAATACAAAAATGAATTTTAGTAAAGCACCAACTCTACATGGAACACCAACCCCAATTAGCCAAGCACCCACTTGCAAGGAGGCACCAACCCCCTACATGAATCAATAACAACTAAACCACCTAATTGAATTAATCATCCTAGAACACTATGGTTCTCAACTAATATATGATGACCACCTCTTCATCTCTTCACACTCTTATCCCTATCAAACTAATTTATAAGCCTCATCAATCAATTAGTTTTCTTTAATACTGATTAGGTCATATGGACTGTTGGGAATATGAAACACCGGAAGCACACAATTGATTACCAAATACAAGAAACTAAATATGTGGAAATAACCAGAATCAACAAGTAACTAGAATCCAAAAATAACTCAAGATATGAGAGACAATACACAACTTGTATTAATACTCATACAGAAAAGAATACAATAAATAAGTTGCCACTTCTCCACCACCTCTTCAGAGGCTTCCCACACCTCAAGTGAACAGTACTTCTCTCCTCAAAGCTCTCTCTCTTAGGTCCCAACACCCAACTCACACACTGAGTTGGTGTTCACCTTATACATGTGCTCCACACACACCACAAGTGCTCCACGCACTCCACAAGTACACAAATGTACTTCAATTAGATCTCCCCTCAAACTGCATCAACTTGCACCCCAATAGACCTTACTTATGGAAGGATCTTCCTTGCCTTCCTCTATGCTCTGAGCACACACCTGTACTCCAAGTAGATCTCTCCTGATACTGCTCCCTATTGTGTTGTTGTCCTATCTGATCTTCCACCTACAGATCAAGCTAGTTTTGCACACCTATGAACCTTGACCTTGCACACACACACACACACACCTGCATATCAATGATCTTACTTACCATGTAGATCTCCTATAGAAGCCATGCTCACCTGATGACCAAGATCATACACTCTTGAAGAACCCTGTTGATTCTCCAATCCAGCACCCACCTTGGTACTATGGCACTAGGAAGAACACACCATTGCTCACCTCACACACAGAAGGAACTTATAATAATGCTCTCTTACTCTCTAGCACAAGTTTACAATACAACCATGAGTCTAATATATAGAACTCATCCAAACAATAATTAGACACCTAATACAATAATTAGATCTGCAGCTCTCAGTCTATAATTAGCTCTAATCATGCAAACACTTGGTTCATCAACCAACTGCCTCTAATATACTCACAGTCGAACCACACAGGTGACCGACATTGGTCCCTATCTACCTGGGGGTCACCGACGCCAGCCAATCTCTGAATGACGTCGGTTGCTCTCTTGCCTTGTCCTGCTGACGTCAATTGGCCTGCTCGACACCGGTGTCTGTGACACTCCAACAACTCCTCCAATGGCCTTCTCCATGTCAGCATCAGTGAATATTTTAGCTCCACAACCTAACAATCTCCCACTTGGAGATAAACAACTACACTATACCTATACCTGTACCCCATCTAATCTATTTCCTGGTTTGTATTCCTCTTCAAGATCAACCCTGAAGACCACCCACCACACACACTATGGTGTACCTCCTATCATTCGAGTACCCTACCACATCCAAACCTACAAAACATGTAGTGAAGTCTTGAAACTAAATAGCATGAATCCTTGCTGTTGGTCCCTCTCAAGTACCTGAGAACTCACTTCTCTGAATTGGCTCCTAACTCTCTGACAGCACCCACTGCTTGGGCAAACTCAGGTCTATACCAGACCTCATGTGATTTTAGACATTGAATTGTCTAGCCTTTGGTGCGCTCTGATTCTGCATCCTACGTCTCACCAACACCTAATTCACATCAGCTCCCACTAGAGACAAAATCAGCTTGTGATCTCCATGTCTCCCATGCCGAAGAATTTCGTTGCTCCAAATTCTTCATAGCAAACAACTGAACTAATCTTACCCTTAGCTCAGCAAAAACTTGTATGTACAATCCTGATAGCAAACATACCATCCACAAACAGCAATAGAATGATGTCATGACTCATCATCCACCTGGTAAGTCAAACCACAGTAGTTACCTGACATTGACTAAAGCCATGCTTTGTTCTCCACTTGTCAAAACTTGTACCACTGTCCTGCAGCTACCCAAGACCATATGCTCTGGCCTTCCGTCTCACGTATCCATTCTCTCTATTCTTCAACTAAGGAATCCATTCATCTTGTAGTGCTAACATACCGGATGGCAAGCCTACCAAATCTCCCGTCTAGTTCTACAATCTCTCCATGCCATGCTATCACTGTTTCCTGGATCCTTCCTGCTCTACAGTCAGCAACTAGTATAAAGAAGAGGAACAACAAATTTGAGGCTTACTTACATCTTCAATCCTTTGTATGGGTGTTTGAGACTCCTTGACAACTTGTTGTACACCTAAAATCTGTTACAGTGACTGGCCTTGGCCACCACACAGTCTGCATCCAACCAACGTCAGTTCCTGCGCTGTCCCTGACTACCAACCTGCCGACATTGGTGTCATCATGCTACCGATGTTGGTCCTCATGATCGATGTCGGTCTTACCTATTTCCAACATTGGTTTTCTTGTTGATGGTGGTACCTATGTTTTCCTGTGAGTGATGACTTTTTACCCACGAGCTCCTTTGAATCAAGTCCCATGTCCAAGCTGCCTTGCTCAGAAGTATCCAGCCCCATCCACTAGTCTCTATCTACCATCTCCTCCAAGAACACCAAGGCTTTCCAGTTCTTAAGCCTATCAAATATATCTATCTTCCACTTAAGAACATGCATCTCCTTCCTTCTCATGTGACCAAGCCTACGAAGCCATGTCTCTGCAACAAAAGAAGAATCAGTAATATAAAAAAGTAGATAAAGAGTACCTATTTTCTTACCACCAGCTAATTCAAGCGCATCCACTATGAGAGTTCTCATTCATCTCTCATCACCTAACTCTTCTAAAGAAATTAGCCACATCTCCAAACCTGGGACCTGCATGACCTCCTTCAACACCCATGTGTTGGCCGCCTACAATTTCAGCTTCACTTCCCCTTTGCCAATTCTTTGGCAAGGCTCACCAGCTCCTCTACCTGGGGCTGCATGGAAAGAGGCAACTGAATATGTTATCCAAGATTCAACTTTATCCAAGAAACCTCCTAGAGCATCCTATGCCACATCCCCTGCAACATCTACTTCTTCAGTTCCTTCTTCCTGATCTTCCACAAACCAACAATCTTCTTTTACCTGCTCTTTCTTTCCATCGAACCATAAGTGACCATCTGTGCTTTTCAAATCCTCCATTCTTATCTTACTTTGATCTTCCATTGCTCTACTCCCACTCAATCAGAAACCCCTGAGAGTGACCTGTAACCAAACACAAAACCGCTTCCTGCAACCTTAGCTCTGATACCACGTGTTGGTATCAAGCTCAAGAACCTACAACCAGGCTCTGATACCACATGTTGAGAATATGAAACACCAAAAGCACACAATTGATTACCAAATACAAGAAACTAAATATGTGGAAATAACTAGAATCAACAAGTAACTAGAATCTAAAAATAACACAAGATATGAGAGACAATACACAACTTGTATTAATACTCATACATAAAAGAATACAATAAAGAAGATGCCACTTCTTCTCCTCCACCTCTTCAGAGGCTTCCCACACCTCAAGTGAATAGTAATTCTCTCCTCAAAGCTCTCTCTCTTAGGTCCCAACACCCAACTCACACACTGAGTTGGTGTTCACCTTATACCTGTGCTCCATGCACACCATAAGTGCTCCACGCACTCCACAAGTACACAAACATACTTCAAGTAGATGTCCCCTAAACCTGCATCAACCTGCACCTCAATAGACCTTACTTATGGAAGGATCTTCCTTGCCTTCCTCTATGCTCTGAGCACACACCTATACTCCAAGTAGATCTCTCCTGATACTACTCCCTGTTGTGTTGCTGTCCTATCTAATCTTCCACCTACAGATCAAGCTGGTTCTGCACACCTGTGAACCTTGACCTTGCACACACACACACCTGGATATCAATTATCTTACTTACCATTTAGATCTCCTATAGAAGCCATGCTCACCCGATGACCAAGATCATACACTCTTGAAGAACCCTGTTGATTCTCCAATCCATCACCCACCTTGGTACTGTGGCACTAGGAGGAACACACCATTGCTCACCTCACACACAGAAGGAGCTTATAATAATGCTCTCTTACTCTCTAGCACAAGTTTACAATACAACCATGAGTCTAATATATATAACTCATCCAAACAATAATTAGACACCTAATACAATAATTAGATCCGTAGCTCTGAGTCTATAATTAGCTCTAATCATGCAAACACTTGGTTCGTCAACCAACTGCCCGTAATATACTCACAGTCAAACCACATAGGTGACTAACATCGGTCCCTATCTACCTGGGGGTCACTGACACTAGCCAATCTCTGAATAACATCGGTTGCTCTCCTGCCTTGTCTTGCTGATGTCGATTGGCCTGACTGACACCGGTGTCTGTGACACTCTAGCAACTCCTCCAATGGCCTTCTCCATGTCTACATCAGTGAAGCTTTTAGCTCCACAACCTAACATGGACTTGATATTCAAACATAAAAATCATGTTAGATCTTCATAAGAATCTTTATAATCTCTTTTGATGGTCTATAATACCTCTTTCTACTCAACAATGTGTTATTCCATTCACTTCCTCTTAACATCCTCAAATAGGCCTAAAAATTGCCTTGTATATATTTAAGCCTCTTTCTCGTACACCTCTTGGTCAGCCACACACAATTTCCTACTTATATTAGACATAAAATAGGTTTTAGGATATGTTAAAAGTAATAATAAATCATTACATTAGTTTGGCCATAACTCAAATAGACCAAATCCTTCTTTAGGTCTCATGGAGACCTAATTCCATTAGTCCTACTTTAGGTCACGTTACCATATGATCCCTTGGAACACTATACATCTTTAAACATATCACAAAATTTTCATATAACCATGAAATAGGCCTTAGAAAAAATCCTCTAATCACCATGACAATTTTTAGGTTTAACCACCAATTGAAACACTCTATTAGCATTGTTCATATTAGGCCTTTGAACACACAAAAAATTATGTCTTAAATAACTGAAGATAACCCAAATTTAGCCACAAAACCATGAAAATAAATCACTTATAAAAAATCTACATATACTCAACAATATCACCATATGCATTAAACACTTTCACTTAGGAGATAAGGTTTTAGGAACACCTCTACAACTCACTCACTCGAAACTACCAGATTACCTCAAAACATAGTCATGGTGACTTAGACCTCCAACATCTATAAAGATATTTTCAATGACTTATGGTGCATGTAAATTATCATATGAGATAATTTGACCATTATTAGATAGAAATATCATATGTTCAAATGGTAAATATTGGTTTTGTAGACCAATCTCATGACCTTATATCTCATTGTCTTATATGAACTAGACAGGTCAACTTGTGAGCAACTTTTTCACTATATTCACTGACCTCCAAAAATTATACCAAACATTAACATGTCTTAAAATTCCTAAGAAACATATATATGCACTTGGTTTCATCATTATATCATGAAAATACATTCTAATTCATCTTCTCACTATTGCCTAGTTTTTTCATTGTTTGCACCATTAGGCCTATTAGTGACTGACTAAATTGGGTGACTAGTTTAGATCAATCAAGGACTAGAACATATCCATAAACCTTAATTTACATAATATAATAGTCTCTATCTTCTTCCTCTATCCATTTTCTTACTAACTCCAATGTAACTTTTGACTTTTACAATAACTTCTTCAGAAACAACCCTGTAGCTCAACATTATCTATCTCCTCTCTCTAACCAATACCACCTAGAGATACCTTTGAGATTACAATACAATATCCAATATATTACTTGATCATAAAAATCCATTATGGAATATTTTTATCAATGTCATCAACATTAGGTCCTTATTAGGGTTCTAATAGGGTTTAACCCTATTTTCATTCTTAATGTTCATTCATAAAGAATAGATATTTAATATAAAAAATAATGCCTAAATTTTTTATCTAGGAACCTTAACCATCTACCAATAATATCTTAGGTTCCCATGATTTCTTTTGATTATCTAATGATCATAAGAAAATTCTTCTCAGGTTGAGAACCATTCATTTTAAGCACTTGAGAGACCTCCAAATGACTTTTCATACCTTTTCCTTTAAACTATGACCTCCAACTAAATTAAAAAACTTGAAACAATATACCTCACCTCTAAAAATTCCTACATGAGATCAAACACCTTGAAATCCGATCATGACCATTCATGAATCCAAATTTTCTCTCTCTGCTCTCTGGACCTTGACTGTAAACCACATTAGGCCTTAAAACTAACCTTCATTATTATTTTCATGTAATCTCTACCTCACTCACATAATCAAAAACCTCATAAAACCACTCATTATTGTGTTCACTCATCTCACCAAGCCACCATGCTCATACCTCTTCACAAGGTCTCTTCATGCCTCATTAAGTTAGGCAGGGTTTAAGAGAGGTCTAGATGTAGACCTAGAATAAATATCCTAACACTTTAGGTTTACCTTGATACTTTTATGATTGATCCAATTCCTCATATATATTCTCAAAAAATTCCATAAATCTTTCACATGTTTGTGTTCTTTCATTTTTTGTACATACCTCTTTATGTCATGACTATGCCCATGAATACACTTCTTATGCAACTTGACATCAATGACCTATACCTTCATACAAACATAAAGTATTAGTTTCCTTCAAATTATCTATTTTCCATTAAAATTTTGTTTCATGACAACATCCTTCAATGACAACACTCCATTAATGCCCCTTATCACATCAACACACTGCCAAAAAGGCACACCCTCTTAATGACATCAACTTCACCTTTAATATCAATCGCAATACTCAATAGGTACATGTCTTAAGTGATCACTTTCTTCATTCACCCTCTTGAGACTATTTTATATGTATTATGAAGTTTAGTTATTTTGACTAATTTAATATGCATTTACAAGAGTTTGAGAGTTATTTTTCTCTGATATAAGTATGTTGATGCTTTAGAGGAAATGATATTTGAGTTATAACAATCATCTTTGCATTTCTTAACTCTCAAAGCATAAAGTTGCATAATAGTAACATTTCCACTTGTAGGTCTACAACTCCATGGAGGTTCATGGTGTCAATTTCTGATGAAGGTTTCAAAGCATGCTATCATTGTATAGGTTTCAAGTTGAGGTCATGGATCAATTGAGATATCTCCCAATTACCTAAAGCCACAAAGATTGAATGACTGACCTAACAAACCTAAAGAGACCTAAAGGAATATATGTGTGGAAACAATGAAAATAGAGGTCTAATAATGTTCTTTAAATATTCTATATGAACTTGGAATCAAGTGAGAAAGACTATATATTAAGCACTGACCATTGTTCTAGGTATCATGATGTAGTTTGAAAAAGCCTATTCAAGCTACAAACTCAGACTTTCCCTTACAGTCACCTACAATATTTTTTCGTATGATAGTGGATACAAGTTTGAAAATGTGCTTTGAATATTCTATCTAAACTTGGAATAAATTGAGAAATACCTCCTAATAATGATTGGCTAATGTAAGGTGTCATGACCTATTTTAATAAGTCTAACTCTAAATCACATATTCAACCTTCCTAACAGTCACCTACATGCATGTATAAGAGTGATTAGATAGATAAGTTGATGATTTTCAAGCATACAAACACTAAATGATATTAATACATCATCAAAAACATTATAAAACCATTGAGAGGCTCAATTTTGGTAAGTTAAGGCCTAAAACATAGTTAGGTCCTTATACATAGTAAGCTTTTATGTAGTCTATAGTTAGTTGTAATATTTTATTTGAATAGTGATAATTGTGAATAATGGAATATTATAGGTTTGAGAAGGTAAAAATATATAATTAATCATGAAAATATTTTGGTAATGGTCTTGGAAATCTAAAAGATTATGGAAACTCTCAAACAAAGTGATACACAATCATTATTTCACAAACAAGACATATAGCCAGCCAATGAGATTCTACCACAGGATAATAATGATGATTAAAACATAGAGTTTTCAAAATTTTTAGATAAGTTATTTAGTTATCTCAATAAAATATCTATAATTTGAGGGTTTTAATGATTAAAAAAGACACCTAAGACACTAAATTGCAGTCACAATCCTAATTACACCTATAAGGAGTTAGCCGCATGTATGTTTACTTGAATGACTCAAGACACTAAAAAAATTGAGATTATGATGAGTCTATGATTTTAAGGTTATAAAATATTTTGGATTTATCAATTCATCAAGGCCATATAAATTCTAAGAAGAGTGTTTAAGGGAAAAAGAAAGAAGGGTCATTCAAACCCTGCATACCCAACCAACATTAAATAGTCCTACCATACCAAAGTAGAAGATTTTTTGAATAGTGTTAATAGGACTATAAGATGACATAGGTAAATAGAGTTAGATATATATCTTGGTCAAATTAAGTCAAAGGATATTAAGCAAACAAAGCTCAAACTCTACCTACTTAACTAGTCTTCATAATCATCTATACTTTGGTGAGTGAAGTGGTGTTTGTATGGAGAAATATGAAGTTTATAATTGCTAAAATGGAAGTATAATGTTTGATTTTTATTTAATAGTGATGGAATTATCCTATAATCCCTTGAAACCATCAAAAATTGAAATGCAATTAGGTCATACCCTATTCAGACCCTATAAACCTAGTCATATACACAATCTTGGGTAATCAATTAGACAACCTTGAAGAGATGGTTGTGAATTAAATTGAGTTGAGATCATGTAAAACCCTAATAATATACTTTTATAAACACTTCATGATGTTCCATACCTTGACCAGTGAATGAAAAAGGTGAAAATAGTTGAGATAGGGTATGACAATGAGTTTGGATTATAAACCATAGGCCTAGATCAATAAAGATGTTGGGAGTTTGATGAAGAAAGTGGAAAATATATGCATTGGGATGTGTTCAGGAGAACATAAAAAACCTCATTAACTTAATTATATCTCAATACAACTTAAGGATGTTTCTCACTAACCAAATTCTCTCTTAGCCCTCAAAGAATGCTTGTTTCCAACTCGAGAGGCCATATTGCATTTCTTGGTATGGATAAGACATACTACATGGGATTATAAGATTATATGGGAGGTCCATTACCATAGTTTACTTGAATTTTGTGGAATTATTTTGTGGTTTCATGGTTCCATCTTTATTAACTATCATTAAAAATTCATAACACTTTAGGTTGTCTAAGAGAACCATAAGGTCCTGATGAGAGATAAATCCACTCTCATGCCTCCATATGGATAATTAAAACTTCCAAACAATCTATAACATGTTCCATAATCCCATGATCATCATCACATGTAATTTTTTGGTATATTATTGTATGGAACCATATAAATTAGGGCTAAAAAGACTAATTTTTAATATTTTATAGGTTCATACAGTGAGTCAAAACTTCAATTTTTTAATGGAAGTATGGGATGATGTTTTCTAAGTGAATGAAATTATTATTTGGGGTTTTTAATGTGTGGATATCCTATAGAATCATATTTCACTCTCTTGGCAGGGAGGCCTAATTGAGGCCTAGTTAGGAGAGAAAAAGGGTAGAAAATGACAACTCTACTCACTCTAAGAGAATTAAATTGATCAAGGAACTATAAGCCCATATTAGGTACTTGAATATACTTTTATATTCTCACCATCCTTTATACATCTCACCACACAAATAATTTTTCAAAAGTTTAGGGCTATAAGGAATGAGGTATATTTAAGGCTTTTGGTAGAGAACAACTCTTTGGGGATAGTTTTAGACCTCAAAATGGATTTTTACAGGTCCAATATGGTATGAATATAAAATCCATAAGGCTTGGGTGAGTTTAAGAATAGGAAATCGGATTTTTAAACTTGAGTGAAAAATGGGTTAGGATTTGAAGAGTCTTATAGATACCTTACAAGAGAAATATATGATGTGTCAAAGAAAAGTTATTTGATTCAGTTGAGAGGTGTCAATTGTAGAGTAAAGAGGCTGAATAAACTAATTTTACATCAATAAGGAAACTTATCATTCAATATGTGAAGAAGAAGAGAAGTTTAAAGAATCTATTCAAGGTGTCAAGCAAGCTTTTTAACTCCAACACCACTTGGAGAGTTAGAGCATATTTATAGGAGATATACATGTCACCCTAGACTTTTTGAGGTAGTTCCATAACTCCTCCTTTTTTGGTAACTTACATGACACTTGTATACATTCTTTATCCTATGCCTTTCTTCTCTTCTCTCTCACTTGTGTTATATATCAAGCCACTTTTGGCTAAGTTTGTATCCTCCACTTGAGTATGGTGAATCCCTACTCATTTTTAGCCTTTGAGCAATAAACAATGATCTAGTTTACCTTCTCCCTGAGTTGTTTTAATGTGTTTGTTAACAAGTTGATCTTGCTAAGTGATAGATTCCCTTACTTAGTATGTTGTCCTTATTGCATTCATATTTAGATTTTAAAGTCTTTAACAAGTCTCTTAAAGTTTTCTAATGGAGTTTTCATAAGTCTTAGTGAGTTGTATCTACACTAGTGTCATACTATGACCTTGTGTTTAGTCCTCTTAGCTTAAATTTACTTCATAAACCTCGATGAGAAATACTAATACAAGGGAAAGATTTGGATTAGTGAATGTGAAGATTGGGCTTGTGTTTGAAGTGTAGTTATAGCTGGTTGGTAGTGGTCAAGTTACAATTGGTGCATCACCTTGTTAGGATATATTTACTATATGTTCTCTCTCTCTCCCTTTTCATCCAAATGAGTTAGTAGTTTAGGTGATGAGCTTTAATAGAAAAACCAAAGGAGCTAGCCATTTAATCTATAGGTTTACATCTGCTATAGGTAACCCACATGCCTAAAGATAATCCCATGTTCCACTCAATTTTGAGAAGGCTTGAACTACCTCTCCAAGGGTGAAAAATTGAGTGACAACACATCTTATTAAATAGGATAAATTTATAATGAGTTAGATAATTATCAAGCCTACTAAGGCTAATCCACCACAAAAGGTTAAGTAATAGGAAATCCCCTTTACCATGCAACCAATACTTTATAGTGGGTTCCATGTAATCCTCATATACTATGCACCATATTTAGGTATTTAGAGAACCTACACATGTTCATATTAATGTTGTTTCAAATAAACCACATAACACTAAATGATGAGTTCCATAAACCCAACTCCTATTAATATTATTAGTTTTTCACAACCATAGAGTCCAAGTCTACATACATAGATCATCCCAAATATTATAGTGACATATAATTCACCTATACATATTGTGTGCACCTAAATGTGATAACCTTAATTATTCTAATTAATCCCACTAATTTATCCCCTTATAATAATTTATCTAATATCCCCCCTCAACATTTCTTTGTTTACTAATCTTATTCTTCCCCACTTCTTCATTAAGTTTATTAAATCCCCATTATCTTATCGTAATTTGAATTATCCATTATTTAGGAATTTTAAATTCCCATGACCCACCCATCCACCTACTAAGCCTATTCCTAGGCTCACCTACACCCCTAGTCCATAATCACCCATATAATCCCTATCTAATCTCATACCTAATACTAATTAATCCTTATGAGGATTCTAGAATTATCCAATTATAGAATCCTCTCTAACTTATCCTAAAAAAAAAGAGGAGCTATGGAACTACCTTAACTAGGTAGACAAGTGTCATGTAAGTTACCAAAAAAATAGTTATGGAACCAAATTGTTGAAATAGAGGATTTTAGACAAGTGGTGACTTTTTAGGGTTGGTAGATGGGACTGGATCACCAAAATTTTAGGGATATATAATATTTTAGGGGTCAAAATACCAACCCTTTATGGCATTATCTTCAAAAATAGTTTAATTCACCACATATATACCCCTCAATCCCAATATCAAACAATAAAACATTTTTGAACCTTGATTAACCAAAAAACATAGTCAAATGACCACACTAAATGATAGGGCTGAATTATAGTGCCAAATGATGCTACCAAAGCAAGAAAATAATAAGGAAACCAAAATTTCAAACCTTGAAAGACATGAATTAAATGTATAAACTAAACCCAACATTTGGACCTTTCAATCAAGAACTGGTGAAGCTATCTCTGGCAACCATGGCATGGATACACTATATATCTTTAAAAATCATATGGAAACATATTAACTAGCCAAAAAAATGGTGTACATTAAAAAATATGAAACCCTAGGTGACATAAAAATTGAACCCATGTAATAGTTCAATTTTTATGTCAGTAAGGGTTTTATATTTTTCAATGATTGATAGTTATGCAACTAAAAAATTTAGGACCAATTTTTTAGTGATCTTATATGATCCAAATAGATTCTAGAACACTAAAGTTTGAGGCTCAAGGTAATAACCTAGTATTAAATTAAATGTACTTTTAACTCATCCAAAAATAGTAGCCACACTTGCACAACACTCACAACAAAGCTAAATGGGAGAGCTAGACATTAGAGCTAAATGGTAGATCCAAATAGTGGATCTAAATGGTAGAGATAAATATCTCAACCAAATGGAAGATCTGAACAACTTGACTAGTGGTAGAGCTAAATGACTCTACCCTCGATAGAGCGAAATGGCTCTGCCAATGAGAGAGCTAAGTGGTTCTTCCTATGGTAGAGATGAATGATTATCAGTGGCAAAGCTAAATATGTCATAGTCATTCAACTCTATCATGGGAAAATCCATTCACATATTCTACCAACATATCCATTCATCTCTTCCACTAGTAGAGCCATTCAACTATACCACCAGAAGATCCATTTGGCTCTGCCATAGAAAGAGTCATTTAGCTCTACCATGGGAAGATCCATTTGTCTCTACCATGGGTAGAGTCATTCAACTCTCCCATCATTAAATATGTTTAGATCTGTCAAGGGTAGATCTTAGGTAGAATCATTTGTCTCTACCACAGGGGTTGAAAAACTTAGCTAAAATTGAGCTACACTAAATAATACCACCTAAATCTATGTAGTGGAATTGATTGATGTAGTGGGGTACTAAATATTCAAGCTATTTGATAGATTAAATATTAATATAGAAGATAAAACATTATTAAAGATATTTATAAAATAATGATATATTATTAAAGCTATTGGCTTGCAAATACCTTGCTTATAAGTGAATATGTATATGTCAAAAATAATGTGTAATCTATTCGATACCTAAATCTATGTGGTGGAATGGTGAATTGGAGAAAATTTTGGACACGTCGATTCACTAAGGCTATAATTCAGATTTGGCTAAATGAATCTAAGGGGGTTTGGGATATGGCCTCTTAAAAATAAACCTACTTCCCCCTTTAGAATACTCTATTTTAGAGGCTTCTAAGGAATTTTTGATTCCTTGTAAAATCCCCAACGATTGATCCTAATGGCTCAAGATTGAATTCTAGCAATTGATTTTTCCCTCCATTTTATATATAAACAAGCCATTTATACATGGCTAAGATAATTATAATCTCAATGATACATTAACTTGAAATCAAGAATAAATCTACTAAGTCCATCCTTGAATCCACGATCAACATCCTTGATTATGCCAACATAATGTCAAAAATTTGAGTCAAGGTAATCCCAATCCAATCCTCTTATATTTCATCTATATAATCTTGATTTGGAGCAATTATTTTTAGAATTAGAATGCTATTTTTAATGATCCATTCATCTATTGGAATTTTATCCTAATGGTTCTAGATCTTACTTAAGTAGTTTGATGTTTTGGGTTTAAATTACATGATTTAATCCAATAGCTCAAAATTCCTACTAAATTTTTGGTGACCACGGTGGGACATACTCCCTAATTCTAACCTATTAATATTTATGGAAGTGATTTAATAGTTTTTAGGTGAAATTGGATGAGAATCAAAGGCCAAATTTGATAAAATATTCATGTATAGGAGAATCACAATAGTGTAGTCATGGTATTACAATAATTAAAGTAGTTTTTCATTAACCATCCAACTTAATCACTAAATTTTTTTTAGGACAAAAATTTTACCCTTTTTCAATACCACATTTCAAAATTTACAATTCAAAATTTGTGTTTTGCATCAAAAGTATTGATTTTTCATTATAATTAGTGATTTTGTGCTAATAGTATTTGCTTGACCTTAGCAAGTTATTTAATGTTTGAAAAATCATGACTTTGAGACTTGAGACATTGACCTACAAGTCATGGTATTGAAACTATAGCCATGAAATTGTAATTTATCTCAAATATCCTAAAGTTATCCTTTGACATCTTACTTGCAGGTTCAGTCTTGTCATTTTTTGCATTATAAGACTAGTAATCACATAAACCAATATATAAACCCTTTTAGAATAATATTTAAGTGGTTTTTAGATCTTAAAGCATATATGTTTTCTAACCACATATTTTAAGGATTTTTTATCTATATAACTTGCTATGTGATTGACTGACTGATAGGGTCAATAGGAAAAGGCAAAGGTAGGATCCTCTGAAAGTAGAACATCATAGCCTTAACCTTTTTCCTATCTTATACAAAACTGATAATCACATAGTCATGGTATTGAACTCAAAATAACAACATTACACTATGATTATAAATATTATGATTTGATCATTTTAAGGTTGTTTGTTTCTTGTTTAATATCTTCAAAATTCATAAGGTAAATTTTTAGGACAATTCTAACTAGGAAAACATCTTGTTATTATTCATGATTTTGTCCATTTTGTTAAAAATCTTGCTTTAAATGTCTTTTAATAAAATTTTGATGCATAAAATTTTAAATCTAACATGACTATCTATGAATAGGCATTCTTAAGCATCTAGGTAGCTTTTCATAATCTGTTTGAGCATTTATTTTGGTTAACAATCAAACTTTTAAAATTTTATGATTTATCACAAAATTGATAATATATCATGATATAACTTTAAAAGTCATGATACTTCTCTAACAGTCATGGTTTTGCATTAACTATCTGGCAAACATCATGGTTAACTACTTTTGTCAAAATCACAACTTATGAATTATGATATTGCACTAGTAATTGTGATATTGTAGTCTAAAGTTGAAATTTTGCACTAATGTTTGCCTTCAAAATTATCCTTTTTAGTGTATTTTTAGAGTTATTTTTGGTGAATTTTGAGTCATTATGAGTTCCCCCTTGACCCCATTAGTGCTTGCTAACCCTAGACCCCCATGTCATGGCCCAGTCACTCAAGAAGTTATAGAGCCAAATTATGATTTTTTAGTGGTTTTAATTAAGGAATATCATACTAGCTTTTGTTTCTTATAGGGGTGAATTTTGAATTTCTAACATCTTCTTTTTCAAGTCATATTTTGGTCCAATGTTTTGTCTTATAGGTTACCCTTTAATATTGTTAATATAAACTATTAATTATTGTCTTACAAGCTATCTCTTTCAGAGTACCAAATCAAACTACTAATAATTTTCTTATAGGCCACCTATAAAAGACATTTTGGAATCATAAAAATCATTTTGTATAATATTTTTATTCATTTTTATTATATATATCGTCTTGTGTATATATTATGCATATAATTAATGAGTCAATTAATCCCTTTCTATGTACCTATTCATCACCTAAGGGATACGATGGTGTGTGCACTTTTCCTTGCATCCTTTTAGTGATTCTTGGAGGATCAAAAACCACCCACAAACCCTCCCATTTTTATTTTCTAGGGGAAATGTGATGTGGGATTGGCACCCACACACTTTCCATAGTCTTAGGGGGATATTGACCATGGATTTCACCACCATGCACTAATCCAAACTCTGTGTTCTAGTGGAGTATAAATAAATTGGAAAAATACCATCAAGATAAGTATTTGACCCCATATAGGTCATTCATGAAGGGGAAGAGTTAATTATATAAACTAGAAATTAGATATCATCCTATATGGACTTGGGCCCTATCGTACCTAGCTTATATCAAGGACACCCCTAAAGATCTCATGCAACCTAGATTAGGACCTTTTGGATGTAACAAGTGACTTACTACTAGAGTTAGGATTTGCTCCCAAGTGACTATCATGTATATATGGGGTTGAGAGGGTTTGGGATATTTTGTAATGGGTAACCAACCTATAACCTCACCTATGAAAATGTTAGATGGTACAATCATTGGGTTACACACCCTTGAGTTTACTAATCATAGGTTTGTGGTTTGATTGAATTGGTAAGAGTAGTGATAGATCCATGATGTTTATGAGCCAAGTCAACCTTTAATCTTGACCTATATACATTCCTATCTAGGTATTTCACACATATCATCTTATATATCCTTGCCTCATTATACTATGATTTTATATATCCTTATCATCATCCTCTTGTACATATTATATTTATACATATTTTTACATGTTTCATCCTATCTCCCATCACCCTCTTGTCTTCATACCATCCTATTCTATTCTCAAACATCATTACTCATACCCTTATTACTTACATAATCAAGACTTGCCATCCCTCCATCACATCTTATTATAAGTCCACCTCATCCATAATAAATCATCCCTCACCTTGACTTTAAGTCCAAAACATTCTTCACCTTGTCTTCTTATAATCATAATCAAATTACTAATCATCCCCAACATCATCTCCATCACTTAGACCACCCCTAACCATAACACCTATGCATCCTAATCACATCTTGTCATCCACATATTGTCCTAAGATAAATTTATACATAACCAATAGTTTGTCTTAATATTTTCTTACCTAGTCACCTTATCAACCTAATCATAATACAAACCAACTCATTCCATTTTCTATATTAATCCCCTATCAATTTTGTAATCAATTCTCATCCACATTGGCAAAATAACTCTTTTGATCAAGGTCCTCACTCATTAGTTTTATTTTGTATAATAAAATTTGAATCATAATCAGACTTATATCCATAAAATCATATCAAAATAATTTTATTCAATCATATTAGTCTTGATCTACTCTTAATCCAATCAATCAAAATTAGACTCTTGGGCCAGTTTAGACACTCATCCAGTCTTAGAGCTTGTTGGTGTAGGGGCATATTTAAATGTTTTAATTTTGATTTTTTAAAGTTATTAGATGTAAATTATAATTTTTTTGTATATTATATAATTTTTATGAGTATATATAGTTAAAATTTGGGCTAATATGGAATTTTCTTGCCATTTCTACAAGTTTGAAAATTTGAATTCTAATAGCAAGTTTGGATCCTCAATCTTTTGTAAAATAACTCCAAAGTGTAACCTTGTTGATTTGGGATCTTGGATGGAGTCAATGTAATTATTATTACATGTTTAACTCACATTTTTATTCTTTATTATATTTTTATTGGGTATAGTTATTGTATACATGTTAATGTTGTTGAGAGAGAGAGAGAGAGAGAGTAAGAACAAATGAGTTAGTTATGGTTCATATAAACTTGTATATATTGATGACTTGAGTTATTTTTTGGAGAGGTTTTTGAATATTTAGAAGTGATAATCCAAAGGAATATGTAATTTCACATCCATTTTTAAGTATAAATAGTTACATTATGTCATACTTTATATATTCTATGTTTTTGAGCCAAGAAGAAAACTAAGTTACAATGTAAGAATGGTAAAATTGTGTATGTATGAAGATAAAGGATATATAATTTGAAATGTTGTGTTTTATTATAATATGAATTTATTTCTAATTTATTATTATATAAATGTTTGTTGACTTCAATAAAAATTTATCATTAGATAACCTACTACCTATATACTTTGTAATTTGTGTTTAAGAGGAGACTGAATGTGCTTTGTTTGAAAAGAAAAATTCAATGGAAAGTAAAGTGAGCACATATATCATTAGGTAAGTATAATTTATGTTTATATTAAATTTATTAAAATTTAATTTTATGTTCTTTTGGTAATTTTCATACATCTTGGTAAGGAACCACTACTAAACTTGTAGACAATAGTGAACAAACACACAGTTAGAATCAAAGTTTCTATAGTAGTGATAACATAAGAATATTTGATCATAAATGATGGTTGAGAATGTTTTTTCAAGTGAGATAAGAGGTTATTATTGATGGTTAAAATTGAACTTGTTTCTAATAGCAACAATGGGAAGTTTCAAGAATGTGGGACTTGCAACTTGAAACAACCTCCACATTTTTAAGAAGCTAGTCTCTTCTTTATATCAAGCGTATGCTGGGAAAACGGATAGGAATTTTAATAATAACACAAGTGCAAAGAAAGAAAATATAACTATGGTGATGCACCTAAATGTAATTCAACCCTTAATCTAAGCATAGTGAAACTATATGTAAGATCCGATTAGATATAAGAGCAAACAAGGCATGATCAATGTAAAAGATGAAAACAATAGAAACAAAGGCTCACAACTTAGACTACTTTTGTAGTGATATAAAAAATATCAACAAAGGCATAGGACTCAATCTTCTTATTAATTCTCCAGTCACATAAGAGGCATAGAAACATGCACAATTACATAGACTTTCCAACTTAAGAAAATAGAACAAAGGAAAATGATATTCCTAATCACAGCTCTAAAAAGTCTAAAAACTCTTGAAAATAATTCTCTCAAAAAATTCTCTCTAGATTCTCCTCTAATTATTTGATTCTCCTTGATTGGATCTCTCCTACCCTATTTATAGCATCAGATTCACTCTGGATTGTCTGCATGTTCCCAATCTAACGGTCCAACTAAAATCTAATCAAACTGGAAGTGTCTAACAAAAGATATTTCCTAGATTCTGAAATGCTCTATCTTCCTACAGTTCATTGGCTGAAATAGATACACAAGATGCTCCATTATATTAAATAGAAGAGGACACTTGGCTGATTTCCTCTATATTACTTGAAAACCTTCTTATTACTTAGGAAACACTAGAGAATGACACATGGTATGTTTTGCAGCCTTACCAAAGACACACGGTGCTCTTCGCTTTACCTATACTCTTATTATATCTTTTCTCAGGAGTATTCCACCTTTGAAACCTATCGCAATTTGATTCTTCAAAACTTTAAAAACTTAATAGATAATAAGACCCATAACATTTCTCACCTAAGCAACTTTAAAAAGGGCATAGGGATAGGTGGTGATTTTTGCTTGCCTCAACAAAGGACACCTGGCAATCTCTGCTTTACTTAACTAGGGATATTTGGTGATCTCTACTACTTTTAGCCACCTTTTAATAAACCTATAGAAGGTGACATGTTCTGGTCTCCATGTCACTTAATTTATATTATAGAAACAATCGAACCTCATTTCATATTTACATAAATAATGACACTTGGCAAATTTCACTTGCTTCAAAAACAAAACCTGAGACCCACCATAGTCTTTACTATATCAGAGAACAAAATTGAATTTAATTTAGAGGTTGACACATGGTGGCTTCCACTCTCTTCAGCTAGGGTAAGTGGCATCTTTTGTTGCTTTTAGAAAAGCAAATTAAAACCTTCCGTGATTGCCACTTGGTGCCCTCTGCTTGATCCTGATACTTAGCTTGTTGAAACCTTCCACTTAAAATAGATTCAAAATGTGGATGCCGATATGAAATGCATATGCCGACACTTGTCATGTTTCACTGAGTTACTATGAGATACGTGGCATGTCTTGACCAACTTATAAAAATTATAAAAGGTGCCTCGATCGATGACACTTGGCAGCTTCTACTTGACTTCCACACTTAGAGAAAAATGAGGTAAAAAGAAAATCAAGCCTAAGCTCTGAGTCAAAACTTTTTCATCTCAAACTAAAGTGTGTGGGAACTAAATTTTGTAGTGCGCAATTGAAAATTAGAATGAAACATAGAGTATTTTTACTCTACAGTTATTGGCAACCCCAAGGACTTTTGAGCCTACTCAAAAAAGAAACCACAACTCCTGAGATGATCAAAATGTCAAAATTATAGCTTCAAAAATGCTATTTGATAGGTAGACCACTCATCATTAGATAACCCCTGCTTATTCTGCAAATCATTGAAGGCTAAATCAAGGTTGATAATATCATTGTGTGATTTTTTTTTCAAAATCTAAATTTTATCTTTCAATTTGAATTTGAGCTAAGAAATAGGAATTAAAACAGCTTCTACCTTAACTACTGAGGATCATCCCTTAAAGCTTGAAAAACTATCTGATCATTCTACTTGGCCAACAACAAAGGTTCAATTTCATCAACCATTAACACCATGTTGTCATCAAGAAATAGAGAAGGAAGACCTAATTGTATTAGGTCTTCAATGTATTATTTCATTTCACTAATCCCTTCTTTCATTATGTCAAGAAGATCTCTGTAACTAATGGCTACAAAGTTGCAACTAAGAACCTCATTCACTCACTTAGTAGCAACTATTCTATCATTGATTCCTACTGCTGATAGCGTTCCATCTATTACATCATAAAGCTTCTGTAGTAGGGTTTCAAAGTCTAATACTCTCCTAGAAACTATAGCCAGAGTGTTTTCAACTGAATTCTCCACCTTTTCACATAATTTTTGTGCATTTAGCAAGAAG
This sequence comes from Torreya grandis, assembly GCA_037957365.1. NCBI lineage: Eukaryota > Viridiplantae > Streptophyta > Pinopsida > Cupressales > Taxaceae > Torreya > Torreya grandis. The sequence continues at coordinate 76,325 of JARHVA010007859.1, forward strand.
GTGAGAGAAGGCCTAAGCTGAATAATCTCTGAAGAGATTCTTTTCCACATTAATGCATAGAGATCCTTCACTAGAGTTAACACTCCTAGATTCTTTCACCTATTAGCTAGCTCCAGTGTCAATTACTCTACTCTGTGTTGCTTTACTTGAAATTGGGATTTTATAGCTATCATATTATTCTATTCAATCAATAGCTTCTGTTGTAATTGAGTAACCTGCAATAGGTGTTCCTCACATTTTTCTTGCAATGCTACCTTTTCACGTCTTAGGGTCATCACTACATCTTTTACCTGCATTAGCCCTACTTTTAAGGAATCATTTTGGGCCTAGATTATCTGATGAGTCTGAAGAGAAATATTATCTTGCAACTATTTATTCAGATTCTCTATTTCATTGTCTTTTCTATTAATTTCTATGGTCAAACTGTTATAGTTTGGCTTTTCCTTGGCTAAATCGGCCTCCATCTTTCATAGCCTCCTTGATGTTTTCAAGTAGTCTTTAGCAACTATAGAAGTGGATTCAGTTAACAACTCAATTTCATCTTGTGGCCTAAATAGGGACATGTCTATGGCCACTACATTCATTGTGTAGTTTTTTGGCTAAATCTACTCACTTGGCTTGATTATATTTGGTGACAAATGAGTCACCACCAATTGCTACTGAATGGGGTCAAATTGTGACCATATATGGGGTGTAGCCAAGGATTTATTTTCCTTGATCTTATTTTTCTCTCTTTGAGCTTCCCTTGCCTTCCTAACAGCATCTGCTTGGGTTTAGAAGGTAGAAGGAGAGGTAATGTGCCCACCCACCAAAGGATATCCCTATGGCAAACCATATTGAATAGCCAATTGTTAGCTATGAGCAATATAAGGGGGAAGTTTCTTGGGAATAGAGGGGGAAAAGTGAGGTAATGTTAAAGCTTTAGTATGGATAGATGGGGTAAAGTGAGAAATGAGAATGGTAGAGGTTACAGGGGATGTCATCTGGCTAGATGGAAACATCATGCCAATAGGAGAAGAAAGAGATTGAGGAGAAGGAGGAATAATACTTATTTGAGGATCAATTACAATAATCTGTAATTGGTGTTGTGAAGGTTATGCTTCCTCCTCTGAATCAAACTAAAACTGCACCCTCTTTCACTTCTTTAGTGTTTCTTCTTCTTCTTGTGCTCCCTTCTCTTCAATATTTACCACTACTGTCAGTGGTACTTGTGGGGAACTAGGAAATTCAATAATTGATGCTGATAGGGAAGATTTTGGTGGAGAAGGCACCACACTCTTTTGTTGTTCCATGATGCTAAGAGATTGGTGCCAAACTGTTATAATTACTTCAGCTATAGTTTGCCCTGGGCCCTGTGATTCTTGGCTGGACCCTACTCTAGCTTCTGACTTTACACCCTGTGTCAACAAATTGCTTGTCTTAGGGCTAGATATAGGGCAGAGATGGAACTCATCCCATAGTTCTTCCCATGTCTCATCTGAGTTGATGCTCCCAAAAGAATGAGTTGTCTGACAAATTTCTTGCCTATATTTCCAATAGGATTCTATTTTCTCAGCCTCCCAATCTTTATTCTTTAGTGCCCTTCTTAAGCTAGAAGTCATTTTGAATTTAGGATCAAAATCCCACTGCTTAGAATATAAAGTTTCCCATGGTCTATTTTGTGGAAGGGGCAAATCTGTTAATTCAACATAAAATCCAGGAGTATCTTCCCTAGGATTTTTCCTATTCTCCCAAAAGTGGTGGCCCTCATATGCAATTCTAGTTGAAACCCTATTAGTCCTTATCTAGGAATCTATGAAACCATTTGGGTCATATACCTATTTGTCTTCTATTAGAAGGAAACCCAGAAAGGCTAGCTTTTTGAGCAACTCAATTTTGGCATCTCTAGTTTCTAGTACCATCCTATTTGTCATCCATGGGAGGTCATACATTTTTCTCTTCCTCTTCCCAAAGGCATATTCATTGTCTACTATAGATACCCACCTGGTGACCTCTAAGAATGCTAACCTAAGAGTCAAAATCTTGGGTAGCAATATTGGTTCCCCAAAAAAACCATGGACTCTAATAATTGTATGGTGAGATCCAAAATAGAAATCACAAGGAATTGAGTAACTAGCCAGAAGGTTTGAAACACTTGGATATAGTCTATTTATAACTAGTTCCAGGCTCAGGGGGCAAAAGGCAAGAGTAACAAATAGTTCCCAAAATTCATATGGGTTAGTAGTTTTTGACAAAATGTGTGTCCATGTAGACATAGGAGTGGTCCTTTGGAGATCAAAACTTGGGTCATACATATCAAGATGCATATGTTGGGAAAATATGTCAGAGTTCTGATACATCATGAGGTGAAACAAATAAGAAGAGTACCTAAAAACTCCTTTTGATTTGAAATGGGCCAGTTGTTCCACCATTGAGTACATAATTTGTTCAAAAAAGTCAAGCTAATACTCTTGAGTTTTGTCAACAGTCTTCAGCCTGAAGAGGATAGCCATTTGTTCTCCATAAACTACCATATCATCTTTCATGGAAAAGATGAAATCCATCATAGACAGTGCATCTTGGATAGCTTGTGAAAATTGTGCTCTTGCTGTAGGGAGTGTAGGCATAGTAGTATCATCATCACCCATTTGCAATTTAGATCTTAAGAACCTCAACTGAGTATTGATGTTTGCCCACATTATTTGCATTTTAGCAATAGTGGGAAATGCAGCTATCTTATCATGATATAGGGATAACATGTATTTGATAGCTTGCAGTGTGATTTTCACCATGAATGGAACCTATTGAATGGTGCTTGAGGGTGCATGGAACAAGTTTGCACATAGTTCAACCAAGTCAAGGCATGGATGCACACCTAGGACAATGAATTATGCCAGTTGTGAAGTCCATATCCTCATTGCAAATGTCTCATATTTCCCCACTCTAGCCCTCTAAAGACACCTTTTATGTGCCCCTTCTCTAAGAGTTTAGCTACTAGATCTTTGAATAATTATGTCCATGATCCATCTGCATAATCTTTTATCTTTACTAGGTCACTTTTTTGACCAATTTCAGGGATTCTGGTCTATGGATAGGTCTTCAATGGTTGTGTGGGAGCTGAAGCATATGACTCACTCATAAGAAACTTATCAAGGGATTCATACATCCCAACTCCTTGTTGTGAAGACTATGCTCCCTCCATCTCTATATCTATTCTGTGATAACTGGTATGAACTTTTTCAAAATAGAAACACTTTCACTTAAGCAACTTTACTAGGAACTAAAAATTCAAGTAGTAGGATATTTTCTCATAGATGCAGGAATGTTTAAGAAATTGTAGCTTTAACTCTTGCTAGGAGGTATTTATTGACCTATCAAGTCTCAAAGTGGCATTAAACTTTGATAACCATTAGCAAATCTTACTTAATATTTATGGGACAACGAGATAGACACGTTATGCAAGTGGCAGTGCAAGGTACCTTGGGGATTTCTAAAGATTTAGGAGATATTCAATTCATTGAGAAATTTTTGAAATTTTTGAAAAACTCTGAGTTGTTGCCTACATGTTCAAAGAACACTTATTTAAAAGAAAAGTAGGAAAACAAAAATGGGAAAACAAAGCAATATGGAAAGGGGAAACTATCTAACTATAATACATTAACTAAGTATCTTTGTCTCCCTCCTAGATCAAAAGAAGAATTTCTAAAGTCTCCTTCATGACATGATGACTTATGTTGCCGGAAAAGTGGTTGAATTGGATGTAGCTCTGGTGACTTGCTCTCTTTGTATGCCACATTGATTGGCCTGTATTTGAGTGAGTTTGAGTCAAACATGCTTCCAACATATATAAACTCTTCTTGTTTTTGGAAGCTTGTCGAATGCCGATTCTTGATACTGGCATGTCTTATCATGAAATTAATGACTATTTGCTCATCAATAGAAGCCCTTTGATATATATCATTTATTTGCTTATCTCCTTCTACCTCAAACTCAAGTTCTATTACATGATCATCCTCTTTAATGACTTCAAAATTTCCAACCTCTTGAGAGGATAATTATGAAAGTTTGCAATAATTTTGCATATGTAATTGAGTCTCAATGCCATCTTGTTCATCTGCGACCAACTCACAACCTCCTTGAAGAATAGTATAACCTAACCCAATGATATCAAACAAGTCATTCAAATCATGATCAATGAAATTTCCGTGCTCCTCCACATCATCTTGCAAAGTAAGAAGTAAGTCAGAAATTATCTTTTCTTCATTAGAGATTAAGGCATACGCTTGTGACTTCTCACTCAGAATATGGAATTCATGTTGAGAGACCTGATGATTAATAGAAGAGGTATCTTTTGACTTTTCTTCCTTTAAAACATTTGGGATTTTATGATCTTCATCAAATATGATGTAAGTTGTCAAACCAATGGAGTCATAATTTCCATATGGGTCACTTTGCATCATAGCTAATAAATGATCATTTTCCTCTCTTTGATCATATTCAGTCCATTCACCTAACTCCTCAACAAAAACCCTTTCTTATTTATTCATCATAGCATGAGTTGCCTCTAACTTTGTGGTTGGTTCATTGGTGATGTGATCCTTATATAGTGGTTCAGATAATATCTTCATCTTTGAACCATATTTGGTTCTTAGGATGAGATGAGACCAATCAAGGGACATATATCCTCTTATCTTGGCTGTAAAGTCTCTGGATAAGCATAGGCCAAATATAGGAGGTATATATATGACTAATACATCTTGATTTACAATTATATTGGGACAAGCATATAATTGTAATGGGAGTTGTTTAATTCTCCCTATTGTTTGTACTGCTTTGCCATCTAGCTGCATGACTCCTTTAGTGAGTGGTTCATACTTGATTTTTAAAGCATCAGCTATCTACTTAGGCATTATTGTAGTACTAGCCCTTGAATCAATAATTTCATTATGCAGCAATTTCTTGCCAACTATCAAAGTTAAATAGAAGGGGTCTGGTTTGGATTTGCTTACCTCTGGTGCATTGTTCACTAGGGCTATTGTCTACAGATGAACTGTGTCTTTGAGCTTTTATTTTTTAGCAAGTCCTTCATTGATAACAATACATTTGGTAACTACTTAGCCTTGTAGAGCTTATTTTAGTAGTGTATTATGTTTAGGAATATCCAATATATCCCATATTGATACTTGTGTTGAAGTCTTCTTCAATTGATTCACCACATTTATTGGTCCCAGGGTTTGAGTTCTTTGAAAATAAGGATATTTTGTTTTTTCTTGAATTTGTGTAGGAATCACTTGATTCTATACCAACTGAGGAACTTCTTGTCTAATAGATATGTTTCTTTGACCTTGATTTGGAGGATTCTCCATAACTTGATTGTTTACAACCTCAGGCTATTCCACCATTCTTCTCTTTGATCTAGTATAATAGTCTAATTGCACCACTAGTTTTTTGGAAGTGGAAGCTTTGTTCAAGAAAACTAATTCTTCATCTTCAACCCATGAGAAAAAATCATGTTCTAGGGCTATTTATTCTTCTTGTTGCAAAGACATCCCTTGCATCTGAGCCATTAAGACTAAATTTTGCATACCAGAAGATTGGTAGGCTTGATTGTCACTAGAACTTGCAAATTGTCAATCCATTCTTCTTTGCTCTGCCACCTTTTATTGTAGATTACCCATGGGACAATCTATAGGAGTATGAGCATTATTACAATGGAAACACTAGGCATTGGTGTTATCCACATAATTATTTTGACCTGGAACAATCTCCCTATTTGAATTGGGGGGAGCAGTTTGTGAGGGTGTAGGGACTATGACTAATTGGTTTGCTGGCTAAGGGTTATTTTGCCTTTGAGGACTTTGTTATTGGTTTGGCTATGATGAAAATCTATTTCCTTGATAGCCTTGATATGGAGGTTGAGGGTAAGGATTATGCTGTCTCTTTATGTTAATTAACTCATTAGAAAATGTCCTCAAGATGTTCTTGATATCATCCAACTCATATGATTGGGCAGGAATAATTTATTTACTAGGTGGTTGAGGATATGTGTACATAGACATAGGTGGGGCTATGGATTTAGGGGCTTCTTGAGGTAATGACAAGGAAATCTAGAAACATGGGCATGGGAGGCCTTGGAGACAACTTTCTAGCATCTATCAAATTATTTTCAGCTCAACTGCATAGTCATAAGCCTCTGGCAGAGTCTGACCTCCAAGCGACTGAATCATAATAGATATGTTTAAATTTAAATCCTTAAGATAAAACACTATAGCCATACCTGGTAATGGTCTAGCTGTAGCAGGGATTCTTTCCCAAGTCTTTTGAAATCTAGAATTGAAGTCAGCCATCACTTCTTGTGGTTGCCTTTGGATGGTAATCAATTATTGTAATAAAGAAGACTTATCACCCTTCTCTTCAAATCTTTCAAAGAAAATATCTCCAAGCTAATCCCATGTAGATATGGTATTTGGCGTCAAGGACCAGTACCATTCTAGAGCCTTCACTTTAAAAGAAGCTGCTAATAACCTTATGGCCACATTTGGCTATGTGACAACATGTATATCACAGACATCTGATACATCCTATAGATGTTCTTCAAGTGTTTTGAATTCTTTCCCACTAAATTTGGGTAGAGCTTTCAGGGCATTCACTGGGATAGGGTCCCAAGTGGCTAGTGGTATTGGGAGAATTAAAGGACTACCAGTGTTTTAACTTGTGTAATTCCTTGGCGGTATAGGGGCTCCCATATTTACTCTTGGTATTGGTATAAACTGATTGACTCTTCTTATAGTAATACTTACCAAAGGTGGAAAAATAATACCTATATTTACAGTAGATTGTGATCTGGTTACTGGTCCACAACTCTGACGCCTTGTAGCTCTCTGGTTCATATAGTCTTAAAAGAAGCTTCAATATAGTGTCCCACCGGGCATGCCAAAAATTGTTGATGGTTAAAATTGTGCTTGTTTCTAACACCAACAATGGGAAGTTTCAAGAATGTGGGACTTACAACTTGAAACAACCTCCAAATTTTTAAGAAGTTGGTCTCTTTTTTATATCAAGCGTATATTGGGAAAAGGGATAGGAATTTTAACAGAAACACAAATGCAAAGAAAGAAAATATAACTATGGTGATGCACCTAAATGTAATTCAACCCTTAATCTGAGCACAATGAAACTATATGTAATATTTGATTACATTTAAGAGCAAACAAGGCATGATCAATGTAAAAGATGAAAACAATAGAAACAGAGGCTCACAGCTTAGACTACTTTTGTAGTGATACAAAAAATATCAACAAAGGCACATGACTCAATCTTCTTATTAATTCTCCAATCACATAAGAGGCATAGAAACATGCATAGTTACATAAACTTTCCAACTTAATGAAATAGAAAAAAGGCAAATGATATTCGTAATCACAGCTCTAGAAAGTCTAAAAACTCTTGACAATAATTCTCTCAAAAATTCTCTCTAGATTCTTCTCTAATTATCTGATTCTCCCTAATTGGATCTCTCCTCCCCTATTTATAGCATTGGATTCACTCCAAATTGTCTACATGTTCCCAATCTAACGGTCTAACTAAAATATAATCAAGCTAGAAGTGTCTAATAGAAGATATTTCTTAGATTCTGAAATGCTCTATCATCATGTAGTTCATAGGCTGAAATAGATACACAAGACGCTCCCTTCTATTAAGTAGAAGAGGAAACTTGGAAAATTTCCTCTATTTTACTTGAAAACCTTATTATTACTTAGGAAACACTAGAGAACAACACTTGGCATGTTCTATAGCCTTACCGAAGACACACGGTGCTCTCCACTTTACCTATACTCTTATTGTATCTTTGCTCAGGAGTGTTTCACCTTTGACACCTGTCACAATCTGCTTCTTTGAAACTTTAAAAAATTAATAGAAAATAAGACCCACAACATTTTTTGCCTGAGCAACCTTAGAAAGGGCATAGGGATAGGTGGTGATTTCCGCTTGCCTCAACAAAGGACATGTGGCAATCTCTGCTTTACTTAACTAGGGATATTTGGCAATCTCCACTACTTTTAGCCACCTTTTGAGAAACCTGTGGAAGGTGACACATGTTGGTCTCCACATCACTCTATTTATAATATATAAACAATCGGGCCTCTTTTCATATTTACATGGACAATGACGCTTGGCGGCTTTCGCTTGCTTTAGAAACAAAACCTGAGACCCACCACAGTCTTTACTATATCAAAGAACAAAAATGAATTTAATTTAAAAGTTGACACATGGTGGCTTCTGCTCTCTTTAGGTGGGGTACGTGGCATCTTTTGTTTCTTTTAGAAAAGTAAATTGAAACCTTCCATGATTTCCACTTGGCGCCCTCCGCTTGATCTTGATACTTAGCTTGTTGAAACCTTCTACTTAAAAGAGATTTGAAATGCGGATGCCGATACTTATCATGTTTTGATAAGTTACTATGAGATATGTGGCATGTCCTGAACAACTTATAAAAATTATGAAAGGTGCCTCAGTTGATGACACTTGGCAGCTTCCGCTTGACTTTGACACTTAGAGAAAAAAGAGGCAAAAAGAAAATCAAGCTTGAGCTTTGAGTCAAAACTTCACCATCTCAAACCAAAGTGTGCAGGGACTAAATTTTGTAGTGCACAACTAAAAATTAGAATGAAATGTAGAGTATTTTTACTCTATAGTTATTAATCCTTCACTATGCTTTTAAAACTCTTATAATGCTAAAAACCCTCAATAAACCCTTCTCGTGTCAACACAAACATGTGTCTATATACATAGTTGAATTTAAACTCATATTAATGGTGAATAATAGTGTTTTTAAGGAGATAAAATTCATGGAATATGTTTAATGAGGTTAAAATAACCTATATCAAGAGTTAAAATGGTTTGAAACAAATTAGAAATCTTTGAGTCAAAATAACCCTTCTCGGGTTGGTAAAAAGTAACCTTAACCCTATTTAGGTTATCAATACTAAAACATGCATACAAAGAGATGATACCATCAAAAAGTGACAAAATTGGTGTTTAAGGTATATAAATATATTTTTAGTTTGTTGATACTATTTAGTACAAAATCACACATATATAACTGATTGTGTCTAAATAGGGTAAAGAAGGCCTAATTAGGCCTAGGTAGATTCTAAAGAGGTGCTACAAAAGTGGTCAAAACATTGAATGCAGCCAAGAAAATTTGTGAAAGGTAAGAATAGGATAGAAGGTATCTAAAAATTGGATATTTTTTTATTGATTTGAGACTGTATGTGTCTGTACAATGAGGAAAAGGAAAAAAAGGCTAGTAGAAAAGCCTATCAAAGCAAGAAAATGGTGTATGTTTCAAAGGGATGTTTTGAAGATTCTTGTGAATAGAATAAAGGATTAAAATTTGTTTTGATAGAGGAAAATATAATTAAACCATTGTGTTTAGGTCATTCATATCTCTATATTGGATACAAAATACCTAGTTCAAATCATAAGGTGAGATTCATTTTGAAAATTAGTGTGTGAGATAATGAGAAAGGGAAATAGAGAATGAAATAAATGAATTAGATGTGTCAATGAATTTATATTTCATGCATGGACTAAATAAATAGATAAAAAAGTATTCAAATATTCTTAGTTCATAAGACTAAGATAGAGAATGGTAATTAACCTTGTGAGAAAATTGAGAATGCAGAGTAGTTTTGAGAAGTTTGAGGGCATTGGTTGATAATTGTAGGTGTTAGAGATATATAAGGAGAAAATAAATAGGTGGTATCTAAATTTTTTGGTATCAAAGTGATAATTTCATTAGGAAGATTATATATAAGGTTGCAAGCAAAAGAAGGTACAAATTTGTTTTTGTTTTCATTATATGTATTTGATCAATTTATGAAATCATGATGAAGGTTGGTTGAAAGATTGATAAAGAAAGTTGTAGGTATATGAGAAAGAATAAGAAAATTAATATTGTGTGGGTAGACATTAATCCAATGATACTTAAAGAGAGAAAGATAAGAGCTATTGAAAACTGAAGAGGAGCTTGAAGATAAAAAAAGAGACCAAGTGAAGGTTAAGGGGACAAGTAGTTAGGCTTGTAAAGAAGAAGAGATAGGTAAAGGTGATACCTAGAGAGAGAGTGAATAAAAATCAAGTGATGTTAGTGAAATAAATATGAATGGCTTGAAGCAATAATATTGCCACAATGAAGTGAATAAAAAGGAAGTGGATAAGAGGGATATTGTTGAGTTAAAGGCAGTATTGGTAAAGTTGGAACAATATTTGGAATAACTTAGACCAAAGTTTTTAGTTGGGATTATAAAAAGAGTTATATGGCATGTCAAATAAATTTTTATGAGTATAAAAATGCAAGGATAAGTGTGTAAAGTAAGGAGACAACTGAAAGTGTTGAATAAGTAGCCTAAAGAGACAAAGAAAGTGGAAAACAAGCCTCATGATTTGTAATCTAATGATGCTTTGACATGTGTGAATACATGTATGAGAGTTGAGTAATAATATTAGTTAGTTTGGAAAATACATGGGCTCAATAAATAATAAGAGTAAGCATTTGACCAAGTGGTGTCTAAGAGGAACCAAGAGGATGTAGAGGCTCAAGATAGAGTCATTATGTTAGAATAAAAACAAGAAGGTTATCCATCTATGAAGCAAGATAACACGGAACATGAAGTGATTCTCACTCAATAGGATGAAAATTAAGCTAAATAATCATTGGGAAAATATCATAATAAAAGGTATGAGGATTTTTCTATTGTGTATGAAGCCTTGGAGAGAGAATATAACTTTGATCCTCATCAAATGTACAAATAAATGGTGAAAGAGGTTACAAAATAAATTATATAATTATGGTATATAGTAGTGGTTTTAAAAATAATAACACTCATGAAGGCAAGGAGTAGTCAAGAAAAATAATCCACTCTATATGATGAAGTTTTAGACATTAAATTTGAAGGATAGGTCATAAATGAAGGACAAAACCTACAAGGAAAAGAATAAGATGAGTTTGTGTTTGATGTAAAGAAGAAGGATGAACCATATAAGTAATATGAAGATGCTTGGAAAAAATAAAAACATGAAATAAAGGAAAATATTTTGAGTATACATAAAATACATGAATATTACTATGATTTTGATAATGATTTGTTGATAGTTTCAGGTATAACTTGGATGAAGATAGAAAGAGGAAGGAATAAATACAAGTGTGGATCAGAAGAGCATGTACATATGAATGAGAGATTAGTTGAAGTAGTAGTCAATAGAAAAGGAGGAATAAATTCCTCAAGTATGCCTTGGGATCCAAGAGGGCAATAAATTAATATTACAATTTTGGAAGGAGAATAGCTATGAAGCACAACAAAGCAAGATTGATTATAACTTTTAGGGAAAGTTTCATTTGTCCCTTTCTAGTATGATGTAGAGACATCTTCAAATGTTTTCATTTTTAATTTTTCAAGTTATTATATGTCCTTTATAATATTTTTTTATATTTTATAAGTTATAGGAGTCTATAGAATTCAAATTTGGGCTCATATGGCATTTTCTTTCCATTTCTACAAGTTTGAAAATATAAATTCTAGTAATAATTTTGGATCCTCAATATTTTGTAAAAGAACTCAAAAGTGTAATATTGTTGCTTTGGGATATTTGAGGGTGTCAATTTAATTATTAATACATGTTTAAGCCAAATTTTTAGTATTTATTATAGGTGTGTTAGATATAGTTAGTTTATACTTGTTAATTTTGTTGAGAGAGAGAGAAAGCAAGAACTGTTGAATTAATTATGGTTCGTATAAACTTGTATATATTGATGTATTGAGTTAGTTGTTGGAGAGATTTTAAAATATTTAGAGGTGATAATACCAATAAAAATTCAATGGAATCTCCATTTTAAAGTAGAAAGAGTTACATTCTATCATACTTTGTATATTTTGTGTTTTTGAGCCAAGAAGAAAACTAAGTTTCAATGTAAGAATGGTAAAATTATGTATGTATGAAGAGAAAGGATATATAATTTGTAATTTTGTGTTTAATTAAAATATTAATTGATTTATAATGGATTATCAGATAATTTTTTGTTTAATTCAAGATAAACTTCTCGTTAGATAACCTATTGCCTCTATACTTTGTAGTCTGTGTTCAAGAGGAGACTGAATGTGCTCAATTTGAGAAATAAAATTCAATGGAAAGTAAAGTGATCACATGTATCATTAGGTAATTATGATTTATTTTGATATTAATTTTATTCAAATGTAATTTTATGTTATTTTTGTCAATTTCATATGTCTTGGTAAGGAATCACTACTAAACCTGCAGACAACGGTGAACGAACACATAGTTAGAATCATAGTTTCAATAATAGTGATAATAGAGGAGCCTTGGAAAGTAAGTGATGATTTATTAGTGTGTGTAAAGTGAGAAAATATGCTATTAAACCTTAAATACGTTTTGAAACCTCTTATAATGTTAAAAACCCTCAAATAACCCTTCTCAGGTCAACACAGAGCTATGTCTATATACATAGTCAAACTTAAACTCATATTAATGGTGAATAACACTGTTGTGCAGGAGATGTAGTTCATGTAAGATATATAAGGAGTTTAAAATAAAATATAAAAATATTTACATTGGTTTGAAATAAATTATAAATCTATAAGAGTTAAAATAACCCTTTTTGGGTTAGTAACATGCAACCTTAACCCTGTTTAGGGTTTCAATACTTAAATATCCATAAAAAGAGATGCCACCACAAAAAGTGTGAAAATTGGTGGATATTTGGTTTTTATGTTATATAAATATATTTGGAATTTTTTTATACTATTCAGTATGAAATTTTACATATATAACCTACTATGTCTAAATAGGGTAAAGAAGGCCTAATTATGCCTAGGTAGAACCTAAAGAGGTGCTAAAAAAGTGGTAAAACTATTTAATGAATCCAAGAGACTTTTTAAAATGTAATAAGAGGATATATGGTATCTAAAAATGGAATTTTTTTACTGATTTAAGATTGTACATGTTTGTATAAGGAGGAAAAGGCTAGTAGAAAAGCCTATCAAAGCAAAAAAAGAGTGTGTGTTTCAAAGGGATGTGCTGAGTATTGTGTATAGAATAAAAGATTCAAATTAGATTTTATAGAGGTTAAAATACTTAAGAAAATGTGTTTATATCATTTCTTATTTTCATATTCTATACAAAATACATAGTTCAGAGTATGAGGTGAGATTGGGTTTGAAGAGTAGTGTGTGAGATAATGAGAAAGGGATATAGGGAATGAAAGAAATGATTGATATGTGTAAATTAATGTAAGTTTCATGAATTTCATAATTATAGAGATTAAAAATTATTTATATATGATTAGTTCATAATATAAATACAAAGAATGATAATTAACCTTGTGAGGAAATTGATAATGTAGAGTAGTTGTAATAAGTTTGAGGGTATGAGTTGATGATTGTAGGTATCAAAGCTATAAAATGAGCAAAGACAAGTGGAATCTACATCACTTATTGTATATCACTTAGTTTAACCCAATCCCAATCATCAAATTTTACCTTATGTCTTAATTTGGTCAACTTGATTGAATATCACATCACATCACACATCGAGTCAAACTTGAGATAGGACTAATGCAAACCTTTGTCCAAATTTGTTCCACAAATCCCATATTAACCCCTTAGTATCTCCAATAAACCCCCCAAAACTTATAATTTGGGCCAAAAAACCACATCATCTATAATTTCTCCCATACTTATCCATGTAATATAAAATAAATTTCATCAATACCTTGATTAAACAATGCCTCATCTCCAATAGGGATATGATCATTTTGTGCCTCCTTGAGATGATCACTCTATGTCCTATATATTTTAAACCCATATAACCACCATTACCTCTAATACAAACCCATCCATGTGATTCCTACTACAATCCTCCATCCACTAGCTATATCCAATCATTTACCCCTTCATATACTAGCAAAGGGAATCTAATCCTAACCACCTCATCTACTACTAGTCCACTCACCTGATCACAGCACCAACCATCTGATATAACATCCAATTGTTTCTATTCAAATCGCTTTCTACATTCAAAGAAGAAATGAGAAACTAGAAGAAATGGTCAAGGCTAGAAGATACCTGATTGTAGTCGTGCGCACCAAAATCAGACGTTGGAAGGTTCTCCTCTTTGGCTGTGGAAGAATGACACTTGCAAAGAAAAATAGACTAAACACAAAAAAACATCAGTCAAGGATATGGTGGGCTGTCAGGGAAATGCCTAATCCTGAAAGTATGAAGACTTCCTAGAAGGATATCAACCCACTAGTATAAAATAGAAATATTTGACAGAAATGGAAATAAATGAAAAGACAGAATGAAAGTAAATAAAAAGATGAAAACACAAAGTGCATACCTAATATTCAGCGAACTATTCTGCACAGTCGCCGATGTCGGTCTCTATGCCGGCGTCGGTCAGGGGAAGGTGCCGACGTCGGTTAAGGTGCCGGCGTCAGTCGGGGTAATGACCGGCATCGATCGGGGCAACAGTTCTGGACAGAGTTTTGGTGAGTCTGGTTGGGTCTGGTCAAGTCGGGACAGGGTCTGGTCTAGTCTAGACATGGTCTGGGGGTTTGTAGAAGGTCTGTTGTTTTATTTGGGGTTTGGGAGTGAAGTTTAAGTAAAGCTATAGGCTGTGTATTTAGGGATGGTGGACAGAAGTGTAAAGGGAAGGAGTAAGGTCTCGGGTCTGTAGTCTGAATAGAGTGATAGTAGTAATAAACAAATAATAACCAGAGAGAAACAAACACACAGAGCAAGATACTTACCTGTTATATGCTTGAAGATGAAGTAGGAGACGTGATTGTCATTGTCACTGTGCTGCCAAATGACCATTCCTATACGCAGAAGATCGATTGCAGATTGGTTGAATGCCGGAGTTGATTGATCACAAGAGTTCTGTTGAATGCAAGAGTCTTGTTGAAAATGAATGAACTGGTTGATCAAATGAAGAGGTTACGGATGAAGGTGAGAGATGGTTCAGTAACTGATCGGAAAACCGATTGGGAACCGAATGGGTAATGGGTAACGGAATAACGGTTCCTATGTTCGGATCGAAAACACAGTGCTAAGGAGAACTGACATCGGCAGGACCGCCGACATCGGCCGATAAGTGACCGACATCGGTCGGGTGGAGACTGTAGTCGGCAGATGTAAAATGGGGGCAGAGACTAACTTTAGTCTTTTGCTCATTTTGATAAGCTGCCAGGGTCAAGGCTAGTGGGAAAAATGGTCGACAGGGGTTAAATAGGCGAAGAAGAATAACATGAGGGATGACCAGGGGAGTCGACACAATTTCGGTTGTCTACATTTGCCCCTTTTTGTCTTGTTGGTTGTTCTGGATGAACTGCAAGACAAAAATAGGAGTGATTGCCCCAAGTGAGGGATAAGGTTGATTTCATCTTGTTGGTTGTTCGAATGAACTGCAAGACAAAAATAGGTAGTGGATTGCCTCGATTATGGATAAGGTATTCCCCCTCAAAGCAGGAGTCGAGGGAAGGGAACCAGGAATCGGGTGCTAATTTGACAAAGAGTGGATGAGAAAGGGGTGAGGGCGAATGCTGTAACAGGCGTGATTACACGCATACCACTTCACGAGATGGTTAGGTCAAAGTGTTGCAGGTCAAGGGTCAAAGAGTGCCAAACTTGAAATAACCGGGCCCCAACATTTAGTCATCTGCTAATTGGGTTATTCAATCTAAGCTGAAGCTCCAATGGGTCATCACGTTCTAGGTATCCCAGGCTCAGGAAGTGCTCCTAGAAACACGAAAAGGTCACAAGTAGTGTAGATCAATCGATTTGCGATCCTATACTTGTGAGGGTCCAAAAAGGTCTGCGCACAATTTGGCTAACCAGTCATGAGGTAGCATACATGCAAAAACAACCAAGGCAACATTGTCTTAGAAGTGGTCGAGGTCGGAGGAGATAGGCAGGATCTCCAATGGTCAATGGTCGAGGGGAGGAATGGATGAAAGGATGTGGCCGAGCTAACCTCAGAAGACCCTATGTCAACTGAGTGCTGCCTACATAGCCCTGGTCATAGGGCCTCAGGCCAATGTAGTTCTCCCTAGAAGGGAGGAAGGGTCAAAGGGATGGCATTGGTCGTGGTCAAGGGTAAGGTTATTGTTAAAAGAAGGAAAGAAGGTTTGTCCATCAGAGAGATGAACTAATGAGGGTGGTCGAGCTAACCCCAGAAGACAGTCATGTCATCTGAGTGCTACCTACATAGCCCCGGTCATAGGGCCTCAGACTAATGTAGTTCAGACAAAGGGTCCGAGTAGTAGACAAGTGGTCAAAATGGTCGATAGATTGGTCTTGGTCATGATGAAATGATAAGGGGAAGAAGATGTTGCAGCCTTTTCCATATTGGGTGATGGTGGATTCTGCAACATTGGTTGAGGGGTCTTTCATCCCTAACAATATTCCATATTCGTGATGGATGTATGTTAAAAATGAAATGAGGTCTATTTATGCTTCAGTAAGTATTGGTTTATGCTTGACATAAATTGTGGCTGGTCGATAGTTTCCATGTGTATTGGTGTCCATAGAAACTAGGGTGAATAGGCTATGGGAGTGGTCTGAAAAGAGAGTTGATTTGAGTTAATTGACAAGTGATGAAGGTGAATGTGACCAAAGTGCAGAAGAAGTGAAAAACATATTGCTCTTTCATTGATAATGACCAAAAAGACAGTATAGATAGGGGTTAGTAGAATCAAGAGCCCCATTCATGCGTGACGTCGTTGACCATAGTTATGTTATAGCGGTAATCGAGTCACTTTGACATTAAAGTGAGCTCGAAGTCCCTTGAGCAGGTGATAGGAGGATAAAAAAGGGTAACCCATTTTAAGAGCAGAGATAACTGTGCCCCTTTTTATAGGAGACCCTGAGACAACTACAAATCAAGTCCATGACTCTTTTTTTTTTTTTTTTTTGCACAGACTGATCAATGCGGGAAGCCTGCATAGAGATGTCATTTGCTTGGTGGTCAGTTGTGAAGCTGATCAATGTGGGAAGCTTCTAAAATAGTGCTGTTTATTGCTTGATTATTCATAGCCATCCTTCGAGGGAGTGGTCTAGATTTTTGTTTAATATAAGGGCTTTTGAATAGCTGTCCTTCGAGGGAGCAGTCTATTAATTATAGCAATGATAGTACAGCTATCCTTCAAGGGAGTAGTCTACCTTTTGATTTGATATTGATATAGTGACCATGAATATTGTGACATCTTGATTTGTTTTTACAAAAATGTGAGTCATGGACAATATTATAGAAGGTCAAGGGCTCCCTTTTATTAGGACAAAGCATCCATACAGCATAAAAGGGTTATAGGAATTGTTAAGAGGAATAGGGTTGAAAGGAATTAGGATTAAGAGGATGGGGATTGCTCAAGGGATGAGCTCAAGTTAAGTGTCAAGTGGATGAGTACTCAACTAGTAGTAGAATGGTCACAGATGCAACGCATTAAGAGGCTCAGGTTCTGGTCGTCCATCAAGAGAAGACAGATGATAAGTCCCTAATCCATACTTGTGCGTGATAATAAAAGGTTTGAGCCAATTAGGAGCAAACTTGCCTCGTTTACTTTGCTCCATATTGGTCACGTGTTGATTCTCTTTGAGGACGAGGTCTCCGATGTTGAAATCTTGTTCTCACAGATTTTTGTCATAGGTGCGCTTGATGCAATGTTGATAGACATGGAGATGATTAAGGGCAGCAAGACGACGTTCATCAAGTAACTCAAGTTGAGCTAAGAGATCTTGATGAAACTCATCATTGGAAAGGATATCATGTAGAGAAATGCAGAGAGACAGGATCTGTACTTCGAGAGGTAGGATAGCCTCTATTCCGTACATGAGAGAAAAAGGGGTAACACCCATAGAGGTTCAGATGCTAGTGCGGTAGGCCCGCAAAGCGAAGGGAATGTGAATGTGCCAGTCCCTTCCTGTGTTGCTGACTACCTTCATGAGAATTTTGGTGAGAATTTTGTTGGAAGCCTCGGCCTACCCATTTGCTTGTGGGTAGTAAGGTGAAGAGAAACTGAGCTTGATGCCGAATGAGTCGCATAGCATTTGGACAGTCTTGTTTTTGAAGGACTTGCCGTTATCGGTGATGATCTTATGAGGGACACCAAAATGACAGATGATGTGGGTGTTGATGAAGGCGATGATCTTGTCAACTTTTTTGGAGACGAGAGGAAGGGCTTCCACCCACTTGGTGAAATATTCAGTGGCTGTGATGATGGATTGATGATGAAGAGAGGAATGGAGGTTAATCTCACCGATGAGATCTAAACCCCACTAAGAAAAAGGCCAAAAATCTTGAGTGATTTGTAAGGCGTGACTAGGAAGATGAAGCAAGTTAGAGTGCTGCTGACACTTGATGCAATGCTGAACATAGTCGCTACAGTCTTGATGAAGGGTAGGCCAATAATAGCCCAGATGAAGGATGCGCCTGGCAACTGAATTCCCACTGAAATGTCCACCACAAATCCCATCATGGACTTGCTGAATGGCTTGAGATGCTTCATTGGAGGTGAGACAGCAAAGGAGGCCGTCGAAGCCTCGCTTATAGAGAAGACCCCCTAGCATGGTATAATGAGCGGTACGCTTGATAAAATCTCACCGTGCATTGCTAGAGAGGTTGGGAGGAATGACAGAAAAAGATAAGAAGTCCACAAGTTGCTTATACCAAGCATCTTGTGGGTTAGGGTCTATAGTGTTGACATGATTAATGTGAGGAGAGATATATGAAGGCAACGACACACGATGCACCGTGATAAAAAGTCTGGATGCAGATGAGGAAGATGGGATATGCGAAGCGAGAGGAGCCATGGTGTTAGCAAACTTATTCGTGGATCGAGGAACAGTCTGCAGGAGGTAATGGTCAAAAGATGCAAGGAAAATGTCAGCACAGTTATTTTACCTTTGCAAAATTTCATTTTTACAGAGGTATGAACTGTTGACCTGATTGACGATGAGCTGCGAGTCACCGAAGATGTTGATGGACTTGATGCTGAGAGAGAGGGCTGTCTGAAGTCCCAAAATTAAGGCCTCGTATTCGGCCATATTATTGGTATAATAAAAGTTGAGTTTAAAAGATAGAGGCATGGGCTCCCCTTTGAGTGGGATGAGAATGACCCCAACACCCCCACCTAGTTGACATTTGGAGCCGTCAAAGAACATAGTCATCTGATAGATGGTTTCGTCAGAGGAAAGCACAGCGATAGATTCGTCAGGAAACTCACACTGTGAAGTTTGATTGTTAGGAAGAGGGGCATATACTAGTTGATTAGCGATGGTTTTCCCCTTGATAGATTTTTGCTGGATGAATTCGAGATCGAACTCAGCAAGCAGCATGAGCCACCGAGCCATACGTTGATTCTGATATGGCTTGGAGTGCATATATTTGAGAGGGTCGGTGTGGGTGATGACAAAGGTCTTGTGATTAAGAAGATAGTGGCAAAGCTTGGTAGTAGCAAAGACTAACGCCAAACAGAGTTTCTTGATATGGGTATACCGAGTTTCATAGTCGACCAGTGTTCGGCTGGTATAATAGACCGCTTGTTCACGGTGATGCTCATCTTGGTGAGCGATCATGGCACCTAATGAATGATGAGTGGTTGAGATATAAAGGTAGAAGGGTTGGTCATCTTTAGGTGGAATGAGGACTGGTGGAGAGACCAGATAGCATTTTAGGGCTTCAAAAGCCTCTTAACAGTCCTTATCCCATGTAAAGGAGACGTCCTTCTTAAGGAGATGATGAAAAGGTTGGCAGCGGTCAAAAAGCTACGAGATGAAATGACGAATGGACTGGAGCTTGCCTTGCAAACTGTGAAGCTGCTTGAGATTGGTCAGGGGTGACATTTCAAGGATAGCGCGAATCTTGGCGGGATCTATCTCGATGCCACAAAAAGAAATGATGAAGCTGAGAAGCTTGCCAGAGAGGACCCCAAAGACACATTTCTTGGGGTTAAGACGAACATTGTACTGAAGAAGATGAGAGAAGATGATTTTGAGAATGGTCAGATGGTCACGACGAAGCTTGGACTTGTCGAGCAGGTCATCCACATAGTCCTCCATGATTTTGTGAAGGAGATCGTGGAAAATGTAGGTTATGGCACGCTGATAAGTGGCACCTACATTTTTCAAGCCGAAAGGCATGACTCGATAGCAGAAAGTCCCCCATGGGGTAATGAAAGTGGTCTTGTGCTGATCTTTTGGAGTAATCAGGATTTGATTATATCTTGAAAACTTGTCCATGAGAGATAGCATCTCATGGCTGACCGTGAGATCAACAAGCTGGTTAATGTTAGGAAGAGGAAAGTCGTCTTTAGGACAGGCTAGGTTAAGGTCATGATAGTCCATGTAGATCCGAATCCCCCTAGTTGCCTTGGTGACTGGGACGATGTTAGAGACCCATTGTGGATAATCGATGGGTTGGATGAAGGAGATAGAAAGGAGACATTGAAGCTCCTCTTTGACAAGGAGGGCAATGCGAGGATGCATCTTTCGAAGATTTTGCCTGACAGGCTTAGCCTCTGGTTTGGTGACAATGTTATGGGTAACGATGGTGGGGTCGATGCCAGGCATATCACTGTAAGTCCAGGCAAAGGCCTTGCTATGGTCAGAGAGGAACTGGGTATAGTCAAGCTGCTCCTGAGCATCTAAAGATTGTCCAATCTTTAAGACATAAGGAACATCAGAAGAAGGAAGGTTGATGTCAATGGTTGATTCATTTAACATAACCTGGGTCTCAGAAGGGAGGGAGCACTGGATGAAAGAATCGTCAGTTCCCATATAAGAAGGAATGGCATCGTTGTCAACGCAGTGAATAGTGTGAATGGTTTCCGACTCATCTTCGATCATGCTAGGAAAAATGAGAGGGAGAGACTTGGACACCCCATTGAGCTGATAAGTCAAGGGTTCCAGGCGGATGGTGTTTATGCAAAAAAAACTAGGAGGGATGGAAATCACCGACTCCGTAGGTGAAGGGGGCGAAATAGGCGAGTGTGGAGGGGATTGGTCAATGATTGGTTCGAGACAAAAGTCTACAGGGTCTTGAGTGGGGTCGTGATATCCTAGGCCATACCGTTTCTTGGCATCGTCATCATTGAGCGGTTGGATAGGCTGATGGGAGCCTTGCTCATAGCGTCCAAAACCAAAACCCTTCCATGCACACCTGTAAAGGTAAGTGTGTGTAAAGGTGGGGTTTCCAAGAAATGAGAAGTTTGATGTGAAAGGTTGGGGTGAAGAAAGAGGATTACCATTAGTAGGAGCTTGATTAAGCCCCCCCATAGATGAGGTTGGTGCGGAGGTGAGGAGGACCATAAGGTATGATCATCCCGATCCAATGGTCGTAGCTGGGGCTGTGATGAAGGCGTCCATACTCTTGTGGAGTTTGGAACATGTCTAAGGTCAACAAGTGATACTCTCCCAATGAAAGTCTTTGGAAGACGTCTTCCATGGGGTTTGTGGTCGTCGCTTGAAGGGTAGGTGTAAGGGTGACCACCTGTTGTGAACTGGTCGAAGCTTTCATGGATGGAGGCGATGCCGGGGTTGATGGCTTGATAGGGATGAGGATGTCATTTGGATGGTAGGTGGTGTTGCAAGTTTTGAAGGGTGAAGGGTCAGTGAGAATGGTGTGGACTTGCCCGTCATGCTCAAATTTCACACAACGGTGCATGGTGGAGGGGACACAGGCCATGGCATGGATCTAGGGTCGGCCTAGCAAGATGTTGTATTGAAACTCTCCTTCGATGATGTAGAAGAGCTCTGGGACTGTGCGTGGACCAACACAAATATGAAGGACAAATGTGCCAATGGTCATGGCAGTACTGTCATTAAAAGAGCGCAAGATTGCATCAGTTTTGGAGATGCAATTCTTGGGAAGAGCCAACTGATCAAAGGCATGGGTGTAGATGATGTTGATGCTAGCACCTCCATTGATCATAATGCATTTAATGCGTGTCTAATTGATATAGGCAGTGATGAAGAGGGCGGCGTCCTGATCTTCCATATTGGATGTGGGAATCTCAGAATCACTGAATGTGATGGAGGCAATAGGGGCTAAGGAGTGGACAAGGGCAGCAAGTGGTTGGGGGTCCTTGAGTTAGACCTCTGCTGCCTGCAGGGCTTGGATGAGGGCCTGACGATGCTGGGGTGAGGTTTGGATGAGGTCATAGAGGGACATCTTCACAGGGGTCTGGTGAAGCTGTTTCAACATGGAGTCATGGATTGGTCCAGAAGAAGAAGAAGAAGAGGAGGGTTGAGGTGCACCAAGGATAGAAATCTTAGGCTTAGGTGGTTGAGGTGGATTGACAAAAGGGTAGGTCCAAGGAATGGTGGCTTTTTCTCTCGCCTTGTCCTTTTGTGACCTAGTGGTGATGTGGATGGCATTGATTTCAAAGATGGGAGGTGAAGGTGATAAAGGGGTTGTGGTTTGCTGATGAGATGTTGATGGGTTTGAAGAGGTTGGAGGGTCATGAGAAGGATTCAGGGGTTGGTCGAAAGTGTCCTCAAAGAGAAGAGTGTCTTTCTCCAGATAGTGGTGAATGACAGCCTTGAGGGCACAGCAAGTCTCGATATCGTGTCTTGGTGTACGATGATATAAACAAATCTTCATGTCATCGAACCAGGAGGGTTTAGACCCGAGAGGTTGGAAGGGCTTGATGGGTGGAAGAGTTATGCTAGAAGTTTGCAAAAGTCATTGCAAGATCAAAGAGTATGAGCCCACTAAAAGGTCCGTGCTCATCGATGTATGTGATGCCGGTGACTTTTGTTTGGGCAATGTTGGAGGAGGCTTTCGTACCACCTTCTGGGTTGATGGTGCGATGATAGGCGGAGGCAGTACATTCTTCATGAGAGGTACCACCCTTTTGGGAGAGCGTAGGCTTGCGGTAGGTAAAAGAAGCAAAGGAGGTAACTGGTTTTGATTAGAGGTCGAAGTGGAAAGGACTCTGGTTAGGGTTGAAGGATGGGGGCCCAAAATGGAGGGCAATGGTGACGGAAGAAGAGGCATTTGCCTCTGTGGTTTGGTAGTCTTTTGTGATTTGGATTGAAGATTACTATTGGTTAAAGTCTGGTTTAATTCCACCTTCACTTGTGGATGAGTGACGTTGGAGACGGGGCAAACGCCAAGTGACTTGATTGGTTTAGACAAGGTAGATGAGGGTTTTGGTTTTGATGAGGTTGATGGAGATGTAGATGATCTAGAAGTGGAAGTCTGATTTTTGTTGATAGTCTTAGGAGGTTCTACTATGGGAGGATTAACAGCATGAGATGAGAGGGCACGGGCTTGTTGAAGAGCTGTGAGATGGTCCCATAATCCCTGATACTCCACTTTCCTAGAAGGGAGAAGTTTGAGTCTCTCCACTAGTTGGGAAAATGGCTGAGAAGATGTGGGATGAGGTTTAGGCTCTTGAGAAGATGTCGACGGTTGTGGGACTGAAGGTGAGACGGGTGTAGTAGCCTTGGACTTAAGGCATGATGGAGTTGTGACAGGTTCATCCTTGGTTGGAGACGAAGGAGAGATAGGTTCTTCCCTAGGTGGAGAAGAAACTGGAGAATGAAGCTCCTCAAGCGGGTAAAGGGCAGGGATGATAGTGCCCTCCACTTGTGGTCGAGGAGTAGGAAAGGTTGGGTCCTCCATAGGCAACAAGAAGGAAGATGGTGAAACCGGCGGTGCTGGCAAGGTCGAGGCGTCCTCCAAGATGAAAGAAGTTGACGGAGAACTAACCGGAGAAAGAGGTTCGTCCACATGTGATGGACTGATGGATGAACTCACCTCTTGAGGTTGGTTAGAAATGAAGGGTGAGACCGTATTGACTGTTCGAATGTTATGTTCATGAGGGTTGTCAATCAAGGTCTGGACATTGTTTTGGGTTGGTGGATGATTGGGGAATGGTTGTTTGAAGATATCGATACCCTGATTAGGAGGGGCATTGGGATTGTCAAGGATGAGGTCACCCTTTTCTAGCATGTCTTGGATTATGTTTTTAAGGGTTTTACAGTTGCCCGTGTCATGACCCTTAACACGGTGGTAGTTACAAAAGTCATTTTCCCTATACCACACAGGGATGGTGCGTGAGGGATCAAATTGTGGTGGTGGTCGGATCTGAGGGAGATTGAGGGCCCCTTGTTTGATAAGTTTTTCTAGCACAGATGCATATGATTCTCTGAGTGGAGTAAACTGTCGCTGTATGTATCTTTGCTGAAATTGGCGAGTGGCACTCATAGATGTGGATGGTTCAGGTTGATTAGTTGAAGGTGAAGAGAAAGAAGATCTAACAACCATAGTGTTTGTCGAAGATTTAGATTTAGGATTGGATGAGGAAGGCTTAAAAGAGGGGTCATTAGTTTTGGAGTTGGGATTCTTGCTTTGCAACTTGACTTTATTCTCCTCGACGGCACGTAACTCAAGTTTACGAGCCATCGTGAAGGCTTCGTCAAAAGTGCGGAAGGTCTGAACCCTCAAGGCAGAAGAAATATGTCTAGCGCAGGCTTGAGAGAAAAGTTCAATAAGCTCAGGCTGGGGTAAGGAAAATGATAGTTGATTGATAAGGCCCCTCCACCGAGCGACGAAATCAGCAATGGATTCATCCTCAAACTGGCAGATAGAATAGAGGTCTGTGATGGAGACCTTCTTGGTGATATTGATAGAGAAATGATCGAGGAAGAGCTGGGCCAGTTGAGTGAATGTGAAGATGGAATGGCTGGCAAGGGAGCTGTACCAGTCAAGTGTAGCACCTGAGAGAGACATGGGAAATGTGCGTAAAAGTAACGCATTGTCGTGGGCAATAAGGTAACAGGCATGTCTAAATGCTCGTAAGTGTTGTTGTGGGTCTTCCTTGCTTTGGAAACGAGAAAACTTAGGAAGTTACCACTAGCTGGGATATGGTTTGATAGGGACGGAAGGATGGATGGGCTCATTACAAATTTGTTCGTACGAGAGAGTGTTACGTGAGTCGGAAATGGAGGTCTCTAGGTTGGACATTTTATCCATCAGCATTTTGATGATATCTACTGATGGATTGGTGGGTGGAGTGCCTCCTAGATTGTAAGGCACTTGAAAGAGGCTGGAAGAGGTATACGACGTAGTCGGTTGTACCAGTAAGGGCGCAATGTACGGATGACTAGTCGTAAGGATATAAGAGGTGACTAAGGATGGTTGGATAGAAGGCATGGCTAGGTTTGATGTTGTCACGGGAGGTTGGTTAGAGGTAACATGGGCTAATGGATAGGTAGCCATCCTAGTGTTGATAGGAGCAAAGGTAGGTGGAATAGAGATGACCAGATTCTAAAAGGGGGTAGAAAGTGGTTGAGTGGGCTGAGATTGATAGGGGGTCAAAACCCCGGTGGAAGTGGGCCCAACGATGGAGGGAGAGGCCACACTTGGATGGTTGGTAAAAGGTTGGTCATTGGTTGAGGCAACAGCATGGGTGTCTAAGGGTTGGACTACAGACGCCGTTGATACGGCCACAGTCTCGATAAAAGAGGTCGGCATTCCGTAAATTGGATTGCCCAAGGGGTCTCGCATTCGGCTATTCGCGAGATAGTGTTGTAAGGCTTTTACATTGAGGTCCAAGAATCATGCGAAATCTTGGTCCCCTTCTGGGACAATAGGCATTTGGGTCGGGGATGGTCTAGTAGGAGTTCTTTCAGTTTCTGAGTTGACCTCCATTATAGAGCTGGTTATAGGCAGGGTAGACGGAAGAGGATGATACCTCGCGTGATCGACTAGAGCCTTGGCTTGGCTACGAGTCAGAACCATTCAAGGCAAGGAAGAACGTCCTCACAAACTCAAACAAGCAGATAAGAACTAAAAAGATGAAGAACACAAGCAGATCCTAAAACCCTAGAAGTAGATTATTAGGATTATAGTGGCTTATGCCTTAGAATGTGTGTAGAGGAAGATTGGTTTTTGAGTCGGGTCCTAGAAGATGCAGTCTATGGATGGTTTCAGGTTTTGTTATGGTGCTCAATAATTTGTATTAGCTTCCGTACAGGCCTGGTGCTAAGGAGTAAGCTCCCCTCACTTCACGATTCCAGTGGTTAGCTGGTTTCGCTTAGCCAAAATATACTTCCACTATAGTTTAGACTCTGCCAGAGAACAGAGTTGGCTTTCCCCTTGGTGATGAAATCTAAGTAAGATCACCGGGATGGGTAAGGTATCCACTGGGGGATGAAATCCTAGTCGGGCCTTGTCTCAGGTAAGTTAAAATGTTTGTTTTGTGCAAGTGATTTGGTCGTGTAACATCAAGTGATCTAGATTAATTCAATATGCGGTTTAATTACTATGTGTGGTCTAAGAGATGCAAGCAAACAGAAATGAATGCAAAGTGTTTTAATGCCCAAGTCAAAATGTTTGTTCGTATGAAGACGAATGGAGAAAGAGTCGAAGAATATGAGTTTTGACTAGTCTAGAAGTGTAAGAAAGAAAAGAAAAGTTTTTTTTAGTCCTGCTTATGATGTCGTTTAAGAAGAGACGAAAGGAGGCGAAAAGGAAGAAACCTAATGCACCTATATGAACGAAAGAAAGAAAGAACCCAAGGAAGGCCCTAGGGTTCCACCGGGCGTGCCAGAATGTTTCTATTCAAATCGCTTTCTACATTCAAAGAAGAAATGAGAAAATAGAAGAAATGGTCAAGGCTAGAAGATACCTGATTGTAGTCGTGCGCACCGAAATCAGACGTTGGAAGGTTCTCCTCTTTGGCTATGGAGGAATGACACCTGCAAATAAAAATAGACTAAACACGAAAAAATGTTAGTCAAGGATATGGTGGGCTGTCAGGCAAATGCCTAATCCCAGAAGTACGAAGACTTCCTAGAAGGATATCAACCCACTAGTATAAAATAGAAATATTTGACAGAAATGGAAATAAATGAAAAGACATAATGAAAGTAAATAAAAAGATGAAAACACAAAGTGCATACCTGATATTTAGTGAACTATTCTGCACAGTCACCGATGTCAGTCTCTGTGCCAGCGTCAGTCAGGGGAAGGTGCCGACGTCGGTTAAGGTGCCGGCGTCGGTCAGGGTAATGACCGGCGTCGATCGGGGCAACAGTTCTGGACAGAGTTTTGGCGAGTCTGGTTGGGTCTGGTCGAGTCGGGATAGGGTCTGGTCTAGTCTAGACAGGGTCTGGGGGTTTGCAGAAGGTCTGTTGTTTTGTTTGGGGTTTGGGAGTGAAGTTTAAGTAAAGCTATAGGCTGTGTATTCAGGGATGGTGGACAGAAGTGTAAAGGGAAGGAGTAAGGTCTCGGGTCTGTAGTTCGAATAGAGTGATAGTAGTAATAAACAAATAATAACCAGAGAGAAACAAACACACAGAGTAAGATACTTACCTGTTATATGCTTGAAGATGAAGTAGGAGACGTGATTGTTGTTGTCGCTATGCTGCCAAATGACCGTTCCTGTACGCAGAAGATCGATTGCAGATTGGTTGAATGCCAGAGTTGATTGATCGCAAGAGTTCTGTTGAATGCAAGAGTCCTGTTGAAAATGAATGAACTGGTTGATCGAATGAAGAGGTTATGGATGAAGGCGAGAGACGGTTCAATAACCGATCGGGAAACCGATTGGGAACCGAATGGGTAACGGGTAACGGAATAACGGTTCCTGTGTTTAGATTGAAAACGCAGTGCTAAGGAGAACTGACGTCGGCAGGACCGCTGACGTCGGCCGATAAGTGACCGACGTCGGCGACATCGGTCAGGTGGAGACAGTGGTCAGCAGATGTAAAATGGGGGCAGAGACTAACTTTAGTCTTTTGCTCATTTTGACAAGCTGCCAGGGTCAAGGCTAGTGGGAAAAATGGTCGACAGGGGTTAAATAGGCGAAGAAGAATAACATGAGGGATGACCAAGGGAGTCGACACGATTTCGGTGTCTACACCAATGCTTCCAAATCTAAGTCAAAAATTGTTGATATCCCATATAATTATCTTTCCATATCCTTATAAGCCCTCTTCCATCAAATTGTTTCCACTAACATTATGGTCTACCCACTTATACATCATCTTAATCCTGATAAGCCTAATATCTCTTGGTATAAAGATAAAAAATACTATCTACATCACCAAACTTGGGGGAATAAAATTAATCAATGTAATAATTTACAAATCTATCTCTAGGAGCTAATCGACCATGGTGACATAGAAATCGAGGATGAATTAGATAATTTTACATCTATGGGTGAACAAGAAGAGGTATGCAAAGATTCCATTCCTGATCATGATCAAGCCTCTCCCCTTCCAAGCCAAGGTCAATATGCCACATCCATCTTCCATGGTACCCCCATCTTTGACAAATCCTCCATCTAAGATTATTTTATTCTTCATAAGCCTAGTCTTTTATTCCCACATGAGTCCTTCCATGAGCCTATCTTTGTTGAATCTACTATTCTTTCATCATTTCCCCATCATCCATCATATCAACAACCCCATATTGATAGGTCAATTATAGAAAATAAATCTTCTAATAATATAATTTAATATTGTAAATTATAATAAATATTGGATTTAATACATGTGTTATCTATACCAGGATCATGTTTAATACTAGTGTCTAAATTGGATTCCTCATCATCCTTCATAGACATTGATGATTATGCCTACCCTTTTGAAGGCAAATTCACTTTGGATGATAATAAATCACCAGGCATATATTTTGATAAGGATGATTAAGTCATAAAAAAATTATTGAAATATTTATCTATCAAAAATTGTCAAAGTGAATCTAATCCTACCTTAGACTCTTGTCTTTTAGCTAGTCCTAGTGATCCTTTTACTGATCTTGAGGAGATTTTTTTAATGTCAAAATTGGGTCTCCCAAGAATCCATATAAATACTATGTTACCACATCACCCCTCATTGATCTCATAATATCAACTCCACCACCTTCATCCATCATAGACCCTTTTCTTCCCATTAATGATAATTTACTCACCTCCCCCAATAAGGATGACTAATAACACACATTGTTGGACCCTTCCTCGAGTAACATAATGTGTGACACAAATGTAGATATATAAGACCATATTAAAAAATTTAATCATAATAATCAAATCATCTTTGATCCCATAAGTTTAAGTCTAAAAAATTGAAATCATTAGCCTAATCTAAAAAAGTCTTCTGCTAGTGAAGCCCAATGTCAAAAACTAGGGTATTATCAAAGTCAAAAAATCAATCTCATCTAGTGAAGCCCAAAATAAGTACCAAGGGGTATTTAAAGTCAAATTTAGTCAAAAAATAAAAATAGTATCAAAATAACTATTAGTATAGTTGATCATTCTTTAAATTATCAGATCACATATGAACTACAAAGTCAAAGTGTCTTGAATCTCTTAAAGTCTTTTATCACATGGTACCAATCAAATGTGGAATGACTAATATTTATAATGATGTATTAAACTTCTAGTACCACTTCCCAATCATCCATCATACCTTCCTCTCATGATCTTACCATCCATTCAAGTACAAAACACCCCCATAAACATTAAGATTTAATCCAATCCATGCCTCACAGCACCCACTTGGGAAACATTATCTCTTATAGTGGTGATGATGACACTTGGTCTAGATATCTAGAGTGGTCTCAAGAAAGAATCGCCAAAGGTCACATAGACCCCAATAAATCTAGTGTTGATGGTATGGTCCTAACATCAGAGCTCTCTAGAAAAAGTTCTGGACAAAGATCATAAAATGTCTACCTCTCACATCTCATACCCATATCTAATAAACTAAGATTGCCTAAAGTCAAAACTCAAAAAAAAAAATCATTCATCCAATGGTGAAAACCAATCTTTTGGCACCTTGGCTAAGTACCATGATGAAAATTAGTTTTTGGCATCATGGTAAAATACCCTATTATTTGCATTGTACCTTAACACTTGGGGTGAAAAATACACTTCATCCCTATAATCATATCCGACCAACCCCATCCATGTCATCTTTATCCATCCTATTTTTTGGACCATTGTTCTTACCCATCATATATTAGCATATTTTTCATCCTATTATGTTCATCCTTATTTATCATGTCATGCATCCTATCTTGACCTTTGTAAGGAAGTGGAAGGTATTGATAAATGTTCTAGAATAATTTTGGCATATCCTTTAATGAAAAATTGGGTGAAGAATGATGGATAGTTATCAATGATGTCATGGTGATGTAATTTAGGTATCTTGGTGCATGGATGAAGTGCTTTGATAACCTAAGTAATAATGACAGTGTGTAATGTGTTTGTCCTAGTGTGTTTGAAGTTGGCTTGGTTGATATTTAGTTAGAGATGTATAGGGATGAGTATGGTGATTTGATCATGTGAAATTGGTCCTATAAATGGTAAAGGATTATTGGAGAGCTTGTATTCATGAGTGAAGTTCATCTGGTAGTCCATAGTTTTCATCTACATAGTTTGGGTCTAGTGGCAAAAAATCTGAGTAGGCAGTTTGTTGATCTCACCATTGCCATATGTGGATGAGTCAGGGGGAGTTGGTCATATGGTTGTGATCAAATTATTCCATAGTTACTATGTACTAAATGTTAGGTCATGCATATAAGCATATTAAAATATATGTGGGTACAAATTTGAGCTCTTAGGTAATTTGACAATGTTTTCTATGTTCAAATAGAGCTAAGTAATCATGTTGATGATGTCAAAATTCACATACATGGAGGTTTTAGGGGGAAATAGTCACATGTATTTATTAATTATTGTGCCTAGTTATTATGATATAAATCTTAGGTCATTCACCTAAGTGATTCAAAATATATGCAAGTTCAAAGTTGGGCTCCTAGGTATTTTGATAGTGTTTTCCCATACTTAGCAAAATTTGCAATGTGGAAAGAAGAGCCAAGTAAGAATTTTGATATAGTAATATCTCACACATGTGGTAATTTTAATAGAAGGTGATATTATTGGTTTTTTAATTTTTGTGCCCAATTGATTTGTGCTAACTTTTAGGTCAAGTGTCAAAGTACGACAAAAGATGTGTGTTTGTGCAAAATTGGCCTTTTGAGTAGATAAGCAAGGTTCACATATTCATTTTTGCACAAGTTAAATTTCAAGAAAAATTTATGTAGAAAATTTATTTAAGAATTTAGGAATAATTGAGATGGTTCAAGTTGTTCAATGTTTAATGTTGAGAAGAGTTAAAGATCGAGCTTCTTCAAAAGATCAATGGTAAGTGGGTGATCATATAAATAGAGATCAATGGTGCACATTAAATTCAAGAGGTCAAAGTGATATATATATATATATATATATATATATATATATATATATAATTTTGAGAAGAGTTAAAGATTGAGCTTCTTCAAAAGATCAACGGTAAGTGGGTGATCATATAAATAGAGATCAATGGTGCGCATTAAATTCAAGAGGTCAAAGTGATATATATATATATATATATATATATATATATATATATATATATATATATATATATATATATATATGATGCATGTTTAATATTAATAGTGAGGACATGAAATGTGAGTATGATGTTCGAGGTTTAATTGCGACCATTTGCATTTGAATCTTTGAATTTGTAAAAGAAAAACTAGTGCTCTATATTTTGGTTTTAACTTTCAATCTATGTATAATATTCTCATGGTGTAAAAATTGAAAATTAAGAGGATTATAATATTAATAGATTGATATTAATTTTAAGGTATAATTATTAATAAAATAAAATTTATTGAGATCTAAAGTTTACTATGTGGTTGACTGCGTTCTACAAGTAACCTGAGAAGGGTATTTTAGCTCATTTTGATGTTGTTTTGATGTGTAATGATGTAGTATTTATTGGATCATGTTGAATAATCCATAAGGATAATTTATATGCATTATGAATGTTTTAAAAATCATATAAAATATTAAAAAAGGTTTAGAAGTTGACTATGTATTTGTTCATGGTGAATGTGTACACAAAATGTTGTTTGAGCAAATTTTTCTTAAGAAGAAGGGTGCTATGTTGGTTGTTGGAACTTAAGGGGGACATATAGATAATATGGAATTATTCCATTATTTTTTAAGTGGTATTGTGCTATTTTTTTCTTTTATTAAGTTTAAAAATAGGTGAATAGGTCTCCATGAGACCTATAAGAGCTACAAGGGCCTTATTAAAAGGTGTAGCTGCTTAAGGGTGACCCATATATGCTATGGATGACCTATGAAGATTTTATTGAGATATGTCTCAATGAGATAGATTAATTAAGGTTTAAGGCATGACTAATGGATGAAAAAGATGGTGATGATCATGATTTCTCTATTAATGGTAAAACCAAATGTGTTGTTTTCTAGACTTGAGTGTGAGATTTGAGAGAGGCTTGTGTGTGTGAATTATGGATTAAATGAGGGATAGAGTGACTTAAGTATTATTTTAATATTATAATAGATTAAGGATAGTTTTTATGACTTGTAGGTCATAATTCTATTAGAAAAATGTGCTCTTACTGTTTGAGTATGAGCGAAGGTGAAGAGTGATAATCAGAGGTCCATAATTAGGTGTTGAATACATCATTGCAAAGGTAGATGTGTTCATAGGTGATGTTGTGGTAGCTCAAAATATAAGTGGTTTGTAGCCTCCTTTCAAGGTGAAACTTGCTAAAGGTCTAGTTATGTCAGATTACCTAGATATGTGTGGTAGATCCTTATGGGATTAAAGTCTCACTAAAATAAGGGATCATAGTTCCTTGATCAACTGTAGCTATTCTAAATGAGATCTTATTTTATAGGATAGTAGTCTAATTACAAGTTACAATGGATTTTCTCCCCCAAGAGGGTTTCCCATGTATGTCATTTGTTATATTCTTGATCTTGAATTGTCTTTCTTATTAATGATGTGTATGCCTCATAAATGTATGTATGTATTGATTAAGAGTTCGAAAGGATTAGAACTAAATTTGAAATATATGGGATCATTAATTCATCCCCACTATAAGTGATTTTACCTCTAATAATTAAACACTTGGTTCCTTCATGATGTGGTCATTGGTAATCCTTAGTCTATTCTCCATTGGTCCTCATCCCCTTTTTAGCATCACCCTCATATTCCTATTGTCCCATCCATCATTATATCCATACTTATCCTATTTTATAGGATTGGTGTTCCCTTTGATATTAACCCCATTTATATAGTGTACATACATATTCCAAAAACCCTAAAAATTATAAAAACCACAAAATCCCAAAAACATCTAAATTGTCTTGTCTTATGTTGTCTTGTCCTATATCCTACATATCCTAGTCATCAAATCTAATATCATAGTCATATTATCATTTTATCTTGTCTTATATCATCTTATCATCCTATTCATCTTATCCTAAATGACCTTATCCTAACCCTAATCCCTCATTCTTATCCTCATACACATCATCAGTCCATATCCACATCCATATCCTTACCTAAATCCTAATCCTAATCATGATCATCCTATCCAAAGATAAGTCTATTCCAAATCCAAGTCTACCCTAATTAAATAATGACATCATGATAATAATAGTCCATTCCATCACCTAATCAATCATCCCATCATTAGATAAGACATTATGACATTGCATGTAAATATTTGTGTGTGTTACTTGTCTATTTGGCTTGTCTTTTATCATGTAAATATTTGATTGTATTTGTATTTTGAGACTTTGTTGCATAGTGTCTCTTTTTATATATTAGGAAATGAATGATTATTCTATGATTAAACCCAAAGTTATAATTATTATTTAGGTGCCTATTGAACAAATTTTTCCTACATACCAAAATGTGCCTTTATCAAATCAAGAAGCCAAGCAGAGTCCTAATTGAAGAGCGACCCAATGTCATAATGATATTTTAATTTGAAATGGTTTGAGAATAATAATATATGTTCTATATTGAATGAGTGGTATAAGGGTGGGAAGATAATAACTTTAACAAATATTAGAGTGTAACTTGTTAATTTTGAGAAGTATGTCTCAAGAAAATTAAGGATTTGTTGTCACTTAGAATTTCACCCTTGAGTAAATGTCTTAGATCTCCTCATCCAAGTGGCATAATTGAAACACCTCTAGTCTATGGGTAGTGTAATAATGAGTTTAATCTCTAGATATGGCTAGATCCCTTGATGTACCACTTGTAGATCACTACTACACCTATGCTTGCAAAGAAAAGTGAGAAAAAAATGAAAGTAAACTATCTTAAAGGTGGTGATACACCAAATTAAGTGATAAATACCAACCAACTACATCTCACACATGATAACAAGGGATTAACTAGGTATACACTTCTCTAATTTGAATCTTTTCACATTAATATTTCATTATGAGGTTGTGATGAATGTTTAGGCTCGAAGGACTAGACAAGAGGCCTATAATGGCACTATTTTAATAGAATAACTCACTCAACCTTGAAACTTTGTAAAACACCTCACATGAACTACAAGAAGAAGCTTTCAAGCTATAGATAGATGTGAGAATGAGACAACAATGTTAAGGAAACAATAATCATCACTATGTGAGATCAATAATTCAAATAAACACACTATGAATAGTCATAAAAGAGGTAAAATTAGTATTATTTATTAATCTTATGGTATGAAAATGAGTAGGGCCTCACCATACTTAGGTGGATCATGTTTACCATAGCCAAAATGGATATTTCTTGTAAACTTGAGAGAGATGATAAGATAAATAAGTAAAAAGGTCATAAGGACACTTGTTATGATAATAAGAAGAGTTAAGTGTGTATGAAAGGAGGATTTCAAACTGATCATGAAAATTTGTGAAGAACAAGTGGCACTCCAAGTGTTGAGACTTATAAAATGTGGCATAGGAGTTCTCATTTTGCATAATAAAACTACCTTCATCGTTCACCCTTATTGCAACATCCAAAAACTAACTAGGATTAGGTCTAATGATTGGATTTATGGGGAAGGGTTATATACATTCCTCTCCATGAATTTTTGTATTCTTGATATTTTGAATTACTCTAAAAGTGAGTTATCACCATCTATAATCAAAGAAAACTCCTTTATCACACACCTTGTACACTTGGATTTCAAAATGGCATAATTTTTCCATTAAAATTCATAAAATTGATTGGATTAAACTTGGAAAGACTCTCCATGGCCTTATCATTCTTAGGTAGACCTTAAAAAACCATCCACTAGAAGTTCTCATCCTTATCACCATTAAGTTCACTATGCCAATTTTGACTGGTTGAGATGAGAGCTCTGGTAGACATACTTAGGATTTTTCATGAATCATTAAATTTATATGGTGAGTTATATTAAGTCTCTATCTTCCTCACAAATTTTATGTGATCTCTTGAAACCTCCTAAAACATATACAATGCATAAAATAGTCAAGAAAGTAGTATTATACCCTATCTATACAGATTTAGTATAACTCATCCTGATGGTAGGGATCCTGACTTAGTCTTATACAACATCCAAAAAATTTTATGGGCAAACTATGAGATTTTGGTGAATTATCTCTTTCATTTTCCACATTGGGTCTAGACTAAGGGTTTAGGAGTGTTTCATGTCCTTTTTGATCTTAAGGATTATTCATAAAGATTGGACATTATAACTACCAAAAAATCCCACTAGAGAATATTTAAATACCTTCATAAACTTACATAATTCCTTTAATCTCCATGCACAACCTCAAGGGAGATGTGAGCATCTCAAGTTGCTCACTTGAGCCCTTTCTTCCATTCACATAGGCCTAATGTTGGTTTTAAGATAATTGTTGCTCTCTTTGTGGTTCATTTTCATACCAAGAGATTTAAAAACTCTTTTATTACCTCATAAACATGTATTAGTTCATTTTAATTCACTCTTAAAACTAAAAGTGACATTGGTCTACCATTTGTGCTTTAGGCCAAAGCCCTAACTCATAAGCCTAACTGCATACTTGATGATTTAGCCCATTATATTGAATTTTTACCTTATGTAAATGATTAATAATATTTTAATATAGGTTAATTACCTTTATAAACCTTATATTAAGTTTTATTTATCTCTTGGTCCATCAATTTATAATCCTTTCTCCAAAACGTACCAATTTACACTCAAGGGGAGTGCCCTTAGTTTGAGACAAAATAGAGGGAAATTACCCTATTATTTAAAAAATGGATATTTTAATATCTTATATAAGTGAAAAATACACTCCACAAAATTTTTGGGCCCTTGGTAATTCCATTTGTCCTTCCAAAATCACTAGAACCTACGACAAACTTGGAGAAGAGACTATGTGCAAGGTTTGTCATATGTAGACTGTATGATGCTTATTATGAGTCCATATTATGAATGATTTTAATATTATGAGATCCTATTTAATATTATATTTTCATAATTTATGTATTCCCAAGCCATTCATTACTCTATAATTCCATGTACCATTACACACAACCTAAACTTACAAGACTGTGTGTAGGATTTGACTATGTTTTGCTCCAAAGCATTACACTTATAGGTTGATTTTCATGATTTAGATTGATAAATATGTTTAAAAACATCCATATATTATGTTTTAATAATTTTACCCCTATTTTTACCCATTTTTTAAATCTTTATTCACTTCCCACACTCACAACCTTCAAACTTGGTCACTATTGTGTCACAATCAACTACAATTGACTGTGTTATGGCAACATGGGGTTCCATGGGTATTGGTTTCCATTATAAAATATATAATATATCATTTTAAACTATTTATAATAATTTAATCTAAGTGATATTATTTTTTCTATATTCCTATTATTTCCCAATCTCATTTTGAGAGCTCTATGAGCATCTACAGGCAGGTTATAGGCTCCAATAATAAGGTTTGAGAGTAACTTATATTCATAATAAACTTATCCTAGTTTATTATATTCCATAAACTAATTTTAAATATCTTACCCAAGCTAAAACACTCAAATTATTCTTTAAATATTCCACCCTCTTGAGTTGTTACTCCAAATCACTCTTTCACCTCCATACAGTTGTAGGTGTGTGTTTTCTTGTGAAGGGATAACTATAGGTATATATGAGACTTAAAACACTCAATATAAAAATTATTTTGATGATATTAATGATTATTTTTATTCCATTCACTAAATAATGCAATTCAAACATGATATTATGCCTAAAATTTCCACTTAGGATATCAAGGTCACTTTGGATCTCCAACCCTGTAGACATTACTATCAAAATTTTATGGTCAGAGGTGCATGTTTGAGATTCTCTAGTAAGAAAAAAAATACTAAGCTACCCTATTAATTTTTAAATTAAAAACCTTATGATAGGTAAATAGGATGAATGCACTCAGAGTGTTCAAAAATCAAAATGACATTGTTATAAGACCTCTCCAAAAGGGCTAGGTGCTCTATTTTGCACTTTTGAGGATTTGATCCCTAAACATAGTCACTAAATATTTGAACATATTTTGGCACTTATATTTTCTAACATAGAATTCAAAATATTATTCCATTATATAATTAACACATAAAAAATTAATAATATTTCCATCACTTGATTTAACACTCCAAAATAACTCCTCTCTGTTAAGACACCTGTACGTGACCATTTTCATGTGTACATGTAGTAAATGGAATGATAGAAATGTTCATGGTATATGGTTTCCAATGTATTTTGGAACCTTTAAAAATTTTCAAATGGAATCTTATCACCATCAAAAACATTTATTATATTAGATACTCTCTCTTGATATGATGGTCTTCCATGAAGACACTTGAAGGTGTGTGTTAATGATAAGAGACTATGAGTTTGGGTAGTGAAAAATAATATGACCTTATGAACAAATCCATAATATTAAAAAGGGATAAAATGAAATATGGTTATATAAAAATATTGAGATAAGTTCTTACACCTCACCTTCAATGTGAGATAGCTTCATACATGTAATTCACCATGGCTAACTGTGTATGATAATCATAGAGTAAATTGACTGCATGATTATTTATGACTACACCCTCATGGATAATTTATTGGAGAATAATTGTGAAATTAAAGTAAAACAACATTTTAAACATTAATATAAACCATCACCATCATTTAACACTATTACCAAGACATGAAGATGTTGGAAGTGGTGGAAACCTTCCTACTACACAAAATGGGACCTATCTGCAAACCTGAGATGATTGGCTCATCAAATCAACTCAAAAATTGAAACAAAGGATGGGGAACATGTGATAGGGGATTAAAATACCTCTATAATAAATATCAATATTTCTATTATATGTATTTCTCCAAACTAAAGCAAAACCAATAGGGTGTAAGAAATAATGAGAAAAAACACACGGTCAATTTGTTAGAGATGATTCATAAAGAAAAATTTACCAATATTCAAACCCTTATTTTGGAAATTAATCTCTCTAAGTGTAATTTTACCTCCCAAAGGTGTTTTGTCTAAAATTTCCTCAACTAGTTGTACGAAGCACAAACCTACTAACCACTTATGTGTGTCTAGAAGGGCAAAGAAGGAGCAGAACCATTTTAGATCAAATTTGGCACTTTAAAATTATTTCAAGTATGTGAATAAGTATGAGTAAGCTGAAGAGTCATATAAAAACCTTTTACCATGTGTCACACTCTCTCATGGTCCATACAAGTGCCAAACTCTTCCTTTTTTAGTTGATTTCTTGATTTTCAGTTAGATAACCTACATGTTTTAGATGAATTGACATTCCTAATAGGGAATATGACCTCTTGGATGTTTGAAAGGAATATAAGACACTTGTAAACTTTAAAAAATATGCTACTTGCATTTATAACCCCCATATGGATAAAAAAGACAAGGATTAAAATGAATAAGACCAAGGCTAATATGACATGGAATGACATAAAAAGACCTATGATACACCTTATGACATAATACTAGACCCCTAAAACACTTAAAAATCAAGTTTTTACCAATAGGGGTCCCAATTTGACCTATAGGGTCAAATTTGGTCAATAAATTGGTGACTCATATGGGTAGTATGGCTGCTATACTAAAGATCAATAGCCTTACCCTATCCTTGGGCTTAAGGAGTCATTTGAAGTATAAGATAAACAAGAAGACATGATACTTGAAAACAAGTCTTTAACCAAGACAAGACATCTAATTACCTTAGCTACACAAAATAAAGGACACACACAAAGCAAAGTAAACACACTAATAAGGCACACACTTGTGCTCAAAGCACTTAAGGAAATCAGAAAATAAACAAATATGCAAAACAAGTAATTAAGTATACTTCCTTTCTAGGATCAAAAGGAAAGTTTTTTTAATCTTCTTCATGAGATGAGTCATAGTGCCAAGCATGTTACTTCTTGGATTGGATGCTTGGTAGATCAAACCTATTCTTTGGCACTTCACTTGATCTTCTCTCAAGTAGATCATCCTTAAATAGGTTTCCAATGTAAATGTATTCCTCTTGGCCTTGTACACATACCTCATACTACTGCCCACTCTTCATCTCATGATCAACTTGAATCTTCTTTGTAGGCATGGTTTTAAGAGGAGTAGTTTCTTATTCCTTGAAAGATGGAGGCTAATAAAATCTTGCTTTTAACTTCAAAGGTTGAGGTGAGCTTTTTTCTGGGTCATCTCTGACATTTTGAAAAATGTCATCTTGCTTACCATCACTTACAATTATCTCTAAGTAAGTTTTAGACCCCTTAAGAGACTCAAACTCATTGCAAATCCTTACAAAATTCTACCACAAGTTCTTATCTTCTCTTTGATTAGCATCATGAAGAGAAAAAATAAGAGAATCTCTTTCATCCTCTTCTTTATAATTCGAAATAACTTCATCCAAGATTTATTCTTTGACATAAGGAAGGCATTCTTCATTATCAACATAATAAGAAGACTCAACACAAGGATTCATTTCTTCTTCAGAATTTGGAAACTCTTGAGGAATCTTAGGTTTCATATAAACTATTATAATATGATTTTGTTTCTCAAGGGCTGTAAGATCCTCAATTTTTTTCTCCCTCTTGGTGATGCCAAGACTATGCATCTTGTAATAGAGTGACTTAGTCCAATGAGGCTACCAAGGAGCTATATTTTCTTCAAGAAAGAGTTCTAAATTTTTATCAACCAACTAATCCTCTTTAGGTTCCCATACCATAGGTCCTTCAAGGTAAAGGGTGATGGGGTGAGGACAAGATGAACTAGTTTATGGAGGTGGAACACTTATGAAATTGAAATTACATGATTTACAATGAATTAATCTTGGATCAAATAAGATAAAGCACACCTACACTTCCGATTGGCTATACACTTGTTAAGTGGGAACATGACTAATATGGGGATTCACTATATCTAATTAGGGGATCACTTATATCATTTTCCACAACACATCATGATAGGAAGGGTTCCAAAGCCTATAGTCTAAAAAAATCTCATAACAGCCCTAAAATATCCCTATGATTTGATTTTCACTTATGTAATAAATAAGAAAGTAAACTAATCTAGTGTGCACCAAAGCTTGTGGCATAAAGTGGGGGTTAAAAAAAAGAAAATAAATAATAACTAAACTAAACATGAATAGGAGACATATACTCACATTAATGTATATAAAATCCTAATACAAGGAAGAGAAGAATACATACTGCATTATCTATTTACTCTTACAAAGGAGAAATAATGTTAGGAATACTTACCTTTGAAGATGAAGCTATCGATTCTCAACCTCTCCCTTGGCCAAGGTGCTTCAAAAGAGATTATCTTGGATTGTAAGGATAATCAAGATAAATCATATCTAGGCTACATAACCTACCTAATCATCCAAAATACTTCTCCACAAGAATTGATAAGATCTCCAAAGAAAGTGTTGACGTAGGAAATTGCACCCTTGGTAGGAGGCTGAGCTCTTGCCTTCTCCTCACAACTATGGAAACTCCCCTCTCACCTGTGGGACTAGAAAAGCTGGAGGGGATAGTCTCTAGATAAGGCCTAGCTCCCTTTGATGCATCATGTTCATTCTAGCAAGTGCAAATACATACATACATATAGATATATAAACTAGGGGGGATGAAAAGGGAGAGAGATTGCAGGAAAACAAACTACTCTACAGAGGTGATTCACCAAAATAAGTTGACCTTCTCAAATACACTCTTAAAATTAGACAAATACATACATACACTTCACACTTGGCAGAAGGACAAGGCTGCAAGAAACTGGCAAGGAGGCTTTCATGAAAACACAAAAAATAGAGACTCACCAAGGTGCTATGAAATGCACACTATAAGTAACTTCCTCTATTCTATACTTCTCAAATACTACTCTCCTCCTGTCAGCTACAGAGATGGCACCTTGTAGACAACAGGTATGCTGGCGTTGGGCATGTGAAAGCATCAAGAAATAATGACTGAACACAAACAAACACTCAAGACATACACAAAAAATCTATCCAAGATGGAGGTAAAACTGCATTTATTGATTCAGGTGGAAATTTTTCCAAGGCTGTGCCTTACAAATGTAGAAGATATCCTCTTTAAAATGACAAGTCATAAAATATATAAGGGAAGAAAAGAGGCCTATTTGGTGCTCCCCTTTTACAAGTGGCCTATTACATTCCCTCATTGCGAAGAGGAAAACACTATTGCCGATGTCATCTTTCTAAAAGAGGCTTGCTAGAACCATGTTGTATAATCACCAGATTTGACTTTGGCATTCGAGCATTAAGGTGGAAACACAGGCTACACCTCTTTTCTACAAATAGATTGAGATTTGTCCCCTTTTAAATGCATGGGCCGCTTTGTTTGCTGTTTGCACCATTTGGGGATATCAAGAAATAAATCACCTTCCCCTTGTCACTTGGACTACTTTGTCACATGGGATTTGTCCTTTTCCTATCTTGTCTCTTCTAGCTCCTTGGCCCTCGGGGGTGAGCTTCTGGTAGGTAGCTACATTCTGGGCTCTCATGGTTAGTGTTTCCTCACTTTGAAAGCAAATGACTATTTTGTTGTGCTAAATTTGACATTCTCGTAGCCATCACCACTTTGAAAACCAACGGCTAATCTACTTTGTTAATTTTGATGGCCTTTGGGACGTCATTGGGTTCTTTGTTGGCTTTTGTATGGTGTTTCTTTCCTCGACCCTCTCTGTGGGCTTTATCT
Organism: Torreya grandis; assembly: GCA_037957365.1. Lineage (NCBI taxonomy): Eukaryota > Viridiplantae > Streptophyta > Pinopsida > Cupressales > Taxaceae > Torreya > Torreya grandis. Next base: position 118,457 of record JARHVA010007859.1, read on the forward strand.
CTCGGGTTCTTGTGGACTTTTTGTCCATGAACAATTTCCCTACGGAATTTTGTCTGTGGATGTTTTCCCATGGAGATTTTGTCTGCGGATGATTTCCTGTAGACATTTTGTCTGTGGATGCTTCACTTGGGCCTTTGCTTTTGATTTGAGCCGCACCCAAATTCTTTCAGACTTTTTATTTGAAGGAATTCCTTTGAGAAAAAAGTTTGAAGGAATTTGGGACTTAACCAAATTTGAACTTTAAACAAATTTTGAACCTACCTGATTTTCCTTTGTGTGCCTGCCCTCCGCTAGGGCATTTTTGAACTAGGCCGATGAACCAAGCTGGAACAAGACCATTTGAACCTGAAGATAGATAAACCAAGTGCCGATTGAACCAGCAATGGTTTTAAAGATTGAACTGAGGCTTGAACCAGGCTGAAGAACCATTTATTTAAACTTGTGCAATCCAAAATTGACTAGTTTTGAAAAGCAAGGAAAGAAGGTAGCCAAAATTTTGCCTGTTGGGCAAAATTAGTCAATAGATTGGTGACTCATAGGGGAAGCATGCCTATTATGCTTAGAATCTAGTTGCCTTGCATTCCATTAGGTGCAGAGTTAGATGTAGCTATGAAAGAGTTAACAACAGCCCCAAAGATCTGAGAATCAAACATGAAGCCTTCACCCCACATGCAAAGGGAAACACACAAGGCTAAAAAAAACTACCTGTACAACTGCACTTAGGGAAAGTAAGAAAAGAAACTAAAAACAAAATACTATATATAGCTAACTAGGTATTCTCACCTCCCTCCTAGATCAAAAGGAAAATTTTGCAAGTCCCCTTCCTAGCAAAAGGACTTATGGTACCAGGCAAGTAGCTAAACCAAAAAGAGAGTTGATGACCTGCTCATCTTGCCTATCACCTGAGTTGGCTGGTATCTGAGTGGATCAAAATTGAACATGCTTCTAACATATATGTACTCTACTTGTCCTTGGAAGCTTGTTAAATGTTGGTCCCTCATATTAGTGTTCCTCACCAAGAAATCAATGGCTACTGGCTCATCACCATAAGCCCTTTGATCTGCGCATTCCCTCTGCAATGTATCATGGTCTAACTTGTTTCCTTTTGCCTCCTTGAAAACTCTGTCAGACTCATCCTCTACTTCCTTTTGGCCTTCTCGAAGAAGGGTGACCATGGTGATGTCTGAAATGGACTCACAAAATGATTGCTCATCCCATAGAACATCACCTCTCTGTTCAAAACTCTCTTCTTTAAGGCATTCTTCTAGGAAGATAGACATCTCCTTTTCCTCCTCACTGATAAAGACCTCTAGATGTTCAAAGTTATCCTCCTGATCCTCCTCTAACTCAGGCTCCTCAGTATAGTCATCCTCATTATCAAAAAATAAGGAAGTTCATCAAATGGAGGGGAAGAGAGCTCACCATGCTTTTGTTCATCCTCATATTGCTGGAACATCTGCATATATGCAAGACCTACATCTTCTCCATTGCTAATAAAGTCTCCAAAAGGGGCATTGCTGATGCTTTCTTCTTTGTTGTCACTCATGACAACCTCTTGAATAACTGTAGATTGAATCTTCTGCTCCTCACTCTCCTCTTGCAGAATAGGTTCTTCCTTAAGAAGGGGTGAAGTGGAGAAAACATGTGGAAGAGGAGGTAGTCCTTGAGCTAAAATAAAATGACTCTCCTTCCACTTGGTCAACACTTCATCAATATTAGGTAAGGCCTAATTTCTCTCTTAGAAATGTGTAGGTGGGGTGTGTTTAGACATAGAATGTACTATTTGGTCTGAGCCGTCCACCACACATTGGCTGAGGAATCTCTCTTTAGACTCCAACTCCATAATTCTCTTGGCCAATTTTTCTTGGAAAAGCTTTTCTTGGAGGTCACTAACATTATCATGAGCAAGAGCAGCCTTAACTTCTTCAAGGTTTTTAGAAAAACCTTGCTTCTCTTCCTTCCTGCCCCATGATTCTATTGTTTTCCCCCAATTCAGGATTTTGAAATTGGAATTTTGCTCCTGTGAATAGGCAGCAACTTTGTTTTCTCCAAGGTCCTAGGGCTCCTCCACAGGTCTAGAAGTTTTATCTCTCTTTCAAGAAGCAACTTCATCCTAGCCTCTAAATCTTCAATTTGCTTGGCTAGATTGTCCTGAAAGAGTCTTTCTTGGAGGTCACTAGCATGATCCTCTTCAAAGCTCTGGGCTGGTTCTTAGCAATCCTTCCTCTAACTCAAAATCTGCATATCATGCTGAAGAACTTGGGGAGGCTGAGGAATGCAAGGAAGAGGTTGTTGATGCACTGGAAGAGCTTCTAGAAGAGGGACGTGCTGGCTGGTGGTATTCCTCCCAATGGAAAATTCATGATTTAAGGATTTTAAAAGGTCCATTTCCATGGGAGGTTGCTTTGATGTCTTCTGGTGTTGGAAAGCCATGCACACAGGATTGAGAGTGGGTGTATTTGATGAGCTGGAGTGAACAAGTGCTATTTGATAGAAAGGATTTGGCATAAAAGAGGGGGATTTCTTTAGATTAGGAAGGGGCACATAAGGCTGACTGCCTTGAATAAATGGATTTCTCCATTTTGCTACCTCCTCTTCCATGGATTACAAAGCCTATGATTGTCTAAACAAGCACTCCTCTTTATACATCAGCTCTTGCTGATATCTGTACTGCTCTTTTAGTCTATTAATCTCCAATTCTAGGGCCACTTCCCTTATCATTGTAGGGCAACTAGGAGAGCTGCTTGAGGTGATTCTCTAAATTTTTTGACTCTGATCGAAATCATATGAAGGAAAACAAGACCCATGATTTTGTGTAAAAGAAATATACATACAAAAAGTGATTTCTGATGGCACTAGGTTGCTTAACCAGTAGATTTAACTCAGAGTCACCAGATGCTAAAAATATTTGATTTGCTATAACAGGACTAGCATCAATCCTGAGACTTTACTGAGTTGTAAAAAATTGTGTCCCACCGGGCATGCCAAAACTATTGATGTAAGAAATTGCACCCTTGGCAGGAGGCTGAGCTCCTGTCTTCTCCTCACAACTATGGAAACTCCCCTCTCACCTGTGGGACTGGTGAAGCTGGAGGGGAGAGTCTTTAGATAAGGGCTAGCTCCCTTTGATGCATCATGTTCATTCCATCAAGTGAAAACACATACATATATACAGATATATAAACTGAGGGGGGGATGAAAAGGGAGAGAGATTACAGGAAAACAAACTACTCTACAGGGGTGATGCACCAAAATAAGTCCACCTTCTCATACCCACTCTTAAAATCAGACAAATACATACATACATACACTTCACACTTGGTAGAAGGACCAGGCTATAAGAAACTGGCAGGGAGGCTTTCATGAAAACACATAAAATAGAGACTCACCAAGGTGCTATGAAATGCACACTATAAGTAACTTCCTCTATTCTATAGTTCTCAAATACTACTCTCCTCCTGTCAACTGCAGAGATGGCACCTTGTAGACAATAGGTATGCTAGTGTTGTGCCTGTGAAAGCATCAAGAAACAATGACTGAACACAAACAAACACTCTAGACATACATAACAAATCTATCCAAGATGGAGGTAAAACTACGTTTATTGATTCAGGTAGAAATTTTGCCAGGGTTGCACCTTACAAATGTGGAAGATATCCTCTTGAGAATGACAAGTCATAAAATATATAAGGGAAGAAAAGAGGCCCATTTGGGGCTCCCCTTTTACAAGTGGCCTATTGTGTCCCCTCATCAGGAAGAGGAAAACACTGTTGCCGATGTCATCTTTCTAGAAGAGGCCTACTAGAACCATGTTATATAATCACCAAATTTGACTTTGGCATTCGAGCATTAAGGTGGAAACATAGGCTATGCCTCTTTTCTGTAAATAGATTGAGATTTGTCCCTTTTTAAATGCATGAGCTGCTATGTTCACTATTTACACCATTTGGGGATATCAGGCAATAAATTGCCTTCCCTTTGTCACTTGGACTGCTTTGTCACCTAGGATTTGTCCTTTTCCTATCTTGTCTCTTCTGGCTCCTTGGCCCTCAAGGGTGAGCTTCTAGTAGGTAGCTACATTCTGGGCTCTCATGGTTAGCGCTTCCTCACTTTGAAAGCAAATGGCTATTTTGTTGTGCTAAATTTGACATTCTCACAGCCATCACTGCTTTGAAAAGTAACGGCTAATCTACTTTGTTAATTTTTATAGCCTTCGGGATGTCCTCAGGTTCTTCACTACCTTTTTTGTGGCATTGCTTTCCTCAGCCCTCTCTATGGGCTTTGTCTCTTGGGTTCTTGTGGACTTTTTGTCTATAGACAATTTCCCTGCAGACTTTTGTCCGCAGATGTTTTCTCGTGGACATTTTGTCTGTGGATGATTTCCCATAGACATTTTGTCCACGGATGCTTTGCCCAGGCCTTTGCTTTTGATTTGAGCCGCGCTCGAATTCCTTTTGACTTTTTGTCTAAAGGAATTCCTTCAGGCAAAATTTTTGAAGGAATTCAGGACTTAACCAAATTTGAACTTTAAACAAATTTTGAACCTACCCGGTTTTCCTTTGTGTGCCCGCCCTCCACTAAGGCATTTTTGAACTAGGCCGATGAACCAAGGCTAATGAACCAAACTAAAACAAGACCATTTGAACCTGAAGATAGATAAACCAAGTGCCGATTGAACCAACAATGGCTTTGAAGATTGAACTGAGGCTTGAACCAGGCCGAAGAATCATTTCTTTGAACTTGTGTAACCCGAAATTGATTGGTTTTGAAAAGCAAGGGAAGAACGTGACAAAAATTTTGCCTGTTGGGCAAAATTGGTCAATAGAAAGTATTAAACCTTAAACCTTTATTCCTTATGTAGAATGGTCAATAAGTAGATGTTCATTCACACTTCTTCACTTAATTCTTATGTTATTATAAATGGTTGGAAATTACCTTTTATATATAGTAGTATCTTTCCTAAAAACCATTCAAACATGTCATTTATACTAGGTCGACTGGGTCGACCTAGCACATTTTTGAGCTAATGCCTGAAGTCTATGTTAGGTCAGTCAAGATACAAACAAATCAAAATAGCTAAAGTGTCCCTAGAATACACTAGGTTGACCAACATCACCTAGTGTTTTGAATAGGTAAAAAGGTTAATAAGATAATAAATGAAGGAATAAAGCATGATAATGACTAGAATAGATAGGAAAGAGAAGAACAAGACTAGTGTTCATAGATTTAGGGATCTAGTGTGTAGATAACAAGTGGTAAAAGGAACAAAAATTTTACAAAGCATTGATGATCTACCCACACCTTTCCCGATGCACCCCTTTAGGTATTCACTTATAGAGATTGAGACTCAGTAGGTTCCTAAAAGATACAAATTTAATCAGTAAAAGTTTGAAAATATTATGTGTATATAAAACATAGGACTCAAAAATAGATTGAGAATGAATTGTACGAGATCCTTTTATAAGATCTTGAAGAAGGGGAGGCAGACTTTAGACTAAAATAGTTTGGTTTTCTTCTTTCCTTTTGATAATATCTTAATTAAAATTTGATTTAGATTAAGGATTCTCTTTAGGAAGGTTATATGGGGTGTGTTTAAACATAGGATCTTCTTTTGTCTCTAAACATTCCATCACACCTTGACTCAACAATTTCATTCTAGACTCTAGCTCAATTTGCTTGGTTAGGTTCTCTTGGAAAAGTCTCTCTTAAATTTTATATGCATTTTCATGAGGAGTACAAGATGGATAACATGGGAAAGAAAAAGTCTATTGAGGAAGGGTGTGAGGGACTTACATAGGACAAATCTCTTTATCAACCTCATGCTCTTTATCTAGGATTCTATCCTCTTTCTTTCCCCGTGATTCCACTACCTTATTCTAGCTTAGGATGTTAGGATTATGAGTATTTTCTTGAGGTAGTGATGTAATTTAAAGAGTGAGTGAAATGTTAGAAACACTTGGGATCTCCTTAGGATTAGATTCTCCACCTTATATGCAACTTGGAATCTCATATCTAGAGGTCTCTTCTTGAGGTGGGGATGTAATTTGAGGAGTGGATGAAGTGTTCAAGAAACTTGGGATCTCTATAGGCTTGGATTCTCCACCTTGTCTCCAACTTGGAATATCATATCTAGAGGTCTCTTCTTGAGGTGAGGATGTAATGGGAGAGGAAAATGAGGGCCTAGATTCCACTTCCTTTACTGATGAGATGGACTGATGCATCTTCTTATTGGATAACTCAATCCACCTATCAAGATTTTCTTTAAAAACCAAGTTTGTCTTTCCAACTCTATCTTCCATCTAATTAGGAAAAATATGTATTTAATAAGCTTTATTTGTCTCATGAGTAAGGTTCGAATAGAATTGATAGAAATATTAAGGTGGTGGATATAAGGGATAATAGATTTGGTGATGTTGTTCCTCATAAATTCTTAGCTTATCTTCCAAAGATGCAACCAAGCCACTCACATCTAGCATTTCACTTATGAGCCTTTACTAGTTTGCTCTCTCAATAGGTTCCCACTCTCTTTTAACCAAATATAATACATCTCTCACATTATAAATGAGATGACTAAGAATATCTTGACTATGTCCCCTTTGTGTGTTAGGATCTATCATTTACCTCTCATAGCTTAAGAGAGTTTTCTTGAAAGTTGAAATGGACTGACTTGAGAAGTGACTAGGTTGACTAGGAAGAGAAAGATATTGAGAAGGATGGTTATAGGGTTGATAAAATTCATGACAAGGTTGATAAGGGCCATATTAGAGCTAGTAAGGACCATGAAAGGGTTGGTAAGGATCATAAAAATGTTGATATGAAATTTTATAAGCTTGATATACCTCACCAACTTGTGTAAAATAGCACTCAACATCAAAACCAAACATGGAACTTCATCAAGAAGCAAGACCATAAGGAATGATTATCAAAAATATTTAAAAGGAATACCTAGGATGCTTGACCAGCTGATGTAATCTTGGAGTCTCCATTTATGTTTAGATAGATGCCTTCAAAGGCTAATGTGTTGAAAGACAACACCAAAAATATTTCAACTTCTTGGACAATGAGTCCCACTAGGTATGACAAAAACTATTGCCACTTGGATTTGAACCCTTGAGGATATGTCTTAGCTTTCCTCATCCAAGTGGCATCACTAAAACACATCTAGGTTGTGGGTAGCCTAAGAATGAGGAGAATCTCTAGATAGGGCTAGCTCCCTTGATGTACCACTTGTAGATCACTACTAAACCTATGATTGCAAGGAAAAGGGAGATAAAATTCCCTAAAGTTTCAATATCTCTATAAAATTCCCTAAATTAATTTACTCTCCATGCACAACCTCAAGGGAGATGTGAGCATCTCAAGTTGCTCACTCGACCCCTTTCTTCCATTCACATAGGCCTAATGTTGGTTCTAAGATAAAAGTGGTTCTATTTGTGATTTAATTATATTAAAATAGATTTAAAACCTATTTTATGAGCTAATAAACATGTATTAGTCCATTTTAATCCACTCATAAAGCTAAAAGTGACATTGGTCTAGCATTTGGGCTTTATGCCAAAACCCTACCTCATAAGCCTAACTACGCACTTGATGATTTAGACCATTATATTAAAATTTTCCCTTATGTTCATGGTTTATAATATTTTAATAATGTTAATTACCTTTAAAAACCTTTTATTAATGTTTATTTAGCTCCCAGTCCATCCATTTATAATCCTTTCTCTAAAACCTTCCAATTTACACTCAAGGGGACTACCCTCTATTTGAGATAAAATAGAGTGCACTTATCCTATTTTATCAAAAAAAATGAATGTTTAATATATTATATAAGTTAAAAATACACTCAATATAATTTTTGGGCCCTTTTTCATTCCATTTGACCTTCCAAAAGCACTAGAACCTAAGGCAGACTTGGAGAAGAGATTGTGTGCATGGTTTATCATATGTAGACTATATGATGCTTGTTGTGAGTCCATATTATGCATGATTTTAATATTATTAGAGAATATTTAATATTATTTGGTCATAATTTATGTATTTATAATATATTCATTACTCTATACTTCCATGTACCCTTATACATAACTTAAACTTACAAGACTGTGCACAAGATTTGATTGTATTTTGCTAAAAAGCATTACACCTATAGGTTTATTTACATGATTTATCTTGATAAATATGTTTAAAATCCTCCCTAGAATCCATTTTAATAATTTTACACCTGTTTGGACCCATTTTTTCATCTTTATGCACTTCCCACACTCACAATCTTCAAACTTGCTCACTACTGTGTCACAATCAACTACAGTTGATTATGTTATGGCAACATGGGGTTCCATGGGTGTTGGTTTCCATTAGATACAATATAATATATCCTTTTAAAAAAATTGGAATACTTTAATAAACCTTTCCTATTTATATGCTCATGTCTATATGCCTATTATTTCCCAAGATCATTTTTATAGCTTTATGAGCATCTACAAGCAAGTTGTAGGTGCCAATAATAAGGTCTGAGAGTAACTTAGATTAATCATCAACTTATTTTGGTTTCTTAGATTAACTAAAATTATTTTAAACCTATTACCAAATCTCAAATATTAAAATTCATCTTTAAATCTTCCACCCTCTTTATTTGTTACTCCAAAGCACTTTTTCACCTCCATACAGTTGTAGGTGTGCATTTTCTTGTGAATGGACACCTGTAGGTGTATATGAGACTTGAAACACTACATATAAAAATTATCCTTATTATATTTATTATAATTTATATTCCCTTCAATAAATAATTTAATTAAAACATGATATTATGCCTTATATTTTGACTTAGGATATCAAGGTCACTTTGGATCTCCAATCTTATAGACATTATTATCAAAATTTAGTGGTCAGAGGTACATGTTTGAGCTTCTCTAAAAATTAAAAAAAGACTAATCTAGCTTATTATTTTTAAAATTTTAACCCTTATGATATGTAAATAATATTAATGCACTAGGAGTGGTCAAAAATCAAAATGGCATTGTTATAAGACCTCTCCAAAAGGGCTAGGTGCTCTATTTTGCACTTTTAGGGAGTTGATCCCTAAACATAGTCACTAAATATTTAAACATGGTTTCCCATTTATATTTGATAACCTAGCCTTCAAAATTTTCTACCATGATATAATTAACACACCATGAATTTAATAAGAGTTCCATCACTTGTTTTAACTCTCCAAAATAACTCCTTAGCTCTCTGTTAAGCCACCTGTAGGTGACCATTTTCATGTGTAAAAGTAGTGAATGGAATGATAGTAATGTGTATTGTCTATGGTTTCAAATGTATTTTGTACCTTTTCAAAAATTTAAATGGAATATTCTAACTATAACAACATTTATTAGCTTAGATACTCTCTCTTGATATGATGGGCTTCCATGAAGACACTTGAAGGTGTGTGCTAATGGCAGGAGACTATGAGTTTGGGTAGTGAAAAAGAATATGACCTTATGGCCAATTACCTAATATTAAAAAGTCCTAAAATTATATATTTTTATATAAAAATATTGAGGCAAATTTTTACACCTCACTTTCAATTTGAGACATCATCATACATGTACATCACCATGGCTGACTATGTATGATAGTCATAGAGTAAACTGACTACATGATTCTTTATGATTTCACCCTCATGGATAATTTATTGGATAATGAGATTAAAATTAAATTAAAAAAATATTTTAAATATCAATACAAACCATCACCATCCTTTAACACTATTACCAAGACATGAAGACATTGGAAGTGGTGTAAACCTACCTGCTACATAGAATGGAACCTGTCTACAAACCTGAGATGATTGGATCATTAAATAAACTCCAAACTTGAAAAAAATTATTAGAAACATGTGATATGGTAGTAAAAGACGTATATAATCAATCTCATCACTTGAATTGTATGTATTTCTCCAAACTAAAGCAAAACTTGTAGGGTGTAGGAAATAGTGAGTATAAACACATAGTCAACTTATTAGAGATGATTCATAAATAATATTTGACAAATATTTGAAATATTATTATGTAACTGATTATTTTTAAGTGTATTTTCACCTCCCAAAGGTTTTTGGTTAGAAACATCCTCAACTAGTTATACTAAGCACAAACCTACTAATCACTTTTGTGTGTCTAGAAGGGCAAAGAAGGAGCAGAATGGTTTTAGATAAAATTTGGCACTCACATAGTATGTCAAGATTAGGAATGAGTATTAAGAAGCTGAATATTCATGTCATAACCTTTTCCCATGTGTCACACTCTTTCATGGGTTATACAAATGCCAAAATCTTCCTTTTTTAGTTGATTTCCTGATTTTTATTTAGATAACTTGCAAGATTCAAATGAAATAACATTTTTGATAGGGAATATAACCTATTGCATTTTTTAAAGGAAAATAAGACACTTGAACACCTTGAAAACCATGCTACTTGCATTTATGACCCCCAAATGGCTCAAAAAGACATAACGATTGAAATGACCAATACCAAGGCTAATATGACATGGAATGACATCAAAAGACCTATAATACACCTTATTACATAATAATAGACCCATAAAACACCTAAAAATCAAGTTTTTACCTATAGTAGTCTAAATTTCACCTGTAGGGTCAAATTTGGTCAACATGATCCTAGAAGGTCTCATGGTGTTTATAACATTAAAGATCATGGGAAAGATTGCTAAGGCCTCATAAAATCATTCAAGCCATGGAAATTCAATTAATAGTTCAATAACAAATCTAGTGGAGATCACATAGATTTTGCAAATCTTTTGAAACACTTTAAATAGGTTTAAAGAGCAAATTTGATGATCTTAAGGACTAGACCATCACTAGGATGTCATCTAGAAATGAACATACCAGTTCACTTGTGCATTTTATAAAGTTAAATTTATAAGCCTCATGATATAAAATATTGAAGTTACATGGATTTATTCATGTGAAGAATAGGCTCTACAAATTTCATGCCTTAGTAAGCTCTCTAACTCAAGTTATGAAGCTCCAAAGTTGAATTGGCAGTGTCAAAAATTTACACAGATGTCAAATTTAGGCCCCATGAAAAAACCATTAGTGTTAAAATTATGATAGTATCATAGACGCAATTTATGATCTCATGGATGCCAATGATGCGTATACAGATGTCAAATTTAATACATAGCAAAAAACTATTGGGGTTTAAATTATGACAGTCATGTGGAAATCAAATACATTTGAATGAATATTAGTGATGACCATGTAGATGTCAAAGTTAGACCTCATGAATTAGTTTTTTGATTTCAAATGGTGTGTCCCAATAAGATCAAGGGATCACATTTAATCATATATCTTATGTGATGGTACAATCTAAAGTTAATAGGTTAAAGGATCTTCAATGGTATGAAATCAATGATCTACATTCAATCATGTAAAGTAGATATACGATGCATGGGAGGTAAAAAAGGTCAAGGAGATGATATAAAAATCCTGTGGGACCAATAGGAATGGAGATAATTTGGCACAATGCAAGAGGTCTGAGTTGGTAATCGACAACTAATGAACAAAGGGTAAATCCAAAAAAGCTTCCAATAAAGGTTGAAGATCCAATTTTTGTCCTAGGTGAAAAAAATATTAAAGAGCCATATCACCATTAGATCTTAGTCAATAATAGACATAGTCATGGGAAAGATAGTTAATAATAAATCTCTATCACCATTAAAGTTTAAACAAGACCTTTGGTCGATAATTTGGAACTTGTTAACCCTGTTACAAGGTCATTCCATTAACATGTTCATTGTTTTTAGATGGATTATCCTTGTGTATAGTATATTCTTAGATCTCATAGGGTTTGTAGAGGTAAAATAGGTCTTTTGGGCCTAATACAGAGATCAAAGATAGACTAATAGTGTTGAAGTAGGACTAAGCAGTCTACATGTTTCCATGGATGTTGTGACATATGAAAACCAATAATTGGATTGGTCTTCATCTATAATGGACCTATATTCAATTTAGATAAAATAAAAATGTAAATGTGATCATGGAAAGGCATTTCACCCAAGAGGGTCACATTTTCAATGAGTAGGTACTTATGGCCACCCAAAGCAGATGTGGCATAATTATGTCAATTCCAATACATTATTCTCATCAATAGATCAAATAAATAATGAAAATGAGTTCTAAGAAGGAGATCTAGTATATGGATAAGGATAATGGGCATTCAATTGTTTTATAGAACTTTTAATAATTGGTTCATTATTGATAAGGTGATGAGTAAACATCCTTGAATTTTTACTAATACATCATAGTTCCCTCTCTCTCCTCCCCCTTTTCTATATCATTCCATCTTCTACCACTTTTTATCTCTTTGGAATTTTTAAAAATTAATCTCTGACATTTTTAGATAAATAGACTCTTATGATTTAGTTTGCTTAGGCTATGCCAAAACTCTCACTATAACACCTTTTGATGCAATACAGACCTAATTCCATCATTTTACAAGCTAGATTGTAGTGTGTTCTATGAATTCATGTACTAGGTTAAGTGAATGTATTTTCCTTATTTATATCCAAGTTTTCTCACCTTCATGAAGTGCTTAGTAGTTCTCACAGGTCATTCTACTTACAATTATAGTCTGTTGTTTATCTTAGAAGTGGATATATATTCTCCCATACTAGTTTGATAGTTGGTCAAATGACTTATTATGAAATACTTATGTGGGAATGATTTATTTGGTCCTAAATGTGTTTTTAGTGTGTCTTGTGTAAATTATAATTGTTTAAATTATTTGTACATCACCCCATTTACATGCTTTCATATATTTTTATTATTCTCTCTCCCCTTTTCCAAGCAATTTTTAGTTTAGGTCTAGTTTAGTTGATAGATATAGAAGGAAGCCAACCTTCTCTAGAGGTTTGACCCAAGTTTATGATACCCATAGTCTAGGGTCATTTCCATGTTAGACTAGATTTGAGTAGGAGGACCTGAACAATCCCCTTACTCAGCTAGGGTGAAATCTAGGTTACCAACAATTTATATCACACCTAGTGGGACAAGTTTTCCTTGGCATAGTGAACTTTAAATTTTGAGAAGAACAAATTGCAATAGGAGGAGACATCTACTATCATCAAAATCTAAATATTTTTCAAAGCTTTAGTAGTATCATCCAAACAATTATTTAATGCTAAAGGTTACCACAAGATCATCAAGTAAATGTATTCCTTTTCAACACATTAAATTTACTTCTACTTATAAAAAATCAAGATGCAATAGGACAGGTCCTTATCCTTAAAAGAAATATTCATCTCCTAGTTATCTTAATTTTTTAGTCCACTATATTGTCACTACTACCTAAATCCCCATTACCCAAATGGTTATCAAGAATCAATTTTTTGTTCCAATCAATATGGGCAGTCCCCTAAATTTATCCCAATATGATGACATTCTTGTGTCTACCCTTAAGAGCATCCCTTTCTTCTTAGGAAAATGGGATAAAACTAATACTATTGAGCATATTTAAGATGTTTCCAACCTTTACTCTATTCATAATGTTGTTCAAGATAATGTGGCTATTTGATTGGTTGATTCTTCCTTCAAGGGAAAAGTATTTCAATGGTATAAGTATATTCCTTTGACCTCCATTTATACGTAGGATGAGTTAGGTGTAGCCTTAGTTAGATAATTTGAAGATAAATCTAATCATCTATCCTTAGTTGAAAAATTGACTACCATTAAAAGGTACCCCCATGATTTCATGTTTGATTTTAACCTTAGATTCCAAAAATCATGCACTATGATCTTTACATTAGTTAGACTATCCTTGGAGTATGCATTCTTGTACTATCTAAAGGCCCTTAATTTTGATATAAGTTTCATGCTATAGTCTATGGGTGGTAATAATTTTCCAAATTCCTATGAGCTTATAATAAGAGTATAGAACAACTTGATACAAGCTGGTAAGCTTTTTCCAAGACCCTTAATGCCTATTTTCCTAGAGTTTCAACCTATTCCACTCCCTCAATCTCATCAAATCCCATCTATAGCTCCCATTACATCTCTTAAAGTACAAGATGTAACCCCTTCTAATTAGGATAATGAGATTAGTGATTTGAAAAACATGTTATAATATTTTGGAAGTGAGATAGTCCAACTCAAGAGATAGTAAACCATGGTAGACCTTATCAACAACAAAACCAAAACACCTATCAACCCTTCAATAATCAAATTCTTCCTTACCAACCTTTCAGATAAAATAGATCACCTTACCAAAATCATGGAGTCATAACCCAAGATAAACCATATGTATCCATTGACCTTAATGTACCCTCCAGTTCAAGAACTATTGTTCTCACACCTCAAAATAAATTAATGCAAGATGTAAGCTGGAAGCCTTTTAGTCCCAATGATATGCAAAACCAAGCCTTAGTGTCATAATATATTACTATGCCATAAATGACACAAAAAGTATTCCCTCTTCTAGCATGTCAGTATCAAGAGACAAATTCAATACCTCAAGGAAGGGATCAACAAGTTCAAGGATAGCTTGATGCCATAAATGTGAATTGGAAAATAGATGATTGTGTTGTATTTAATTAGATTGGTGAGACTAGAAACATAATTGGTTAAGTTAAAGCTCCAAAAAGATCCAAAATAAGAATTGTTGAGGAAGCTCAAGATATGAATAATTCTTCTAGTTCCCTTAATATTGTTCCCAAGTGTGTCAAATATCAACCTACTACCCCTATAGCAAAAAATAATCATAACATAAAGGCTAGAAAGATCCCTCAAATACCTCTAATTAGAGAACAACCAATAGTTCCAAAGGTGCAACCAAAGATTAGTAGAGCCTCTTTTAGCATAATAGATCAGATGAGGAAATATAATGTAAACATTATTATGTTGGATTCCTTTGATATTCCAAGGCAAAAGGATATGCTCATGTAGTATATTTCATCTCTCAAAGTGTCTCAAGGACTAGCTGAGAAACAAGATGTTGTTGTAGCTAATTTAGATCAAGCAATCAAATAACAAGATTAGTAGGTAAATAACATGAAAGATGTGGATAAAACCAATGTCAAATGAAACAAAACTCCTCTTTTTTACCTCTTTTTAATAGTTGGTTATTTTTTAGTTCATAATTATATGGTAGATAGTGGATCTAGTATCACTATCATACCTAAAAAAATTATAGACAAGCTTGGTCTTGTTTATGAACCAAATATGAAAGGAGTATTGTAACTAGGTGGGTCACCAACAAAGATAGTAGGCATCATAAAATATTTAAATTTAACACTACATGCTTTTCCCAATGTTACCATTCAACAAGATGTGGTTATAGTAGACTTACCTCCCTATTTTACCATGTGTCTTTTAAGGGACTTTACCTAAAAGATTGGAGGATACTTGTCAGCTAATTAGACATGTTTATTGTTTAGGACTAGGTATGGTAATAAGGTTATAATACATTTTTAACCTGTTTCAATATTCCATTTGGATACATATATGCCAAGTATGGTGAACACTAATTGTACTATCTCAAATGAGGTGCTAGAAACTAATAAAGTTAAAACTTACTCACCTCTAGATAAAGTTCCATATCTATTCCTTGATGAATGGGCTTCTGATTTACATGAACATGGAACTTATAAGTTATTTTAATAAGAATTACTTGGTGTTTATTTTCTTCATGAAAAGGATACACCAATTCTATCATTGATGAAGGATGATGAGTTTGGTGATAGCTTATGTCAACTATACTTTGATGGATCAAAGAACAAACATTCACTAGGGCTGGAATGATGTTGATTTCTCTAGCTAATAAAATGCATTTCTCTTCTCTCAAGTTTTATTTTGGTAATTTTAATAATGTTGTTGAATATGAAGCATTATTTCATGGTTTATAATGGGTAATAAAAGTGAAGATCAATACCTTCTAAGTCTTTGGTGATAGTGAACTGGTAATCCACCAAATAAGAGGTATAAATGTATGTAAGAATCCCTTACTTAGTTCTTATAAGTATATATTATGGGAATTACTTGAATAATTTTAAGATTTCAACATTTAGGCCCTATCAAGAAATAATAACATACATGCAGACAGGTTGGCTATCATTGGGTCATAATTTAGTATCCCAGATGATATAAAGAATGAAAAGGTTAAATCACAAATCAAGGTGGTTGTAAGACCTTCTATTCTAGATAACCATGACCATTCACAAGTGTTTGAAGATGAAAATAATTTTATTATGTTCTTATAATAAGAATATAAATTTTCCTTAAGGAACCAATACAAGTTATTGCAATAGTATAGTGACCAGAATATGTAGTTGAAGATAAATAAGTTGACCAAAGGGTTGGTAACCCTTGAGAATATATTTAGTAGACATGATGAGTTGAGAAAATAAAATATCTCATTTAAAAAAGGAGGAACACCATATAAATTTGGAGATTACAACTGGCAAGAACTTAAATTTAGGCAAATTTTGTACTCCTTTAAAAAATAAAACTTTCATTAAGTTATGTTTATATTTTGTAGATGTCTTTGCATGACAATATAGTGACCTCAAAGGATTTGCTCCAAATCTAGCTCAAAACACCATTGAGTTAGAAGATGATACTAATTTAATAAGACAAAGACAAAGGCTAATTTAATCCAAAAATTGAACCTTTGATGAGAGCTAAGATTCATAAGCTCATTGAATCAACTATAATATTTCCAATTAAACACTCATCTTGGGTGGCAAATCTTGTTCTAGTAAAAAAAATAATGGTGAAATAAGACTATGTGCTAAATTCCATAACTTGAATAAGGATTATCTTAAAGACCACTATCTATTTCCATATATGGAAAAAATTTTATAGTTGGTTTTAGGTTCAAAAAGGTTCTCCTTATTGGATGGCTAAAGTGGTTACAATCAGATTTTGGTCAAAGAGGAAGACCAATTCAAAACAACCTTCACCACAAAGTGGGGGACTTTTGCATATAGAAAGATGCATTTTGGCTTATCTAATTCTAGATAAAGTTTCCAAAAATATATGGATATGAAATTTTAAGGCCTCCTTAACAATTTTATACTTGTTTATTTGGATGACATAGCAGTGTTCTATGAGAATGTAGATGAGCATATGATTCACCTTAGACAAGTGTTTGAAAGGTGTATATAATTTGTGGTTTTTTTAAATCCAAAAAAGTCTGTTTTCTCTATTCATGAAGGTAAGATTCTTGGACATGTAATTTTAAAACATGTTACATGGATATATCTTGATAGGATAGACTCAATTCTTGTACTTTCCTTGCCTAAGCACAAGAAAGCTCTGTAAATATTTCTAGGTAAGATGAATTTTATAAGAAGGTACATTTTAGATTTTTCTACTTTATCTAGGCTACTTATAGCCATGCTAAAGAAGGGTCATAGTTTTAGTTGGTCCAAAGAAAGAAAAATAAGCTTTGAATAGATCAAGAAATATATAGCTAGTGTTCCCACACTCCTAAACCCTGATTTCACAAAGGATTTCTTCTTATACACCTATGCTAACATTGACACAATTTTAGGTATTCTCATGTAGCGTAATAAAGAGATTTTATAGAATCCAATAGCCTTATTTAGTCAAGGCCTAGAATAATATGAAACAAGGTACTCTTTTATTGAGAAGTATTTACTTTCAGTTATAATGTCTCTCAAAATGTTTAGATACTTATTATCCAATAATAAGATACATCTAATGGTTGCACATCCACTTGTCAAAGATTTTATTTTGAAAAATGATATAAATGACAAAATATCTAGTTAGATAACCAATGTAATGAAGTATGATTTGGAGATCAAGGTCATAAATCTAGTTAGAGACAAAGGGCTTTGTGAACATCTGGACCAAGACTTGCAAGAGGCTAATAACATGGTTATGGTGTCAAATGATGAAAAAATTTAAACTGATCACACCTCATCATTCAGATAGTTTCAAGACATGATAAATTATCTATAGGATGGTATTTATCCTTCTCATTTGACCCCTTCAAAAAGGAGAAATTTTAGATTGTAGTCTGGTGTCTCCCAAAAATTTACATAGAATTTTGGGATACCCCTATTGAAATTTTTTCATTTTATTGTTTGTGATTCAATTTTTCTTGTTAAAACTTAGTCCCATGAATAAGACTTAGTATTTAGTTATTTTAATTATGATTTATTTCATTCCCAATTGTTTCAAATTACTCCATATGGTTAGAAATGTTTGCCTGGGTCATTCTCATAAAACCTATTTTATCTGTCTTTTTAAGAGATTCAAAAAGCTAAGTATTGGAACTCATTGCTAGGAAAATTTAGATTCTCAAACTCTCTTTACTTATTCCATTTGAATTAAGTTGTCTTAATAAACCCGAATTACTCCATCTAAATCAAATCAAAATTGAGTAATGACTTTGATTCTAGTGAAAGCTGAAGTAAAGTAGTTTCATAAGTCCACAAAGTAACGAACTATTCAGAAGAACTCAAAGTTTTGAATTTACTTCACTTGCCCAAATTCATAAGTAAAATAAATTAGATTTCACAAGTTCAAAGCCTTCACAAGCATATGCCAAACCATGGTTTTAAAGTTACTTGACTTTAAAGACCAACTCAAGCAAATTAGTTTTTGAAACCTGATAAAATTCAAAATGCTTGCATGGATTTATTCCCATGTGTCAATTGTCATATATGCATGGGTTAATATAAATAATTGAAAAATCCACCTCATTTCCTACCTAGATTTCAAGTTGTTTGACCTAGTTGCTACCCTTGTGAATCCTGAGTGACATCATTTGAGGCTTTAGAGTGATTTTTTAGAAATATATTCATGACCCATTTGTATTTAAGGTATGTAGATCATTTCCCCTTTGATTTCATGTCTCTTTTTTTGGTTTTCATCTCATTTTTCCCTAGTAACTTTTCATTTTATACCTTGAAGTTTTTTATATTATTTTCTTATTTTGCTTGCATTTGAAGGTTATTTTTGCATGCATGTTATTATTATAAACACTTGTAATATCTTCAGAAAGACTTGGCATGAGAAAACCCTAAACAATATCTCAAAAACATTAATTTTTCATATAAGTGCCCTAGCATTTGACCTAGAACATATACCTGAGCTTTTCACAACTTCTTTCTTTCTAGAGTCCCAAACCCAAGTGACTTGACCACACAAAATGGAGTAACTATCTTGAAGAATACCATAGTTGTAAAATGCATATTACTCAATCAAAGTTTCTAGGACTTAATACTTACATAATTACCAGACCTTCCTAGACTTTTGACACCCTATTACTTTGAATGAGTTACCAGATTTTTTAGAGATTTTCACTACTAATAATTCCTTATATCTAAAAATTACTTAGAGGCATTAATCAAGATCATAAATTGAATCAATTTATCAACCTTTTCTAAATCAATAGGATAATTTACTAAGTTTTGCAAAGCATATACAAAGTCTTCCTAGTATTAGTCATAACAAATGTTAGGATCAAAAGAAGAAGCAACTATCACTCGAGTAGAAGAACAAACAACTCTGATTGAAGAGTTTTTAGAGTTAGAAATTGAAGAGGTTACATGACCTATCAGGAGAGGGAAGACTAAGGAAAAGAGAGTTGAGAAGTCAAAATAAGCAAAGATGAAGTATGAATACAAAAGATATCCTATTTAATCTTGTATTTCTTCCAAGTTGTTTGAGATAAGTGATATTGACATAGGACACATTTCCATAACCAAGCTAAAATAAAGGTCAAAAACTATAATTAAGACACCACTCATACAAGCAATGACCAATAGTGGGATCCTGTAAGATGTAGCAATGACCAATAGTCGTTATGCAGAATAAATGGAGAGAAGAATGCTAAGTGATTTTTAACCTAGATGTATGCATACATTATGGTTATTGATGTTAATTAAAGTTTTTTAATGATTTAATGGTCAATATTGATAAGTGATAATAATGATCACCAATTGAGTAATATATTATAGACTTTTGACTTTAAGATGACTTCATATCTAGTATATGCAACAACATCAAATGAAACATTTTCTAGGCTAACTACAAAAGGGATGTTGGAAATAAAGCCTATATATGAATATTATCCTCAGTTAACTTCATATAAATACTTCAAGTACTATCAGAGGGTAAATGAGGGATTATTTTATGAAATCATCTATAAATTGAATATTTACTTAAATGCCAAAAGATTATTAGATGCATCTTGGGATGCAGTTTCCCATTTTGGATGCATTTTCATTCAAGTCTTGAATTTCACGTATCTCAAAGTTGGTGGTTTCATAGGTACACCAGTAAAATTATCTAGGACCTTACTGATAAACAAATTCTTATGGATCTATGTAGGTAGTTGATAGAGTTGCATGATTTATAGTCAAAATTTCACCATTCCTCCATTGGTTTTCCCATTTTTATTCGTCATTATCACTGTGAAAGTATCTATAAGGCCAAAAATGTGCAAATATAAATGTATCACAACTAAAACCAATGAAATTTTGAAGCTAGAGCAAATTTTTATTATATAGGTGTAGGTCAAAACATAGTTTCTCTTGAATATATGCACATTCTTGAAATTAAAAACTTTTGGATTGATTTTAGAGATGAATTTGAAGTGAGAAGAAGAGACAACAGTAGGATTATTGTTAAACAAATTCATTCATTTGATTTAGATACCATTATTAAAGATATGCAAGATGACATGTAAGTGATTCATGATTTTTATCATGTAATGGGAGGGGATAATGCTCCACTTCTAGAAATTGACTTCAAGAAGAATCAAGTCAAGATTATTGTTGAGAGAAATTTAGTAGTTCTTACTATGACTTCATCATGGATTTTTAGTAAGGGCTTCTTTATGAAAGAGCTAGTAATGATAGAAATGGGTCAAGTTAGTCATAAGAGGAAATTAGTGCAAGGAAAAATTATCCAACAGCCAAAGAAGAAGTTAAAATTGAAAAAACATGTTGATGATACATACTCCATGGTGACATAAAAGAAGCCAATCCAACTAGTTACCCCTACATATCCTCTTATCTCTTCCATAACCACTCATCATTATACCATTCCTATTCCTACCACACCCATCACACCTTCATCTTTATTATTGGTTAAAAATATTCATCCAATAGTGAAATATGTAAACTTGTCCACACTCATGCCACCTCTAAAGTCTCCAATCTTCTAATACCTTGAGAAACCAATTTAAAATGAGACTAATGTTCCTCCTCCACCTTCATCAACTCCACCTACTACTCCTCCTTCACCTCTTTTTGAGGGTCATCCCTCTATTTGTTCTCTACAAATCCAAAAAGAGCTAGAGTAGGTAACTACTGGAGAGGTGATTGCATCTCAGGAGGTATCTCAACAATAAGTAACAATAGAACCTAAGAAAGAGGTAGAGATAGAGAAGGAAAAAGAGAAGGAGAAAGAACCTGAGAAAGTGAGAAAAATAAAAAGATGAACAAATAGTTTTTAATGTTGTTCAAAATATTCTAGATGCATAAGAAGTTCCTTCTCAAGAGATAGTGGTAAGAAATAATCAATAAAAAATGGTATTACATTAATCCACTTCTACTGGTACATATTTATCTTCATGGTTAGCTTTACAAACTACTCCTAAGTCTAAAGATGAAACCAGCTTGGAGGAGATAGACTTACAACTTTTGAGAAGTCTTGATCATAAAGGTAAAATGCCCAAAAGTGATAAAGTGAATTCTAAGGTAATAATTGAACCTTTAAGCTAGAAATTTGTAGAGATATCAATTCTTCCACAAGGAAAGAATAAAATTGAAGTCACTGAAGAAGACCTAATAGTTATAAAGACACCCCTTGGAGAAGTTATTAAAGAAGGATTGAAATAGGACACTCAGACCATGATCAATACTCTGTTCCAAAAACTTGATAAAGAGAAAGTTGATAAAGATAAGTTGAAGGAAGATATTTCTAAGTTATGTGAAATAATTGCCAAGGTGGAAAGATTGGATCCATAATAATCATTACATTGAGGAGGTGAATTTGATCAATAAATAATAATAGAGGTAGAGGAAATTGGGTACAAGGCCAAAGTAGTTAATGAATGGATAGAAAAGATGTTACAAACTATACAAAAATGGTTTTTTGAGGTCCTGAGTACTCTATCTAATATTGAAAATAAATTGTCATACATAAAAATGGTGATGAAGGAGATAGTAAATGAGAATGGAATTTATAAATTATAGCAAGAAAGTATTTAGTGAAAAAAAACTTTAAGTGAGAAAGTTTGATTGAAGATAGATTGTTTGAGAAGGGTCAATAAAGAAATAAAAGCAAGAAGAGAACCTTATATATTTTTACATGCGAATTTTAGGATCCATGATTAAGGAAATGAAAAACTTAGAAGAATAAGCTTACAATGTGAAAGTGGATCTAGAGGACTGCATCTTCTATCTCACTAAAGTTTTATCTGAGAAAATGCCAAGGACATAGGAATAGTTGCATTTTCAATTTAAGAAATTAATCAAAAAGGCCACAAATTGTTTCATATAAAAATATATAAAGGATTTAATCAAAATTCGACAAGAAGTCAAGAGGCTAGAACCCAAGCTTGAGAAGGTGAAATCTTATTGTAAGAATTTGGAAAGGGAACTACTGAGATATGCAACTAAAAGGCAATTAGTTGCCAAATTAGATGATGTAACAATCTAGTTTATGATTTCTCAACATATAAAATATAGGGAAAATTTCAAATAAGAGGTTCATGACTTGGAATGCATGCTATTACTTCTCTTCTTGACAACTTATTCTATCTTCTTCTATTTTATTTGTAAATATATTTCAAGTATTTTTTTTAAGTAATTGCTTTTAAGTAATGCTATTTAGTGAAGTTACTTTTAAAAGTAAGTTACTTTGTAAAATGTAAGACTTAAGTAACTAGGCCACATGCCATTACTTGAAGTCATTTTGTAACATAAAATTATTTGAGAAAACTATGTGTTTCATGCAAAGAGATTGTTTTTATTTAAATAGTGAAACTGATAAGTGCTACATGTCATTGGCCATTACATGACACATAGGAGAAATTCTAGGAGGATGCCTCTCAATGGTGTTTAGTTTTTATCATAGAACATGGGAATTAAATGAGTTGTCTCCTAATTAATTTTGACATCTAAATTAGTATAACTATTAGTGAAGGCCTACATTCCAAAGGATGGTAATTTCTGGAAAATAATTGTAATTGAAGCAAGAGAGTTTGGGCAATCTAAAACTTTGCATTTATATTTTTGAGTTTTTCTTTAGTATGAGATTGGTTCAAAGTTAATAAGAAGAAAGGTTATTTATATGGAACTTTACGTCTATGGAAATCATTTGGTGTATTCTGTAAAGATTAAAATGGTAAACTTTATGATATCTTTAAATCTAATTATGAATTATAGTTTTTATTAATAATTTGATATAAGGATCATCATCTCTTGAGTGTTTATCCATTTTTATATATTTAATAAGCTTTGTAAAACTACTTATTGTGAAGTGAAACTTATTTCTTCTCACATATTCGAGTTGCTTCATTCTCTATTTCTCAAAACTTCTTTACACATTCCCTGAAACAACTACTTGTTATAAAATCACTCTATTATGGTTCATGAAGTTAGTGATTAAAATAATACTCCAAAATATGATAAATTATGCATATCATGTGAATAATTTGTATAAATTGTGAATAACTAAAAGTTGTGAATAGTTACAAGTAGATAGACATAAAACATATGAGAGCTTCACCATTAAATGAAGGAGATTTAATCCCATGACTTCTTAGGTACTTTTGATAGTCTACAAAATATCTAGCCAATAGTTTATGGTGACTCTGATAGGGATACATTAACTTAACCAGAGCTAAAATTAGATTATACACTCTAGGTTAAGATAGTCACAATTAACTTTTAGTTCTCCAAAATTGCATATTTTCCACACTACTGTTTAAAAATTTGCATGCAAAGTTTTTTGGTGCACTTGTGATTTGAAACACATGCATGTCAAGTAATCACTTTGCTTGTCTTGAGTTGTTTTATTTATCAAAATTAATCTCTTTGATTTCCTTGAGTTACTACATGTCAAGTAAATTATTTGTTTATTTTAAGTCATTTTATGTCAAGTAGTTGCTTCCTGAGTTTGCTTATAAAATTGAAGTAATCTAAATAAATCCTTAAAAAAGCTTAGGTGTTTCAATCTAGTAAATAAACTTTACACTAGAGAAAGAAGAGCTCAAGGCTAAATGGATGACTTCTTTCAGTTGCAAGAACGGTTCAATTTCATCTTTCCTCCTCAAACTAGAATGAGAAGGGCAAGTATTTCATATATGAGGTAAGTGTGAACTCCTGTAAATCAGCTGTAACATAATTATTTAGGAATAATTCAACCAACTAATTCTCAGTTTCTTATTATTTGAAAAATGGTGTAATAACTCCCTATTCTTGAGGGGCAATGATTGTCCCATTGAATTTAACTCATCTCCATGACTTGACTAAGGGGTCAAGAAAAAAACTTCCTAAGTTCAAAAGGGATGGAAAATAGAGTCTAGATGAGCATTTATCTACCTTCTTTATATCTTGTGAAGTGATTGCCATTGAGCATAAAGATGTCTCAATCAGAATATTTATTAAAACATTGAATGACTTAGATACAAAATGTTTTTATCATTTAACACCTGACACCATAATCAAATGGGCCACTATGCATGAGAAAATTAAAAATATATTTAAAGCTACTAGAGACTTATACACATTTCTTACCCAATCGATCCAGCTAAAAAAGGAACCACATGAATATATACAAGATTTCATTACTAAGTTCAATAGATTGCTCTAAAATATCTCAAGCTTCTCAACCCACTGGTGATAACCAAAAGTGATTTTTCATTAATGCTCAGTTATTAGAGTTTAGCCATCAACTTCATAGAGCATGTCTTACAGATTTAGAAAAAAAAATCACAGAGGTTGAAGATGACCTTATCATGGATGGAAAGATCAAGAAGAGAACTTCCAAGCTGGACAATTCTACTTTGAATACATTGTAAACCACAATATATCCTCTATTATAAAAATTGTCAAATGATTTGTTGTAGGTTAAAAGGCAAATTGCTCAAGGTCTTCATGTTTCTCCTACCAAGAATGCACTTGCATATAATTTTAATAACTAGAACTAGAATCATATTGCTGGACCTCCACATAGACTTATAATTGAAGATGTTTCAAAGAAGCATGTTGAGATGAATGAAGAAGATTGTATGCCTATTGACCTTGATCAAGGATTTGTTGATGAAGATGACTTTGTAGATCCTACTAGTGATTCCAACATAGGCTACCTTGAATATCAATGAGAAAGTGATTATGAAAAAATGATTGAAAAAGATCATAGTCACTCTTTTTTAGTGTTTAAAAGGTCACAAACTTATCAATATAGTGAAAAACCTTCCAAAGAATAAGGGAAAGATAAGGAAGACTCCAGACTAGATGTTAGTGTTCTCAAAAGAGGTAGTGTTTTACCTACTTCTCTTACTTTAAAAGATAAAAATGTGGCATCTTATTATTCTCAAAATCATAAGCCAATTACTCACACATCTAAATCCAATCCTAATTTTTCCACATCCATCCTTTCTTTTGACATTATTGATCACATCAATAAAACCAAGATTCAAATGTTAGAAGCTAAATACTTGAGTCTTACCTAGATTAGCTGAATAAACTAATAAAGTATGTGCAAAGTAAAGGATCAAAAAATATAACTAATTATTTAAAGGAATCTTCCTTACTCTTAGACATGTCTCTTTCCAAAATAATGCTCTCCCACATCTACTTCCACATTTGAGAGATTTAATCCATTCTATGTGTCTCTCCTGATCAATGGGTTTAAGTTGAGAAATTATATCCTATATTCTAGAGCTTTTGATAATGTCATGCCAGTCAAGGTAGAGAATTCCCTTAGTATAAATTTAACTAAGTCAATAATGAGATGTTACTTAATTGAAAGATAATTTCCCTTGATTGGACAAATCAAATATGTTCAAGTTGTTCTGATAGCTTTTCTAGACAAAAGGCTTAAAATGACAATTTCGGTAGTAGATATTCCTATTTCTTATGAAATGTTGTTGATTGGAAATTTTTAAAAAGATCTAGGTGACGAAGTCAAGATGGATTAGTCATGTACTCACATTTCAATCAAAGGGGTAAATTAGAAATGTTGAGCCTAAGAAGAAGTTCAAGTATATGGTTTCTAAGTCTGATGACCCACGATCTTAGATTCTTTTTGAAGAATCAAATCATGGAGTCTAATTGGGGAAGAAAACACAAGAACTAGAGACACAAAAAGAAGAGAAAATATGGAATCTATAATTTGATGTTATCTATTGTTTTCTTGGTTTAGGTGTTAGGATTTTATTAATATCACCATATGGTAAGTTATTTCTTTACTCTTACAATATTATGTTTGGAAATACTAAAAACATAACAAATTGTGAAACACTATTGTTAGGATTGGGACAATCAAAATAAAAAGGAGTGAGACTTATTAAAGTACAAGGAGATGTTGAATTGATAGTGAGGCAAATTCATGGCTAATACTAAGTGATTAAATATAAGTTGAGGCACTATTATGATCGAGTTTTGAGTTCAACACTTGATTTTTTATACTTTTCAATCAATTATATTTCTCATGATTATAAATCTAGAGCTGATTCCTTTATGATAATTATAGCTCTACTCATGCCTAATCAGCTACCCACACTTTTTTGAAAATGTGAATATAGAGTAGAGATGGTTTTCCTTATAAAATTTCTAGATAATGTCAATTAGTGGAAAGTCTTCAATGATGACAAATAGATATCTCCTTTTCTTGAGTAATAAGACAATTTTGAAGAATTTTATTTTGAAGGAAGTAGTTCACTTCCACACAAGATAAAAAAAGGTAATACTAACCCTAAACATGATGATAATGAATAATTAATTTAATTTAAGGGAAATAAAATCCCTAAAGGGCTAGTTTCTTTATAATTTTTTTTTAAAGCATGATCAATTTCTAAAGAAAAAGAAAGATTATGGCAAGAGTTCTCTAGAAGTACAATAGGTTAATTTGGGTACTGAAGAAGAGCCCAAGATCGTCAACATTGGAAAATGTTATTCACAAAAATAAAAAGAATCATTCATTAAGATTTTCATGAAATATATGGATGCGTTCCTTGGTCCTACAAAGACATGAAGACCTTTCAGCCAAAAGAGGTACAATATTACATTCCACTTCAACCAGAAGAGAAGCCTTTTAGGCAAAAACTTCACCATCATAATCCAATAATCTTATGTACTATATTTTCTAAAATTTAGAAGTGACTTTATGCCAAAATCATTTATATAATTAATCATTTAAATGGTTATCTAATATTGTCTCAATAAGAAAGAAAAATGGAGAAATACGTTTGTGTGTTGATTTCCAAAATTTGAATCAAGCTTATTTTAAAGACAACTATTTATTGCCAATTATGGATCATACCTTACAAATAGTTATAGGCTTGGATATGTTATCCATGTTAGATGGATTTTTAGGATATAATCAGATAAAAATGGTAGATGAAGATCAATACAAGATAACTTTCACAACACCATAGGGGACATTTGCCTATCAGAAGATGCCCTTTGAACTAGTTAATGTTGGAGAAAATTTTCAATGAGTAATGGATATGGAATTTGTACGTCTAAATAATAAGAGTATATTTATATACCTTGATCACTCGATAGTTTTCTCCAACAAGAGAGGTAATCACTTGGTTGATTAAGAAGTACTCATCCAATGTAGGACACATGGGATCTCTTTAAATCCTAAGAAATCAATATTTGTCATGATTGAAGGGAAGCTTCTTGGTCACATTATCTCAAAGGAAGGAATGATGATAGATCAAGAAAGGGTAAAAGGTACTAAAATTTTACCTATGTCTATGTCTAAGAAAGGAGTACATTCATTCTTTGGTAACGTTAACTTCCTCAAAATATTTATTCCCAACTTTGTTGAATTGACTAGCCATATTTCTAACATGATGAAAAAGAAGTAAGACTTCAAATGGAATGCTGAAGGTAAGTTGGAGTTTGAAAGTATTGAAGAAGACATAGCTCAAGCTTCGGTGCTAGTTTCTCTAGATTTTAGTAAGGAATTCATTCTCTATTGTTATTCTTCTAAGCATCTAATGTTATCCATACTTCTACAAAATAATGATGAAGATATTGAATCTCCTATAGATTTCATGAGCCATCCATTGAAAAGTTATAAGATGAAGTACACATAGATGGAAAAAACATGCCTTTGCTATAGTCAGATCATGCAAAGCCTTTAGGTACTAAATTTTATCTTTGCATACTAAATTTTATGTACCTAACACTGCAATGAAATCTATTATAGCACAACAAGAGTTGGGATTACTAAGAGGCACTTGGGTGGATAAATTTCAAGAGTTTGATATTGACATAAAACCAATACATTTAGTAAGAGGAAGAGGCATATGTCAACTAATGACATAAATTAAACTAGATGACATGGATAGGGTGATGTCTTTGTTTCAAGATGAATCAGATGAACATTTGTCCATGGTTATTTTTGTTGATCTTTTTGATGAATGGTATAGTAAGATTATTTTCTTCCTAACTTATGGAGAATTCCCAACTCATCTTAAATGTAAGGAAAGATGGACCATCAAGATGAAGTCAAAGGATTATGTACTTTGGGATAATAGTTTGTATAAAAGAGGAATTGATGGTGTCTTCTTCCATTGTGTAGATAAAGAACAACAACAAAGACACTAGAATAGTTCCATGACAAATCCTATAGAGGTCACTTCTTAACATGAGTTACAACATATAAGATCATATGAGTATGGTACTATTGGCCCACTCTTTTATAGGATACTTTGGATTGGGTTTATAAATATCAAGCATGTTAGCATTTTGTGGGATAACCAAAGTTGCCAGCATTGCCTCTAAAACCAATCATTATTAATCAACCATTCTACCATTGAGGCATATGTTTTATTAGTATGGTTAATCCCTATTCAAGTGTTGGCCATTTTTATGTCTTAATCAACACTTCTTACTTCATCAAGTGGGTAGAATCCATTCTTACATGCCAATTTTAAAGTTGTATGTGATTTTAACAAGGAAAACATTGTAGTGAGGTTTGGTGTTCCTCACAAGATAGTAATAAATAATATAACTAATTTTTATTCAAATGAACTAACTCATTTTTATTACTTACATGAAATAAAATTAGTTCATCCTTAAAATTACTATCCTCAAGGGAATGGCCAAGCTGAGTCAAGTAACAATAACTTGATGATAATCATTCATAATCTGGTGGATGATAATCAATGCACCTAACACAAAAATTTATTTGATGCACTATAGGCTGATAGAATTACTCTAAAGAAAGATAATAGTATGTCATCATTTTAGTTGTTTTATGAAATGTATCCTAAAATACCCATCATAATAGAGTTTCTTTCTATACAATTGTCGAAGGCCATTGAAAATGCTACTTATCAAAATTCACTAGATAAGATGATTATGTTTTTATCTGAACTGCAAGATGCACGTACTCAAGTTGCTAATTATTTATCTAATAATAAAATGAAAGTGAAGAGGATTTTTGATAAAAAGGATAAAGAAATGAATTTTGAAGTTGGTGACCTGGTCCAACTATAGGATAAGTGACATGAACCAAAAGGGATGCACGATAAATTTTATTCACTATGGAAAGGGCCTTTCACAATCAAGAAGATTGTTGGGAAAGATAGCTTCATCATAGCTTATCAAGATGGAATAGAAATACCACTTCATTTGAATGGGTAGCACTTGAAGCTATATAATAATTGAGAAACAGGGTAACACCCGTATGTATATAAATAAGTCCTTAGTTTTTATTTTGTTTAGTTATTTTTGTTTATTTATTTGTTTGTTTATTTTGTAGTTTTTTGTGATTGAGTTTTTACATGACTCCTTAACCAATAGACAAGACTCAAAACCAAATATATTGTGATCTCATCCTTTTTTATTTCTTTATGATTGAAACAAAGATGTCCCTGATCAAAGCTAGTTGGTGTCACCCAAAATTTTACACATAGAATTTTAGGATACCTCTATTGAAATTTTTGCCTTTTATCTTTTGTGAGTCAATTGTTCTTGTTAAAACTTAGTCCCATAAAGAAGACTTAATCTTTAGTTGTTTTTATTATGATTACTTTCATTCCCAATTGATTCAAATTACTTCAAAAGGTTAGATATGTTTGCCTTGGTCATTCTCATAAAACCCATTTTATCCATAATTTTAAGAGATTCAAAAAGCTAAGTATTAGAACTCATTGCTAGAACAATTCATATTCTCAAATTTTCTTTACTTATGTCCTTTGAATTAATTTGTCTCAATAAACCCAAATTACTCCATCTAGATCAAACTGAAATTGAGTAATGACTTTAATTCTAGTGAAGTATGAAATAAAGTAGTTTTGTAAGTCCATAAATAAAAGCACTATTAATAATAACCCAAGATTTCAAAGTTAATTCACTTGCCCAAAGTCATAAGTAAAAGTAGTTAGAGTTCAAAAGTCTAAAGCCTTCATAAGCGTAGACCAAACTAGGGTAGGGAAGGTACCTGACTTTAAAGACCAACTCAATCAAAGCAATTTGTGAAGCCTGATAAACTTCAAAATGTTTGCATGTATTTTTTCCCATGTGTCATTTAGTTTTCATAAATGCATGGGTTAATATAAATAATTGAAAAATACACCTCATTTCCTACATAGATTTCAGGTTGTTTGACCTAGCTACTACCCCTACAAATCTTGAGTGACACTGTTTGATCCTCTGGAGTAATTTTTGAGCAATTTATTCACAACCCATTTATAGTTGAGGTATGTAGATTGTTTCCCCTTTACTTTCCTATCTCTTTTTTAGGTTTTCATCCTTTTTTTCCATGGTAAGTTTTCATTTGCTTCCTTGAGGTTTTTCCATCATTTTCTTGTTTTTCTTACATTTGAAGATTATTTTTGCATGCATGTTGTTGTAAAACCTTATAAAATCCTTAGAAACACTTGGCATGAGAAAACCTTAAACAAGATCTCAAAAACATTAATTTTTCCTATAAGTGCCCTAGAATTTGACCTAGAACCTATCACCTAGACTTTTCACAAATTCTTATTTCCTGATGTCTTGAACCCAAGTAACTTAACCACACAAACCCAAGTAACTATCTTGAAGAATACCAAAGTTGTAAACTTATTATTACTCACTTAGAGTTTCTAAGACTTAAGACTTGCATAATTACTAGACCTTCGCAAGGTTTTGATACCCTATCACTTTGAATGAGTTACCTAAAGTTTTCATAGCTTTCTGCTACTGAGAGTTCCTTATATCTGAAGCTTACTTAGAAGTGTTACTCAAGATCATAATTTGACTCAATTTATTAACCTTTTATAAATCAATAAGATTATTTACTAAGTTTTCTAGAGCATATACAGAGTATTTCTAGTATCATCCATGAAAAATTATAGGATCAGAAGAAGAAGCAAGTGCAGCTGGAGTAGAAGAACAAACAACTATGTTTGAAGAAGTTCTTGAGTTAGCACTTGAAGGGGTTTTAGGACCTAGTACGGAATACTAAGGAAAATAGAGTTAAGAATTCAAATCATTCAATGATGAAGTATGCATACAAAGGATATATTATTGATTCATGTATTGCTTTCAATTTGTCTAAGATAAGTGATATTGATATGGCACATGTTTCCACAACCAAGCTACTATAAAGGTCAAAAGCTATAATTAAGACACCACTTATACAAGCAATGACCAATAGTGGGATTTTACAAGTTGCAACATTCTAAAGTTCTAAAAAACTTCCTAATTTTATCTTAGAGTGTGATAAGTACTATGATTCTCCTACTAGGATAGTAAAGGATATTATTGACAATGTGGTGATAAGGTTAGATGTTCAATATTTTGACTACTATTGAAAGATTCCATCAAGATATAAAGTGCTTGATGTATCAATGGATAAATCTAAAAGCCAATTGGAAAATAAGACATTAGATTGCATCAAGATAATGAATAATAATTATATAAGGAAAGAAATCATACTTCAATATTTATAAAGAAAATAGTAAGATATAATTTAGTTCAAGAAGTGGATGATATCACCTATTTCTTATGTAGAATAAGTGGAGATAAGAATGCTAAGTTATTTTCAACCTAGATGTATGCATACATTAGGTGTATTGATGTAAATAAGAATTTTGAAATAATTGAATGGTCAAAATTGATAAGTGATAACATTGATCACTAGCTGAGTAACATATTGTAGACTTTTGACTTCAAGATGACTTCATATATAGTATATATAGTAGAATCAAATAGAACATTTTCTAGGATAACTACAAAATGGATGTTGACAACAAAGCCTATATATGAAAATTACCCTCAGTTAAATTTGTCTGAATAATTTAAACACTATAAGATGGTAAATGATGGACTTTTTTATGAAATCATCTATAAAATAAATGTTTCCTTAAACGACAAAAGAGTATCACATATATATTTGGAGTTAGTTTCCCATTTTGGATGCATTTTCATTCAATTATTAAATTTCACTTATCTCAAAGTTGGTAGTTTCATAGGTACACTAGTCAAAATTCCTAGGTACCTTACTGACAAATGGATTCTTATGGAGATATGTAGGAAGTTGGTAGAGTTGCATGATTTACAGTGAAAATTTCATCATTCCTTAATTAGTTTTCCTATTTTTATTGGCCATTATCACTATGTAAGTGGCTATAAGGCTAATAATGTGCAAACATAAATGTATCACAACTACAATCAATCACATGTTGAAGTTGGAGCAAATTTTGGTTGTAGAGGTGTAGCTCAATGTTAAGCATGGAATATAATGAGAGGGGGGGTGAATTAGTATATTATATATCTTATAAATCTTTCCTTTAACCAAATTCCACTTAATCAATCATTCAAGATATGCAATAAAACTTAAACAATAAACATCACACAAGACAGAGAGAGACACTAGATATAATGTGGAAACCCA
Organism: Torreya grandis; assembly: GCA_037957365.1. Taxonomy (NCBI): domain Eukaryota; kingdom Viridiplantae; phylum Streptophyta; class Pinopsida; order Cupressales; family Taxaceae; genus Torreya; species Torreya grandis. Next base: position 151,562 of record JARHVA010007859.1, read on the forward strand.
ATGTGGGAAAAACCATAGAGAATCAATCTCAAATATATTTGTGAGAACAACCCCACAAGAGCACCATACCCCTTTGCCAAGTATAAACCTCAGCTACAATTCATGAGCACCAACCCACAGGAGCTTCAAACCCCTTTGCCGAGCACCAACCCAGCACCTATTCATGAGCACCAACCATAGGAGCACCAACCCCTTTGTCGAGTACCAACCCAGAAAAAATTCATGAGCACCAACCCATAAGAGCACCAACCCCTTTTCCAAACACCAACTTAGCAACAATTTGTGAGCACCAACCCATAGGAGCAATAACCCCTTTGCCAAGCACCAACTTAGCAACAATTCGTGAGCACCAACCCACAGGAGCACCAACCCCTTTGTGTATACCACACACCTATCTCTCAATGTTGCTATCTCAACAAATGATAGATCAATACAACATCTCCTTCCTCTCTCTCACTTTTGCTCTTCTAAGCTAGATATAACAAATACAAATCATCTCTCATAATTGCTCTTCTAAGCGAGATATTACAATATAAAATCAACCTCTCACTTCCACACTACAAATGGCTACTCAAGACTTTATTTATAGCTTTCCAAATGACCTTTGGCCTTCCCCCTTTGTGACATTTCAATCCTCATGGAAAATGGCACCAATTTTGGATGACCCTTCATATCCAAGCATTTGAAAAGTCATGTGGTGACCCTTCATGACCAAAAACATCTTTCCCACTTTTGTCCTTATCTTTGGTGACTTTTTCATATTCCATAAGTGTCCCTTCATGAGAAATTTTCCCTTTACTCTTTTTTCTTCACTTGGTGACTCTTGGTATTCCCCAAGATGACTCTTCATTGGAAAATGCATCCCATCCTTCTTTTGTCTTTATCTCATGACTCTTCAACTTCTCCATGGGCCCTTATTTTGTCTCATATGCAACCAAAAATATATTCGTTAATTTTAAATAAATATTAACTCATATTAGCCAAGATAAACAACATTAAATGCAATGGGGCCTTTATCACCAATAATACTAAACCTTTGACATCAATGACAATATTTCCAACAATCTCCCCCTTTGTCATTGATGGCAACCTCAATCCTAAAATTGTCACATCCTATCACCTGCACATACTATCATCTAAAAACATATAGTAACTCCCCCTTACTATAATAACCTATACCTTTTCCTTGTACCTATTTTTTGCACTTGTACCTATACCTGTTATTCTCCTCCTTTGACATTAATGGCAAAGGGCCTACCTGGAGCTAACACTTAGCTCCCCCTCACTTGATGTTGAACATCAATGGCAGGAAGTAATAGAAATTACTCCCAACTCCTCTCTCTGATCTTTGAATGTATCCTTTGATCGTGCCTTTGAGAAGACATCTAACAATACATACACATTTTTCCCTGTCCTTTGAGCATCTGCAATCAACTCATTTGAATCTTTTCTTCTAATATCACAACCTTTAGCATGAAACCTTAATGTGTATCCTTGATCACAAATTTGACTAACACTCAATAGATTATGCTTAAGACATTTTACATACAAAACATATTTAGTCTTAGTTATACCATAATCCAAACTCAAAGTACCTTTTTCGGCTATTCTAGCAGTGGTTTTATCTCTGAACCTCACTGTACCACCATTAATCTTCTTTAGAGAAATGAACTTACTTTTATCTCCTATCATATGCCTCAAACATCTGCTATCAATTAACCATGGCTAATCTTTACCTCCCACATGCAGAGCTGTCTGCACCGTCATAGAATCTTCATGTTGTTTCTTCTGCCATGTACATGTCTGAACCTTCTTCCTGATGAATGGATCTTTGACACTCTAATTCTTCTTCTTGATGAATGGAGCTTTGAACCTCTGATCCTTCTTGACTGACTCAAACACACTTCTACAATACCAAGCTATGTGTCTGTAGTTGTTGTACTTGTAGCATACTATGGTCTCTTCATCAAAGCTTGATAGAGGACCAAAAGAGTTGTGGCTTCTACTTGACTCTACTTGACTTTCCTTCTCCTTATTTCTGAAATTGTTAGCTCTTTTTCTACATTCTAATTTTTTGTGACCATATCCATTACAATAAAAATAATAGCCATAAAAATAAGACCTATCTGTATATCTCTGACTTGATTGCTTTTTGTAGTTTTGTTCCTTCTAGCCTTCTCTATTTGGAATGTCCTCTCTATTCTTCACTTCTCCCCTTTTTGTGCCCTCTTGTGTAAGAGCTTCAGCATAGCTCTTTTTATTTTCAAATCTGATCCCTATTTTATCTGAATATGCTTTTTGACTTTCCAATATCTTATTCAACATGTTAGTGCTTTCTTCAAATTTTGAATCACTGACTGCTTTATCACTAACTGCTTTCTTAATATCTTCTTTTAAAGAGGCAATTTCAATAACACACCTTTCACAATCTTTTCTTGCTATTTCCAATTGTGATGTGAGATCTTCTTCATTTTTCTTGGCTTCTTCAAAGTGTGCTTGTAGATCTTCAATCATTTCCTTTGACTCTAATTTATTTTTATCGATCTAGTGCTTTAACCTTTGATTCTTCTTCTGAACATCTTCTAACTCTTCTATGGCACAATTGAGTTCTCCTTCCATATCTACTTCAGCTTCCTCCTCTTCTTCTTCTTGATCATCTTCATGTATAGCCATGAATATAATCTCTTCTTCTTCTGAATCGCTAACTCCACTATCTTTGCCTGAGCTAGGATCTTTAGAATATAGGCTCTTCTTCTCAAATCCCTTCTTAGATTTTTTTTTGAAATTATTCTTGTATGTAGGCTTTTCTTCTTCTTCATTTTTAACCTTATCTAGGCATCTAGCTAAAAAATGTCCAATCTTTCCAAAATTAAAACATTTAAAAGGTAATTTTCCTTGATATTTACCTGTTCCTCTTTTTGGCCTGCAAATGAAAAGTGCTTCATTGTCATCTTCATCATCACTAGAACTATCACTTGATTCTTGAATCTTAGCTTTCTCCTTCTTTGATGTCTTGAAAGCTAATTCTCTCTTTGAGGGTTTATCTTATTCTATCTACATCTCATATGCCGTGAGAATACCATGAAGCTCATCCATCTTCAGCTTGGCTAAATTCTTCATCTCCTCGATTGCCAAAACCTTTGGATCATATCTCATTGGTAGAGATATCAAAACCTTTTGCACCATTGTTGACTCATCCAATGTTTCTCCAAGACCTTGAATCTAATTTACAACTTGATCAACTCGCAAAAGATAACTTGCTATATTTTCTTCTTCTTCTTCTTCCATTTTCAAACTTTCAAACTGCCTTCTAAAAGTCTGCAACTTAGCTTGCTGAACCTTTCGAAACATCACCTTTGTAAATATTCTCAAGTTTTACCCAAGTTTCATGAGCATATTTACATTACATAACTTTAACAAATTCATATTCACATAACCCACATAAAATAGAATTTAAAGCTTTAGCATTACATTCACTTGCCTTCTTTTCTGCTGGAGTAATTGTAGATGTCTGTGGCTCTTCATATTCCTCCACCACTAATTTCTATATGTCAAATCTAAGGGCCATCAAATAAACCTTCATTATCATGCTCTAAAAATCATAATTTGTCCCATCAAACAAAGGTGCCTTATTTGTAGAAAATCCTTCTTGTGACCCAGCCGTCATGCTTTCCTGATCTACCTTCAAGCTATAAAACTTTTCAAAAAAGAACCTACTCTAATACCAATTATTAAGCATAGAATATACTAAGAGGGGGGGGGGGTGAATTAGTATATTATATGTCTTACAAATCTTTCCTTTAACCAAATTCCACTTAATCAATCATTCAAGATATGCAATAAAACTTAAAGAATAAACATCACACAAGACAGAGAGACACACCAGATATAACGTGGAAACCCAATGTGGGAAAAACCATAGAGAATAAATCTCAAATATATTTGTGAGAACAACCCCACAAGAGCACCATACCCCTTTTCCAAGTACAAAACTTAGCTACAATTCATGAGCACCAACCCATAGGAGCTTCAAACGCCTTTGCTGAGCACCAACCCAGCACCTATTCGTGAGCACTAACCCACAGGAGCACCAACCCAACAACAATTCATGAGCACAAACCCACAAGAGCACTAACCCCTTTTCCAAGCACCAACTCAGCAACAATTCATGAGCACCAACCCACAAGAGCACCAACCCCTTTGCCAAGCACCAACTCAGCAACACTTCGTGAGCACCAACCCATAGGAGCACCAACCCCTTTGTGTATACCACACACCTATCTCTCAATGTTGCTATCTCAACAAATGATAGATCAATACAACATCTCCTTCCTCTCTCTCACTTTTTCTCTTCTAAGCTAGATATAACAAATACAAATCATCTCTCATAATTGCTCTTCTAAGCTAGATATTACAATATCAAATCAACCTCTCACTTCCAGACTACAAATGGATACTCAAGACTTTATTTATATATTTCCAAATGACCTTTGGCCTTCCCCCTTTGTGACCTTTCAATCCTCATGGAAAATGGCACCAATCTTGGATGACCCTTTATATCCAAGCATTTGAAAAGTCATGTGGTGACCCTTCATGATCAAAAACATCTTTCCCACTTTTGTCCTTATCTTTGTTGACTTTTCGTATTCCTTAAAGTGTCCCTTCATGAGAAAGTCACCCTTTACTCTTTTGTCTTCACTTGGTGACTCTTGGTATTCTCCAAGATGACTCTTCATGGGAAAATGCATCCCATCCTTCTTTTGTCTTTATCTCGTGAGTCTTTGACTTCTCCATGGGCCCTTATTTTGTCTCATATGCAACCAAAAATATATTCATTAATATTAAATAAATATTAAATCATATTAGCCAAGATAAACAACATTAAATGCAATGGACCCTTTATCACCAATAATACTAAACCTTTGACATCAATGACAATATTTCCAACACTCAAAACAAATTTTCTCTTGAGTAAATACACATTCCTCAACTTGAATACTTTTGGATTGATTGTAGAGATGAATTTGAAGTAAGAAGAAGAGAGAAAACTAGGATTATTATTGAACAAATTTATTTTTGATTGAGCTACTATTCTTGAAGATATGTAAAATGATGGGCAAGTGATTCATGATTCTTATCATGTAATGGGAGGGGATAATGCTCCACTTATAGATATTGACTTCAATAAGAATCAATTCAAGATTATTGTTGAGATAAATTTAGTAGTTATTACTATGAATTTATCATGTCTTCTTAGTAAGGGATTCTCTATAAAAGAGCCAATGATGATGGAAATTGATCAAGTTAGTCATAAGAGGAAAGTAGTGTAGGGAAAAAGTAGCCAAGAGTCAAAGAAGTTAAAATTGAAAAATAATGTTGATGACACATACTCCATGGTGAAATAAAAGGAGCCAATCTAACCATTTACCTCTGCATCTCCTTTGGTCTCTTCCATAACCATTCCTCCTTCTACCGTTCCTATTCCTACCACACCCATCACACCTTCATCTTCCTTACTAGTTAAAAATATTCAGCTAGTAGTGAAAGATGTAAACATATTTACCCTAATTCCACCTCCAAAGTCTCTAATCTTCAAAACCCATAAGAAACCTATTCCAAAGGAGACTAATGTTACTTCTCCTCCACCTTCAACCACTCCACCTACTAATCCTCATCCATCTCCTTCTGAGGATCACCCTACCATTCCTTCTATACAAACCCAAAAAGAGATAGAGTAGGTAACTACTAGAGAGGTTACTACATCTTAAGAGGTATGTTAGTAACAAGTAACAATAGAACCTAAGAAAGAGGTAGAGATATAGAAGAAGAAAGAGAAGGAGAAAGAACTTGAGATAAATAGAGAAAAATAAAAATATGAACAAATAGTTTATGATGTTTGTTGTCCCCAAAAAAATAGACTTCTCTTTTTTGAGACAACATGTGAACTATTTTGGTTCCTCAGACCAAAATAATATCTTCCCTTCTTGAAATTTGTTCTAAGCATTCAAATTCCTCATTTTCAAGCTTCTCAAAAATCTACAGACTCTATAGGCTTGAATCTATGGACTCTACAAGAAGAAAATCAATGAACTTTACAGGCCAAGTTCAACGGACTTCACAGGTTGATTTCTACGAACTCTGCAGGAAAGAAGCAAGCTCTCAACACTTAGGTGATTTCAAAGTTGGTTTAATGACAAGGCTCAACCAAAAGAGTTCATCAGCAAGCTTCTAAGAAAAGAATGAATTGATTGAACTGTTGAACCTTGAACCATTTTGGTTTAACGGGTTTAATGGGTTCAGAGGTTCAACATCAGCATCAAGAGTTAAGTGCATTTTTAAAGGTTCAAAGTTTAACCACTTCAAGGTTCAATAGCTTCAAAACACTTATCAAAGATAAGAAGGCTTGAACCATTGAACTGTTGAACCATTAAACCACTTTGGTTCATAGGTTCAATGACCAAATTGTTTAACACATTTGGTTCAAAAAGATCAAAAGGACTTAGCCAAATAAAAAGAATGAACCAATTGAACCATTGAAACATTAACCAAAGGTTTCAACGAGTTCATAGGTTCAAAGGTTCAACCAGTATAATGAAGATAAAAGAGCTTAGAAAGAACAAGGAAGTGACAGACTAATGGTTCAATAGGTTTAAAGGCTTCGATAGGTAGGTTCAATCAAAAGAACAAGTTTTTGAGGCTTGAACCATTAAACTATTGAACCATTAAACCACTTTGGTTCAAAAGGTTCAACAGATTCAATGAGGCTTGTTTCAAAGAATCTTATTTTAAGCGGTTAATAAAAAAAAGGGATTGAGCCATTGAACCATTGAACCAAAGTTGGTTCAATCAATCGGTTCAAGTGATAAGTTCAAAGGAGTGCCCCAAATGTCAAAGACATAAGTGCCCTTGTAGAGGGAATTTCTGTGGCAAAAGTGACTAAGGAAGGAAACAAAAACTTGACAGAACTCAATGGATGTTTCCAAGTGTCATCTTTCGATCCTCATTTCACTTTGTTTCTAAGAGCAGTGGATGCTACCACATGTCACATTTTGAGATTCACATAAAATCAACTAAGGAAAATTTCCAAGGGACAAACAACCCTTGTGGAGGACACTCAAAAGCTGAAGTGAACCATTGCAAAAACTTGAAAGGCTAATTTGGAACTCAAATAACCCTTACAGAGGGCAAGAAGGGGGCAAATGGACCAATTCAAAGGCCAAAAGAGCAAAGGGATTTCCTTTGGAAAAGTTCCCTCGGCAAAATAGACAAAGTGAATTCCTTCAAGAAAATGAACAAGGCAAAGGACAAAGAAAAATACTCTAGATAAATTGTCCAAAGGAATTCACCCAAAAAAACAAAGCAAAGCCTGGTGGAAAGACAAGGCAAGGAAGATTTCCTTCAGACAAATTTCCCAAAGGAATTCCTTCAGACATTTTATCTGAAGGAAATAAAGGATAAAGCCTACCAAAAGAAAGAAGCCTGAAGGCCATCTGAAGACCACCCAAAGGGAAAATACCCTTGTGGGGGGTTCTTCCTGACCCAAAGTGGACCATTTCACAAATCCCCAAAGGGCAGGTCCCCTCCAAGAAAGATCAAATGATAAAGCTGAAGGAATTGTCGAGGAAAGTGACATGCCTGCAGACATCAAAGTCACAATAATGAAACAACCATTGATTCCTTGCAGGTTTAAGCATGAACCTAAATGCATTCAAAGACTTTAAGGCTAAGACCAAAAGGAAGAACTACTGAGAGGAGCATAAAGAGTAGGAATTACCAAAAACATTTGTGCATTAGATATGTTTCTAGAAGTAGACCGCCAGGTGGATATTGAAAGATGCAAACTTTCAATAGCGTGACTCATTTCTTTGCATTGAGAAAAGCAAATGGGTAAATGCCCCTAAATTCTATCATGTCTTCTTAAAAAAATTCAATGCAACATGATGTGTTACTATTCCCAAGTCCTTCTTGAAGAGGCTATATAAGGGACTCTCTTATTATTATGGAACGGTCTCTCTCTAATTATCAGAAACAAAACTTTGCCCAAATTGAAAGGCATTACTAAGACTTTGAGCTTAGATTGTTAATCATATTTTGTTATTGGAATAAGAAAGCAAGTGATTTTTTATACATTGTGTTGTGATATCTTTGTTTTTGGGGAAACTATTCTTATGTTTTTTTCCTTAATATATTTTTTGTTCCTTTAATTCAATAAACAAAATTAGTGAAAGTAGTCAGGAAGGCATCCTGAAGCCAACTATGAAGAGAATTTATGCCCCCACAATTGCCTTTAGTGTTTTTTATTTTTTTTTCTATGTAAATGACCTTGGGATGACTTTGTGCCCTCATTGTCCTTCATATCTCACTCTTAGGCAATTCAGGTGGAAACTTTGTGCTACATCTCAGTTTGCTAGTTACTACGACCTTGGTTACATTTTGCAATTACTACCAGGAAGATTCTTGTGTTTTTTTGAATGGTACTTCTGAAAGAAGAGGATTTCTTTCTATCATTATCCCTAATATTTCTCCTTTGATTTGCATGCATCATCTTTGAAAAAAGAGAAATGGATGATTTATCCTACCCTTGAGTATTATTTTATGTTTATATATATATATATATATATAGGGAACCTCCCCTTGATGAGAGGAGAGATTAGTCCCATTTTGATGTGGTAAACCTACACATTTGGCTGACTAATCTTCCTACTTTAGATGATTAGACCTATTTTGTTTATCAGTATGTTAATCGACAAAATATTCAACCAACAGTTTTTGGCGACTCCGCTGGGGATATAGTTATGTGCATTCTAAAACCTCAAGTTTTAGATGAAATCAGTCTCTACCATTATCCATTATAGACTCCATTTCATTTATGTGTTTTACCCATTATTATTATAACCTTACCATTCACCTCCACACTAACTCGGAAAGAATGCACAGTTTAAAGCCTCAAGCTTCAAACTAAAGCAAGGTCAATTCTTTTCCATTTTTGTTTCACAATCTGCCAGATTCAAGGTATACATGAAGCCAAAGGGCTAGAGGTATTGTTGACCCTATATTTGAGTTGGTACAACAAAGTAATTTTGATCTATTTCCTTCACCATCTCACCTCCAATGAACCAAGAGCTTTCCTCTTACTAAATTCAAATCTCTATTGCCAAATGAAGTATCCACTTTTGCTTTTGATAAAGCTTTTCCAATAATTACCCCTCTAAGATTTGTTATTCATCCTTTTCATAGTCATATAATGGTATTTCAAGGCCCATGGGGTAATTCTATTGGTCCTCTCAATCTTACTCCACCTCTACATGAGCTTCCACGCAGTTCAAGGAAGAATTTCCCCAAATTCTATGGTGATGAAAAAGTTCATCCTGATGAACACATTGCAGCCTTCAGCATAGATTGTGGCATAATTAGAGTAGAATTTGAAGATGTAACAGTCAGGATATTTGTAGAAACATTACAAGGTGCTACTATAGATTGGTTTATCATCTACAGGCTCAGTTAGTAACTGATTAAAATACCCTCAAAGCTAAGTTTGAAGCTAGATTCAAACCTGCAGAAGATGCACATGCACTTCTAGCTCAACTTACACAGATGAAGAAAGAACCTCATAAACTAATGAGGGACTTCATATCCAAGTTTAACAAATTGAAGAATAAAACTCCTATAATTTCTTGACCTACAGCTGAGAATCTCAAATGCTTCTTCATTAATTCTCAGTTACCTGAAGTAAGTTTTCTTTTGAGACATGCTGGTCAAATAGATCTTGCTACAGCTCAGCATTTGGCCACTAAGGTAGAAGATGATCTCATCTTAGTAGGGAAGATAAGAAGAGATCCAAATAGAAATAGACCTTCATCATGTTTTGAATATTCATCTACAAGCACCACAAATCCAATGGTGTAGAAGTTGGCAAATGAGTTGCTTACTCTCAAAAAGAAAAGGGTGCAAGGCATGTCTTCTACTCCATATAGAGTTATGCCAAGGACATTTCCAAATCACTCATATCAGGGTAATGCTACAAGGAATCAAGGGCAGCAAAATCATCTTCCTGCCCCACAAGGGAAACTTACCTTGGAAGCTCCTCCAACCAATTCAGCAATGGGATATCTTGAAGCAAAATCAGAGTTCTCTTTCCAGCCTAAATTAAATCAAGAAAATGACACTAATCTCCATGTAGAAAATCAAGAAGAATTAGTTGATGACTCCCACATTAGTTTCCTGAACTACCAGGATGAACCCAGAAGTAAAGGAGAAGCTTTTGATGGATCATATGTAGTGTTTACCAGGTCTAAGAACCAATCAGTCTAGCAAGCTAATAAAGGAAAGATAGGGGAGCAACCTCAACTAGCAATTACAATTGCTAAGTGTGGAACCACTCTGCCTTTCTAGTCAAAGGATTTGGTGATCACCTAAGAGATAAGTACATCAATTTCACCTTCACCTTCTACTTCAATTTTGCAAACCACCCCTCCTCCCATCCCTCCTAAAACCCAAAAGTTTAAAATACCTTCCTCTATACCTAGCTCAATTTAGCCATTTGACATAATTTATCATGTCAAAAAGACAAAAATACAAATGTCTAAATTTGAATATTTGTAATCTAATCCTGATCAATTGGATAAGTTGGTCCAATGTGTTAATAACTAAACTATCCCTGTAGGATAAGAAGCTAAAAAGGTGACTCCTGATTCACCAAAGAACATGCCCATTTTGAATAATATTGTCATTTCTCCTCCAGTTGCCCCTGGGAAAATAGAGCCTTTCTATGTTTCCCTATTAATAAATGGTCATAAGCTAAGTAATTGTATTATAGACTCAGGTGCATCTGACAATGTCATGCCTGCTAAAGTAGCTAAATCTCTTGGCCTCACTCTAACTAAGACATTTAGGGGATGTTTCTCCATGGAAAATAAGTAAGTACCATTTCTGGGGCAAATCAAAGATGCTCAATTTGCATTTGCAACATTCCTAGACAAGAGAATCAGGATGATTGTCTTGATGGCTAACATCCTAGCATCCTATGGCATTTTGCTTGGATGAAATTTTTGCAAGGACATGGGAGAAGAACTAAGCATGGACCTATCTGAGGCAAGAATCCCTATCAAAGGCATAATGAAGAGGTTACTCCCTTGAAAGGAGGCAAAATATGTGGTCACCCAAACATCAGCCCCTGAAGCTCAAATTCTTTTTGAATCCTTAGGTATGGGTAACTACTTTCTATCTACAGATGAAGTGCATGAAACATTTGATAAAATTCTTGAAAGTGTCAACCCAAAAATTAGTTCAACTAGAATAACAAAAGAATTAGTATGTTTCAATACAAATGAATAAGGACCCTCCCTCTCTAATGAAGGAAAGTCTAAAGAAAAATTAGTATCTGATGAGGTATGGACTCTAAAATTTGATGGCAGCTACTCCTCTACTGGTTTGGGATCTAGGATTGTGTTGATATCTCCTCAAGGATATATGTTTCCTTCATCTTACAAATTACAATTTAGCAACACTAACAATACAGCTGAATATGAATCTTTGTTGCTTGGATTGAAGGCTGCTCAAGATAAAAGCATCAAGTTTCTTCATGCCAAAAGGGATGCTGAATTAGTGGTTTGTCAGGTGAGAAACTTATACCAAACCAAGAATGAAAGATTACGCCACTATCACAACCTAGTTTGGGACAAGATTGAAAGCTTTGATGCTTTCAACATTTTTTCCATACCCAAGAAATCTAATGACAGAGCTGATGCACTTGCTATTTCAAGAACTCTTTTAGTTCCTCACTCAAATTTCAAAGAAGACATGTATACTATTGAGCTAATCTATAGACCAAGTGTTCTTGACAATGTTGATCATTGGAAAGTATTCAATGATGATCATCAAATCATTGCCTTCTTAGAATGAAAAGACAATTTTGAACAACTATGTTTTGAAGGTAGTGAATCTCAGAAGTATGAATCACCCTCTGAATCTAGTTCAAATATAAATGAAGAATTATTACAGCTAAAAGGAAATAAAATTTCTAAAGGCCTAGTTTCTCTTGAGAAACTATTTGACAAGCATGATAGATTCATCAAACAACAAAAAACATATTCAAGTTTCTCTCAAGGATTTGATCAAGTAAATTTGACTACTAAAGAAAATCCTAAGATGGTTAACATTGGTAGGTGCTGCACCCCTAAAGAAAGATTCAAGTTCACCACTTTAATCCATCAATACATGGATGCCTTAGCATATTCTTATGATGACCTGAAGTCTCTCAGACCTGATGAAATCTGCCATGACATTCCTCTCAAGGCTAACTCAATACCCTATAAGCAAAAATCCAGCTAGTACAATCCAAAAATATCAAGTACTATTCTGTCTGAGATACAAAAAATGTTAAATACTAGAATCATCTTCCCAATCCATCATTCCACATGGATTTCAAACATAGTGCCTATAAGTAAGAAGAGTGGTGAAATTTGCATTTGTGTAGATTTCAATAATCTGAATCAGTCATCTTAGAAAGATAATTACCCTTTGCCAATTATGGATCAAGTGCTTCAAACAATGATAGGTTCAAAGATGTTATCAATGCTAGATGACAATCAAAGGATATGGCATAAATCATTAGTTGATGCTCTATGGGTATACATAATCACACCAAAGAGGGAAATAGGTATGTCTCCTTTTCAACTTCTTTATGGTATCAATGCTGAGATACCAATCACCTTAGAATTGCCAACCTTGAAATTGGCAAAGGCAATTGAAGATCAGACATATGAAAGCTCTCTTTATAAGAGAATCATGTGCCTGACTGAGTTAGATGAATAGAGAACCATGGTGGTGGACTAAATTTCTACTCATCAAAGTTTGGTAAAGAAACTCTTTGACCAAAAGGCCAAAAATCATGATTTCTAGATTAGGGATCAAGTCCTGCTATGGGACAAAAGGAGAGAACCAAATGGGATGCATGGAAAGTTTGAATCCCTTTAGAGAGACCCATTTATAATTCATCAACATAATGGTGAAAATAGCTTTCTAATAAAATATCAAGATGGCACACTCTTTTGTCTACCTCACAATGGGCAGCATCTGAAACACTTCAACTCTTGAAGTGTCAGATCATTGCATCTATACATATGTATATTTGTATAGTTTTTAATTCTATTTTGTTTTATTTATTTCCATTTTTGATGCCTTCCATTTCTAGGTAACATGACTCCATAGCCCAATGATACAAATGAAGACACTGGAGATTTTGGATTCTACCCCCTTCAATTCTGTTTTTATATAATTGATAGAAGTTCCCCAACTGGAGCCAATTGTTCTCCCTAAAAAAATAGACTTCTCATTTTTCAGACATGTAAACTATTTTGGTTCCTCAGACCAAAATAATCTCTTCCCTTCTAAAAATTTGTTCTAAGCATTCAAATTGCTCATTTTTCAAGATTCTCAAAAATCTACAAACTCTGTAGGCTTGAATCTATGGACTCTATAGGCTTGAATCTATGGACTCTGCAAGAAGAAAATCTTCAGACTCTACAGGCCAAGTTCAATAGACTTCATAGGTTGATTTCTATGGATTTTTTTGGAAAGAAGCAAGCTCTCAACACTTAGGAAATTTCAAAGTTGGTTCAATGACAAGGCTCAACCAAAAGAGTTCATCGGCAAGCTTTTAAGAAAATAATGAACTGATTGAACCATTAAACCTTAAACCATTTTGTTTCAATGGGTTCAATGGGTTCAAAGGTTCAAGATCAGTAGTAACAGTTAAGCACATTTTTAAAGGTTCAAAATTTAATTTCTTGAAGGTTCAATGCCTTCAAAAAACTTATCAAAGAGAAGAAGGATTGAACCATTGAACCATTGAACCATTGAACCACTTTGGTTCACAAGTTTAATGACCAAATGGTTCAACGCATTTGGTTCAAAAAGATCAAAAGGACTTAGCCAAATAAAAATAATGAACCAATTAAACCATTGAACCTTAAACCAAAGGGTTCAATGAGTTCATAGGTTCAAAGGTTCAACCAATATAATGAAGATCAAAGAGCTTAGAAAGAACAAGGAAGTGACGGACTAATGGTTTAACAGGTTTAAAGGCTTTTACAAGTAGGTTCAATCAGAAGAACAAGTTTCTGAGGCTTGAGCCATTAAACCATTGAACCACTTTGGCTCAAAAGGTTCAATGGGTTCAATGAGGCTTGTTTCAAAGAATCTTGGTTCAAGTAGTCAATAGAAACAAGAGAATGAACCATTGAATAGTTGAACCAAAGTTGGCTCAATCGGTCGGTTCAAGCGACAAGTTCAAAGGAGTGCCCCAAATGTCAAAGACACAAGTTCCCTTGTAGAGGGAATTTCTATGGAAAAAGTGACTAAGGAAACAAAAACCTGATAGAACTCAGCAGATGTTTCCAAGTGTCATCTTTCGAGCCTCATTTCACTTTGTTTTTAAGAGCAACGAATGCTGCCACGTGTTACAATTTGATATTCACATAAAATCAACTAAGGCAAATTTTCAAGGGACAAATAACCCTTGTGGAGGACACTCATAAGCCAAAGTGAACCATTGAAAAAACTTGAAAGGCTAATTTGGAGCTCAAATAGCCCTTACAGAGGGTAGGAAGGGGGCAAATGGACCAATTCAAAGGCCAAAAGAGCAAAGGGATTTCTTTCACAAAATTTCCCTTGGCAAAATAGACAAAGTGAATTCCTTTGGGAAAATGAACAAGGCAAAAGACAAAGCAAAATCCTCCAAATAATTTGTTTGAAAGAATTTGGCCAAAAAACAAAGCAAAGCCTGGTAGAAAGACAAGGCAAGGAAGATTTCCATCAGACAAATTGCCCAAAGGAATTCCTTTAGACATTTTGTCCAAAGGAAATAAACGATAAATTCCACTGGAAGAAAGAATCTTGAAGTCCATCTTAAGACTAATTGAATGGTAGATACCCTTGCGAGTGGCTCTTCCTGACCGAAAGTGGACTATTTCTCAAGGCCCCAAAGGGCAGGTCCCCTTTGGGAAAGATCAAATGACAAAGCTGAAGGAACTACTAAGGAAAGTGATGTACCCATAGACATCAAAGTCACAACAATGAAATAGCCATTGATCCTTGCAAGTTTAAGCATGAACCTAAAAGCATTCAAAGGATTTAAGGCTAAGGCCAAAAGGAAGAACTGCTGAGAGGAGCGTAAAGAGCAGGAATGACCAAAAAAATTTGTGCATCAGATATGTTTCTAGAAGTAGACCTCCAGGTGGATATTGAAAGATGCAAACTTTCAATAATGTGACCCATTTCTCTGCATTAAGAAAATAAAATGGGTAAATGCCCCTAAATTCTAGCATGTCTTCTTAACAAAATTCAATGTAACATGATGTGTTACTATTCCCAAGTCCTTGAAGAGGCTGTATAAGGGACTCTATTGTTATTGTGGAATGGTCTCTCTCTGATTATCAGAAACAAAACTCTGCCCAAATTGAAAGGCATTACTGAGATTATGAGCTCAGATTGTTGATCATATTTTTTTATTGGAATAAGAAAGCAAGTGATTTTTCAGACTTTGTGCTATGATATCTTTATTATTGGGGAAAGTGTTCTTATGTCTTTTTCCTTAATATATTTTATGTTCCTTTAATTCAATAAGCAGAATTAGTGAAAGTAGTTAGGAAGGCATCTTGAAGCCAACTGTGGAGAGACTTTGTGCCCCCACAATTTCCTTTAGTGTGTTTTCCTTTTGTTTCTATGTAAAGGACCTTGGGATGACTTTGTGCCCTTATTGTCCTTCGTATCTCACTCTTTGGAAATTCAGGTGGAGACTTTGTGCTACATCTCAATTCATTGGTTACTTCAACCTTGGTTACATTTTACAATTACTACCAGGAAGATTCTTGTGGTTTGTTGAATGGTACTTTTGAAAGAAGAGGAGTGCTTTCTGTCATTATCCCTAAGATTTCTCCTTTTATTTGCACACATCATCTCTAAAAAAAGAGAGATGGATGATTTATCCTACCCTTGAGTATTATTTTCTATATATATATATATATATCATATCTATGGGGAACCTCCCCTTGATGAGAAGAGAGATTAGTCCCCTTTTGATGTGGTAAACCTACACATTTGGCCGACTAATCTTCCTACTTTGGATGATCAGACCTATTGTTTTTATCAGTACGCTGATCGATAAAATATTCAACCAACAATGTTGATCAAAATATTCTAGATGCACAAGTTATTTATCAAGAGATAGTGATAAGAATAATCAACAACAAATGGTATTACATTCATCCACTTCTATTGATATAAATTTCTCTTGATGGTTAGCTTTGAAAACTACTCCTAAGTCTAAAGAATAAATCAACTTGGAGGAGATAGAATTAAAGCTTCTGAAAAGTCTTGATCATAAGGTTAAGAAGCCTAAAATTGCTAAAGTGACTTCTAAGTTGATAATTGAACCTTCAGGCCAAAAAATTTATAGAGATATCAGTTCCTCTATAGGGAAAGAATAAAAGTGAATTCACTCAAGAATACTTATCAGTTATAAAGGTATCCCTTGGAGAAGTTACTATAGAAGGCTTGAAATAAGACACTTAGACCCTAATCAATACTCTATTCCAGAAGCTTGATGAAGAGAAAGTAAATAAATCTAAGTTGAAGGAAAAATTGCTAAGTTGTGTGAAATAATTGCCAAGGTGGAAAGATATACTCTACAAAAATCATTACTTTTAAGAGGTGCATTTGATTAGCAAACAATAATAGAGGTAGATGAAAATGGGGACAAGGATCAAGAAATTTATGAATGGATAGAAAAGATGTTGTAAACTACATAAAAATGGTTTCCTAAGGTCTCAAGTACTCTAGCTAATATTGAAAATAAATTGGCATAGATAAAAATAGTGATGAAGTAGATATAAAGTGAGAATGAAAATTTTGAATTACATCAAGAAAGGCTTTAATGAATAAACATTTTAAGTGAGAAGGTTTTGATTGAAGAACATATTATTTCATAAGGGTCAATAAAGAAATCAAATCAAGAAGAACACCTTATATATTTTTGCATGTGCATTTTTAGATCCATGCTTGAGGAAATGAGAACTTTAGAAGAAGATGCTTATAATGTGAAAGTGGATTTTGATGATTTCATATTATATCTCAATAAATTTTGGTCTGATAAAATGATAAGGATATCTAAATAGTTTCATCTTCAATTTAAGAAATTAATTGAAAAAGCCACAACTCCTCTCATAGCAAAATCTATAAAGGAGTTAATCAAAAGTCAAAAGACTAGAGCCCAAGCTTGAGAAGGTGAAATCTTATTGCAAGAAGATATAAAGGAAACTAATGAGATATAAAACTGAAAGGTAATCGATTGCCAAATCAAATGATACAAAAATCTAGATCATAATGTCTTAACATATCAAATACAAAGAAAATTGTAGATCAAAGATTCATGACTTAGAATGACTGTTATTGCTTCTGTTCTTGAAAAATTCTTATATATTCTTCTATTTTATTTATAAATGTATTTAAAATATATTTTTTAAGTAATTACTTTGTAATTAATGGCATTTAGTGAAGTTAGTTGTTAAAGTAAGTTACTCTTTAAAATGTAAGACTTAAGTAACTAGGCTAGACACCATTACTTGAAGTCATTTTATAAAAGCAAATTACTTGAGCAAGCTTTGTAATGCATGCAAAGATATATTTTTTAATTCAAATAGTGAAAATTAAAAGTGTTACATGTCATCAACCATTTCATGCCACACAAGAAAAATTCTAGGAGGATGCCTCTCAGTGGTTTTCAATTTTTAGCACAACACATAAAAGTTCAAGGAGTTGTCTCCTAATTAATTTTGACATCTGAATTAGTACAAGTAATATTGAAGGCCTTTGTGCCAAAGGATGGTAATATTTGGAAAGTAATATTAACTAAATAAAAATATTTTAGGTAATCTAAAACTTTGTGTTTAGAGTTATGAGTTTTTCTTTTGTATGAAATTGGTTCAAAGTGAATAAGAAGAAAGTTGATTTCTATAGAACTTTGTGTCCAAGGAGATCATTTAGTGTATTTTATGAAGATTAAAATGGTAAAATTTGTGTTATCTTTAAATCTAAATATGAATTCTAGTTTTTTTAATCATTTTCTAAAAGGATTATCATCTCTTGAGTGTTTATCCATTTGTGTGGATTCAATAAGCTTTGTAAAACTACTTATTGTGAAGTACAACTTATTTCTTCTCACATATTCTAGTTGCTTCATTCTCTATTTCTTAGAATTTATTTACATGTTCTCTAAAACAAGTGATTACTTGCTACAAAATCACTTGGTTATGGTTCATGAACTTTTTGATTAAAGTAATACCCCAAAATATGATAAATTATGCATATCTTGTGAATAATTTGTATAAATTATGAATAATTAAAAGTTGTGAATAGTTAGAAGTAGATAGACATAAAACCTATGGGAGCTTCATCATTAAATGAAGGGGATTTAATCCCATGACTACCTGAGTACTTTTGCTAACCTACAAATATCTAGCCAACATAGTCAATTCCTTTTCTTCTTATTTATAATGTTTTGTTCAATAAGGATATCAATGGCATGTTATTAAGGTGAATAGATCTAGGTCAAGCATAGATATTTATTAAGAAGTTCCATGATAGACATGGTGGAGGGAATTATTCAATAAGTATCACATCCCACAAGATCATGAGAGGTGGGTATTATTGACTAAGCATATTTGGTGATTGTAATGCATGGGTCAAAAAATGCAGATAGTGTGCTATGTTTGTTAGAAAAGTTAAGATTGCATCCTTACATCTTTAACCAATTTTAGTGAATAAACCCTTTGTTAAATGGGAATTATAATTTATTGATCTCATTAACCCCCCCTTCAAGCTCAAGACATAAGTGTATCCTAATTACCATAGATTATTTCACTAGATAGATAAAAGTAGTGGCATTGAAAGAAGCCAAAAAAACCAATGTTTTGGACTTCTATGAAAGTTTACTTACCAGATTTGGGGTGCCTTCAACTATTATTTATGACAATGCTATGACATTTATGGGGTCTAAAATTAGCCAATGGGTAGTTCAACATAGTGTTTTTCTTAGTACATCATCAAACTATTATCCACAAGGCAATGACCTTGCTAAGTCCACTAATAAGAACTTATTGAAGATCATCAAGAGGACAATTGAAGATAATCGAAGGTCATGGCATCTAAAATTGAAGTTAGCTCTATGGGATGAGAAGATCACCTATAAAAGGTTAATAGAAAATTATACACACAATTTGGTATATGGTAAGGAAGCAAGAATGCCTATTTCTCTTGAATTTACTGCTTTGGAACTAATGCATCAACTTGAGATTTTAGAAAATGAGCCAATAGAAATTAGATATATTAAACTCATTGATCTAGAAAAGACAAGACATCAGTCCATGTTGGCTATATAATCCCATTAAGTAATGGTAAAGAGATATTTTGATAAAGGAGCTTCTTCAAGGAGTTTCCAAGAAGGAGATTTGGTCCTTAAGTGGGATGAGGATAGAGCATATCTAGGAAGGCACACAGAGTTTGACCCTCCAAATTGCAAATTCAATAATGCTTTCTAACTCACAAAGATGTATGGTGAAGAGCTTCTTATCCCAATAAATGGGATGCATCTAAAGCACTATTATTAAGGAATATAGGTTCCCTATACATAATTATTTGGTCTTGTTTTTATCTAAGTGTTATTCTAACACATTAGTTTTATTTTAGTTTTAACCCAGATAAGTGCTTTGTTGCATAGTTGCATAGTAGGTTAGTTTCTTTTGTTTTGATAGGTTAGTTTTACTTTCTAGTTTGTTTCCTTTCCTGTGTGGTATAATTATTTTTCATTACAAGTCAAAAGGATTTCATGACTTCATGGATCAAATGAGTATTGTAAATAATATTAAAGAGCATGGGAAAGTTTTATAAGGCCTAAAAAATTCATTTAAGTCTTGGAAATTCAAGAAAAAATCTAGTGAAGATCACATAGCTTTTAAAAATCTTTGGAAACACTTTACATAGGCTTAAAGAGCAAATTTGATGATCCTAAGGACCAAACCATCACAAAGACGTCATCAAGAAATAAATAGACTAGTTCACGTTTTAATTTTATAAAGTTCACTTTGGAAGCCTTACAAGCCAAAATATTTTATCAGCTAGAGTTATTCATGCCAAAAATAGGCTCTACAAATTTCATGCCTTGGAAATCTCTCTAGCTTAAGTTATGAAGCTCTAAAGTTGAACTGATAGTGTCAAACATTTGTGTAGACATCAAATTTAGGCCTTATGAAAAAACCATTGGAGTTCAAATTGTGTCAGTCTTGTAGATGTAATTGACGGTCTCATGGATGTCAATAATAGGCACACAAACATCAAATTTAAGACAATAAAAAACCATTGGGGTTTAAATTCTAATGGTCATGCAGGTATCAAATACATTCTTGTGAATGTCAATTAGGGCCATGCAAATGTTAAAATTAGACTTCATGAATTAGTCATTTGAGTTGAAATGGTGGGTCATATCAAGATCAAAGTCTCATGTTTAATTCTACATCTTGATCTGATGGTACAATATTGAGTTAATAGGTCAAAATATCTTTGATGGTAAGAAATCAATGATTTGTGTTCAACCATGAAAAGTAGACTATGGTGTTTGAGAGGTTAAAGAGATGATAGTAGAATCTTATAGGACCAATAGGAATAGAGATGGTTTGGCATAATGTAAGAGGTTCAAGTTGGTAATCAACAACTAATGAATAAATGGGAAATATAAAAAGCTTCTAATAGACGTCAATGAACTAGTTTTTGATCCAAGTGAAAAAAATATTAAAGATCCATATCAACATTAGAGCTCAGTCAATAGCAGACATAGTCATGAGAAAGATAGTCAATAATAAAGCTCTGTCACCATTAAAGTTTACACAATACCTCTAGTTGATAATTTAGAACATGTCGACCCTATTGTAGGGTCATTCCATTGACATGTTCATTGATTTTAAATGGAAGATTCTCATGTATAGTATATTCTTGGATATCATAGGGTTTTAATAGGTAAAATAGTTCTTTTGGACCTAATACATAGATCGAAGATGGACTAACAATGTTGAATCAAGACTAAGCAATCTACAGGTTTCCATGGATATTATGACTGTATGAAAACCAATAATTGGATTGGTTTTCATATATAATGGACCTATGTTCAATTTAGAGAAAATAAAAACATAAATGTGATCATGGAAATGTGTTTCACCCATCAAGAGGGTCACATTTTCAATGATTAGGTACCTATGGCCACCCAAAGTAGATGTGCAATAATTCTATCAATTCCAAGATATGATCCTTATCAGCAAATCAAATAGATAATGACATGGAGTTCTAATAAGGAGACCTAGTAGATGGATAAGGACAATGGGAATTAAATTATTTTATATAAATTTTAAGAATTGTTTCACTCTTGATAAGGTCATGAGTCAGCATCCTCATATTTGTGCTAATACATCACAGTTCCCTCTCTTTCCTCCCCCTTTTCTATATATGTTCCATCTTCTACCACTTTTTAGCTCTATATGGAAGTTTTATAAAGAAATATTTGAAATTTTTAGAGAAATAGAATCTTATGCTTTGAATTTATTATTCTATGCCAAAATTTTCACTATAACACCTTTTAATGCAATAAAGATTGAATTCCATCATTTTGAAAGCTAGATTGAAGTGTGTTATATGAATTCATGTACTGGGCTAAGTGAATGTATTTTCCTTGTTTATATCTGAGTTTTATCACCTTCATGAAGTTATTATTAGTTATAATATTTCATTCTAAGTGTAATTTATAGTTTTTTATTTAGCTTAGAAGTGGATATCTTCCCTCTCATGCTAGTTTGATAGCTGGTCAAATTCCATATTGTGAAATACTTATGTGGGACTAATTTATTTGGTATTAAATGTGTCTTGTGTAAAGTTTAAGTGTTTAAATTAATAGTGCATCATCCCATTTAAATGATTTCATATATTGTTTTTAGTCTCTCTCCCCTTTTCTAAGAAATTATTAGTTTAGGTTTAGTTTAGGTGATAGATCCAAATGGAAGTTAGCCTTCTACAGAGGTTTGAACCAAGTTAAAAATATCCACAACCTAGGGTCATTCCCATGTTGGAATAGATTTGGGTAATAGGACCTAAATAATCGCCTTTCTTAGTAAGGGTGTAATCTAGGACACTAACAATGCCCTCAATGATGAAGAGTTCTCTATTTGCCCATACACTTTAGCATAATGTCCTCCTAGTCATATTTATATTTTTGGGAATCACCTATTTCTATATTTATATTAGATTATATACATGTACAACTTAATCATCTACACCTCCATCATTTTTATAATCATTTATATCTATTCATCTAACATCTAATCTCACCACATCAACAATCTAACCTCTCATCATTTATCCTAGTCTATCCTCTCTCTAATTACTAACATGTATAATATTCATCATCATCATAATATCCTGATCAATCATTTTCATCATCTAGTCTAAATTACATTCGCTTGAGGTATTTTCATACTATGTAGGCAGTGCTCAGTCACATCATGTGCCTAAAGTCAGATCAACCACTCTCTCCTCTTTCTACATCATTCATCATCACACATATATTATATTTAATCATACTCAAATCTTGCATCAATAAAATCTTTGAGATATAATATCAATCATTATACTGATCAATCACCATCCCAACAATCATATTCTTAACCTCTTCATTAATCACCCACACCTGTCGATTGGGCCCAACAAATCAGAACATCCATCTTTTATTTAATCAATCATCCATCATCACTGATTGGTCAATTTATCATCTATAATTCTCTTTCATGTATCCTTGATAGGGTAATCATCACTATTAATCACACTATGGATCATTAATTTGATGTAATGAAGCTTTTTGGTCACTCAATCCCATCATTTCTTATTTTTCATCTCTTTCATCATATTTTTCAACTGTAGCCTTGATCCTTAATCATCAATATTATTAAATCATTGTATTATCCTAGCCCATATCTCTCCCTTGCACTAATATTTGATTTGGATATGTCAAAATCTTGTAGCTTTTTATCCTTTCATCATCATTTTATGCTTGATTCCCCCTTGGGATGTGTCGACAAATGTAACACTATTGTTTTCATTTTCTATGTATATGTTATTGTCAAGGGAATAATCCAATTGTATCTCAATAATAAAGTCAATTTTATTTTCTTCATCATCTATGTTACATATTGTAATCCCATCCCTTATCTATTTGTCACATCCCACCCATCATTGTTTATTTTGAGTGGCCATCCATCTCATTCTTCCCCACATGTCCCCTCGAGAGGGCATCATACCCACTAACATCATTTAATAACATTAATTTATGAAATGGTTTTTATTTGAAAGACCATTACTCCTTCCACTTTGCTCCACTTTAAATGCCCTTTAAAAGAGGGGGAAAATGTATGTACCTAGATCCACTTGCCTTAATTATTCTAATTAATCCCACTGATTTATCCCCTTCTAATCATTTATCTAATATTCCCCTCAAAATTTCTTCATTTACTAACCTTATTCTTCCCCAATTATTCATTAATTATACGAAATCCCCATTATCTTATCATAACCTCACTTATCCATTATTTGGGAATTTTAAATTTTGATGACCCACCTACCCAACTATTAAGCTTATTCCTAGGCTTTCCTACAACCGTAGTTCCTAATCACCCATATAACACCTATCTAATCTCTTATATAATCCTAATTAATACTTAAGAGGATTATAAAATCCTCCAATTCTAGAATCCTCTCTAAATTATCCTTGCCCCTCTAGAATCCTCTATTTTAGAGGCTTCCAAGGAATTTTTAATTCCTTGGAAAATCCCCAACCATTGATTCTAATGGCCCAATATTGAATTCCATCTATTTATTCTTCCCTCCATTTTATATATAAATAAGACATTTCTACATGGATAAGCTAAGTATAATCTCCATGATGAATTAAATAGAAATTAATAAGAAAACTACTAATTCCATCCTTGAATCCACCATCAACATCCTTGATCAAGCCAACATAATGTCAAAAATATGAGTCTAAGGTAATCTCAATCTAATTCTTTTGTCTTTCATCTATTTGATTTTGGTTTGGAGAAATTAACTTTAAGATTAGAATGATATTTTGAATGATCTATTCATCTATTTGTATTTGACCCTAATAGCTCTAGATCTTACTTAGGTAGTTTGATGTTTTGGATTTAAATTGCATGATTTAATCCAATAGCAAAAAATTCCTACTACACATACTCCTTGATAGTGTCACCAATGTATTACACTATGTTCACAATGGGGAGATATCTATGAAAATAATTTAGATGTGATCATATGGTAGTCTCTTCACATATTCCAAAAATACCAAAAAAATGAAAAAAAATTAAAAAATACAAAAATATTTTTGGCATCTACATATTCTATTATCTCCTTGCCATCCATGTGTTATTTCCATGTTGATAGATAACATATTATTTACTTATACATATACATATTTCATGCTTATATTTGAGTGTGATATATGTATACACAGATATGTAATTTATGTACTTTTAGATGTTGGGATTTCCATCTAATAGCATCACTAGGATGTTGGGGGATCCATCTCTATGATCATGATACTTTTAGTTTATATCTTTATATGGTCACTTTACATTATCATGTTTGATATAATGTGTACTAATTCATGCCATTATCCATGCTTATATCCTCTATAGTATACTTGATATGTTATGTGCTTGAATTTTTTTGATAACACATTTGATTCATGGGATATTATGATATGTTTATGCTGGGTTCTTGTGATATCATTTATGCATTTATTTGAGTGTATTTACTTGATATTGTCTTTTTTTTTAGCATTTTAATATGATTCATTGATTATGGCCCTATACCTTTGTTTACTTCTTTGACATTTGAATATGTAATTTCTTGTTGTATAGATAGTTGAATACATCATTATTTATTTTGTGGACATTTGAATAAGTCACATCCCTTAAATTGTGAAGCACTTGAACATGTAATTTTTTTGTGTTTTCCTTGTACCATTTCCTTTTGACATGATTGTGAGTTATCTTGTGTGTACACTTGGTTTCTTATTAATCTTGTATTATTATTATCTAGATGTTTCCATGATATTTATCATGAATCTTAGGCCTTGATGTGATCACATTCTATGTGTTAAAATGATACATTTACCTATACATGTTCTCTTATATGTTACATGGTTCATTCATAGTTATATGATTGTCTTATCCTTTCGATGTTAGGTGACTGTTGATTATTTTTATTAATGTAAAAGGTTTATCTTGCATGAGATTAATGTCATTGAGAGAGTGTGACTAGTTGTTAGTTTGTTGATATGACAAGGGGAATTGATGGAGTGTTTTATTTTAAGGGTGTTTCATGAAAGAGAATTTTAAGGAAAATAATGCCTTATGATTACATGAAGGTACAGGTGTTTGAGTAGCCTAATCCTAGTCATGGCATGAAGAGACCTTGTAAGAATATATGAGTATGGTGACTTGGTGAGATGAGTGAAAATAATAATGAGTGTTTGTATGAGCTTGATTGATAATTTATGTGAGGCATTGAATCATTCATGATATTCTCAGGGTGAGCCTATAGGGGTAGGATCTTCAAACCAAGTTTGCACCTAAACCACTCCTAAACCCTATCTGGCCTAATGAGGTATCATGATTTATTTTAAAGGCATGATAAGGATATATGGTAGTTTTTAATCATGAGAGAGGTTGATTTATTATGTGAGAGAGGTGGAGAGTACATGAAAAGAGGCATGAAGGTCAGTTTTAAGGACTAATGTGGTTTGAAGGTCAAGGTCTAGAGAGCAAAGAGAGAGATGTGGCCTAATGAAGTGTAATGATAATATTTAGAGGTTTTAAGAGGATATGTATGTTTTTTAAAGTTTTTTCATGTAGTTTGAGGTCATAATTTGAATGACAAGGCATGAAAACTTGTTTAGAGGTCTCTCAAGTGCTCATAATGAAGGGTTCTCAGCCCAAAAAGGATTTACTTATGCTCATTATATTGTCAAACCTTTTCATGGGAACCTAATATATTCATGGTATATGGGTAAGTTTCTTATATAAAAATTATATCCATTATTTTTTGTATTTAGGGGTTATGCTTTTTAAATAATCATTAAGAGTGGAAACAAGTTTAAACCCTATTAGAACCCTATTAAAGACTTAATGTTGAATATGTTACTCAAAATTATTAAGGATGGATTTAATTAATTATGTAATCTATTGGATCTTATATTTGACTCTCCCATATATCTCTATGTTGTATTGGTTAGAGAGAGGAGAGATAAAATATTGAGTTACAGGCTTGTTTCTAAAGAAGTTGTTGTATAAGTCAAAAGTTGTATTAGACTTAAGAAAAAAATAGATGGAGGAATAAGGTAGATACTAATGTTTCATGTCTGTTAAGGTTTTTTAACAATTTATATCACTCAAGTGTGATAAAATATTCTTCTAAGTTATTCAATTGCCAACAGGTCAAGTGGTGCAACCAGTGAAAAGCCCAGGCAGTAGTGAGAAGATGATTAGCAATGTGTTTTCATGATATAATGATGAAACCAAGTTCATTAAGATGTTTTTAGATACTATTATGTATTATTAATTATAATTATATGTATTTTAAGTTATGTATACTAGTGAAAATGATGAATCCAAATTAGCTTATCTGACTCAGTGAGGTCTGTGTATAATAAGGTCAACAAATTGGTCTATAAGACTAATAGTTTCCACTAGACCATATCATTTTTATATTTTAATATGGTATAGAGATGTTAGAATATGATTTTTATTAATTTAAAACTCTTGAAATTGGTCATACATATGTCATATGTCTAAGTCACCATGATTGGTGTTTGAGAAATATTGGCAGTTTTGAGTGAGTGAGTTGTAGAGGTATTTTTGAGGCTCTATGCCCTAAGTTAAAGTGTATAATTAATATGGTGATATTTTTTAGGAAATATATGTTATATATAAGTTATTTAATATCATGGTTGTGTGTAAAAATTATGTATCATCTTTAGTTGTTCAAGATAGACTTTTCTATGTGTTCAAATGCCTAATATGAATAGTGATAATGAAGTGTTTCAAGTGGTGGTTGGACCTAAAAGATGAAATGGTGATTTTAGGATGTTTAATAAGGCATATTTGGATATTTTATGAAAGTTTTGTTCCATTTATATAGGTTTATAGTGTTCCAAGGGGTCATAATATTATAAACACCTAAAACTAGACAATTGACATCCAACCAGGCTTTTGACCAATTTCCACCTAAAGTGCACAATTTGGCCTAAAAAAACTAAATAAAACAAAAATATTTAAACCTAAAATATTCAAGTGTTTTTTTTTTCTATAGTATCATTAAATGGTGTAATGCAATTTATGGGCTAGTTAACTTTGATCAGATCATTTCGAGTCAAAATGCCAATTTTGCACCTAGGTACTCTAGATTGCTCTTTTATATCAAATTTATTGTACAAGATGCATGAATTTTTTATTTTGTGTTGGAAAAATAATAAATTGGAATATTATTATAATTCATCTAACATAGACTTCCAATTCTAATCTAGTCAAATTTTGGAACAATAACAAGGCATTATGATCAATTTGAGTAATTTATGCACAAAGTGCTTAATCATAGTTAAGAGATAATTAAAAAAATTAGAGCCTAAATAATAATTCCATGGAAACTTGTTGAATAATTATTTTTTGAAATGAATATTAAATATCTACATCATCAGGTGACCTCATTTCTTGGGAAGACATCCCTAGGCCATAAATGCCATAAATATCAGGACTCATGCCTCCCATGCCTCATAAATGCCCTCCATCCCTCTTAATTTCTCATTTATCCTAAATATTTATGATCCTATTTATGTATTTTAATTACATAATTAGATTAATCCTTAGCCACACATCTCAAACTTAAGATGGACAATTCAGGTTGATTCTAGCCATTTGTAAAAATTTATAAATAGAGAGGCCATGAACATCATTTCTAAGCTTAATTTGTGTAAAGTTACCATGTAAAATTGATTCAAAGAGATCTCACATGCCAAATTTATGATTCTATAATATTGATCCAAGCCAAGCCAAAGCCACAAGGTGCCAAAGAGAAGAAGAGATAGCCAAGCCTCCTTTGATGAAGACTTCATGAGCACAAGCCAAGCAAGCCACTACTATAAAAGCATTTGGAGCATCCAAGGAAGGTGAAGGATTATTATTTTTCCTTAATTTTTAGTTGTGTTTTTCATGTTTTTTGTTATTGATCTCACCCTACTAACTAGGCCTAGATATGTATGCTAGTCAGTGTGTTTTTATCAATTTATTTTTATTTTGGGACTAACATAATACTAATCACCTTTCTTGAGTCAAATTCCTAGTTCACATAATGGCATCCCCGATGGGACCCAATGCATCCCAAACATAAATAAGATCATTTTACAACTTTAAAATATTTATTTGGATCATTAAAACTTTTACAATTTGATTTTTTTTAAACTTTTTTTTGCCATTTTTCTTTGTCACAAGTTTACACAATAACCATCACTAGTTGAGTAAACCATTGGTAGTCATTTTAAACCATCATTGGTTAACATTAGTAAAACCATCATTAGTCTGTATAATCATCATTAATTATTAAATCCATCATTGGTCTACATAAATTTTTCCATCACCAGTTAGTATAACCATTGACAGTCATTATGTTTTTTTTACATGAACTTGAGAGCTCATTTTTCTAAGTTGGTTGTTTCATCTTCAAAAGTGCTTTTAATATAAACATATTTCTAACATTTTTTTTTTGTAGGTTTTAATTCAAAAACAATAAAATCATACTTAAATAGGTCCTTTTAAACTTATTTAAGGGTGTTTTAAAATGAATAAAACTTTTCATTTTAGTGCTTAAAGGAAAATCATTTAGGTTGTTATTACTTAAATCTTGTAGTTAGATTTCAAAGTTAAAAATTAAGTCCAAGGGGTAAAATTAACACCACCAAATCTATCCTTCAGGCTTAATATTGAATACACTTGACAATTTTGTTTTCACTTGTTTTAATTAGCACTTTGTTTTCATAAAATATAAGGATGTTGTGTGTATGCTCTTCTATTTTTCCCCTTTAGGGAACCCTTGGAATCAAAAGCACTTTATTTATTTGCAAATTGCCTAGTCCAAGGCATAGAAAGAACATCAGCTAAAGCACTCCCTTGAAAATTAAAAAAGTATTAGGTGACCTTGAAAATGACCCTAAAGTATTTCTCTTATGTATTTTATTTCATTACATCTTGGCTTGTGAGGGGGACTTCATTACCTCACGTGAGTTCTTTAGGTAAGATTTAACCCAAACTTTCACCTCCTGACACCGAATTCATTTGGCTCTATATTGGAGTTGCACATGGATGTAGTGGCACTTTAGACATCACACTATACTAAGTGAACAATAGGATGTAGTGGTTTCAAAAAGGACTAGACCTTTTTTCAACAAGCCAAGTGATACATACCCAAAATCTATGCTTTTTTTGCATTATTTGATGTGAAATTCATTTTGTAATTAATTCCCCTAGAAACATTCAAAATCTTGCTAACGTATTCAACCCTACATTTCCATACCCTTTCTAGGATTTAAATGATTATACTTAGTGTATTTTGGTCATTTTTGCTTGATATGTTTTGAGACTAAAACTTATTTGTTTGTTCATAAGCCATATCAAAAACAATTTGTTTATACATCAACCTTTTGTATAAAGAGGTGTTATGCTATCCATTTTACACCACACTTGTGCCTTGAAATTTTTGAAAACTTGTTTGTGTGTGTGTCATTTGAGTTACAAAGGGTAGTGTTACATTGCCAAAATTATATGAAACCATTTTGCCTTTGAGTCTTTGAAACATAACCTAGATCACATCATTCGAGCATGCTTATGATGTTAGGTTACTCAATTTATTTTAAGAATATTTTATTTTATATCAAAAACCATTATTTTAATCCATTTTATGTATACCATTTAGACCTTTATCTTGTGTTTTCATGTTGTCCAATCTTGTCTAGCTTGTTTGGTCAAATCCTAGTTTTCAATGTTGAGTTTTCAATTAGCCTTGTTAAGTTTAGATTTAAACATTGATTGATTTATGTTTAGGCCTTAATTCACGGGGTTGATACATATATATTTCTCTTTTGGGTTGTATAACTTTGGTTAATTGATTAACCAAAATTGAAAACTATTAATGGTTTATTTGTTTAAAGCCTATCCTCATCATTGTTTGTGCCTTTATTTGGGAAAACATAGTCTTTATTCAAAGATCATTTGAGTTATACCTTCTGCCAATTGATCATGTTTATGTTTGATTTTATGTGTTGGTTTTATGTCAAAGTTGTTTCCAAACTTGTTAGATTAAATCAAATCACAACATCCTTTGTTTCAAGTCTAGATTTTGATGCCATTTGGCCAAAAGTCCTAGCATATGCCTATTTGTTTGAGCCTAGATTTTGACTTCGTGTTTGGACAAAAGACCTAATAACTCTCTTTTCCCGTTTCCTAGTTTAGACCTTATTTGGAAAAATTTGATCTAGACTTTTAACATGCCATTTTTTATCCAGATGCTTGACCTTTTGTGAATATGACATTTGACATTAGACATTTGATGACCTTTTGTGCATATGACATTTGACATTAGACATTTGATGTTAGATTGTTTTATGCAAAGTGTTATCACAAAACATTTTGGAGATATAGATCTACTTTTAGACCATATTGGAGATATAGATCCACCCCTTCGACTAAGTTAAATTGATTTTGAACCACCCTTTGGATAGTTTTTCAGAGTTTGTAGAACTCTAAGCCTTTTTTTTAGAGATTTCATAATTTATGTAGATATGTCTAGCTACACCTATGGTGGAGTCACATATAATCCAAATTATGATGTAATGGCCACAAAAAATGCCTTTTATGGCTTTATTCAAGACCTTAATGATGATAATATGGTTTATGAGATAGATTTGTATCCACCTCATAATAATCATTCATGGGAAAAAAGTCAAAAACTAGGTCATGATCCAACTCAAGGCCTAGATTGGTATGAAGAGGCTTGTGAGGATGAATTTTAATACCCAAATATAGATAATGGTGTTTTGGATATGGATTTATACCCTCTTTATAATAATTAGTACATGAAACACAGTCAAGAACTAGCTTATGAGCCAACTCACAACTAGGATGATATGGTTTATGAGGAAGACTTAGATGATTTGGCTTATGCAAGTAATCAAGCTCTACCACATAATACTATTTATATTCTAGGACCACAATGTCACACCATTCCCATACCAAGACCTCATCCTTTGGTTTATGTGAGTAATAGGTTCCATAATGCTAAACCATTTCTATACCAAGACCTCATCCTTTGGCTTGTGTGAGCAATCAAGCTCCGCAATGCCCCTTCATCATTCTATGACCTAGTCCTTTGGCTTATGTAGGAAATAAAGCCCCACAATGCCCTATTATTAAAATTTTAAGACTTCATCCTTTGGATTATGTGATCAATCATGCTCCCTAATGCCCCACAATTATCTAACCATAAGTTATTCCTCATCCAGAACCAATCCCATTTGATCCTCAATCGATCCAATCCTTTAAAGACCAAGCTGTGTTTAAAAATGGTATTTTATAACTCATTGGAAACCAAAGCCAAGACAACCAACCAATCCAAGATGTTTTTTTTGAATAAACTACTTATGATAAGTCAACCTGTGATCAATCACCTATTGATCATATACTAGTTATTGAGGAGTCTCATACTGATGAGCCAATATTTATCAAGTCACTTGTTAATGATTATAACAACCTTTGGGAAAATCATTACCTTGACCATGTGCTTGTTTTTCAAGATCCTCCTATTAACAAGCCAATCTCTGAGGAATTGTCTCTTGACCTTTTTTCCATCTTAGAGGAGTCAAACTCTAACAAACTAGTTTTTATAGAGCCCATTATTCCATCACAAGATGTTACTTGTACAAAACCAAATATTTAACAAGACATCATTATAATAGATTACCCATTAGATGAAGAATTAGAATTAGAGTTAGATTATACTCTTAGACTAACATTAGATTTAACATTAGAATTAGAATTAACATCAGTCTCAACATTAAAATTAGAGTCACTTAGGTTAGAATCAGATTCAGAAGAAGAATATGTTTATGGTTGTTACAACATTGGTTACACATTCCTTATAGATCAATTTGAATATATTTATGATCCTTATATGGTTTTTGAGGATGAGTACTTCAACTTTGACAAAATTTATCCTAGTATCTTCTATGAGGATTGTCCAGCCTCTCCCCATTTCATTACTATTCTACAAGCCATTACCATCAACCAAAATAGCCATATCATTAACATTCCATCTCTCACAAGTGTCGATTGGGATCGATAGAATAACACTTTGTTGAACTAAATATATGGTGATGTATCAGTTGAAGAAGAGAAAGGAGGCCAAGACCACATTCATATAGTAAAAGAACACTCTCCTAGTGAAACCTTTTTAGAGGAACTAGGGGATAATCAAAGTCATAACTCAAAATCTTCTGGTG
Source organism: Torreya grandis (assembly GCA_037957365.1). NCBI lineage: Eukaryota > Viridiplantae > Streptophyta > Pinopsida > Cupressales > Taxaceae > Torreya > Torreya grandis. The sequence continues at coordinate 184,272 of JARHVA010007859.1, forward strand.
AAACTTTTTCAAAAGTGATAAAAGACAATCAAAGTAAAAATTTAACATTCCTTAGTGAAACCTTATTGAAGGTGCTATGAGACAATAAAGAAACTTCATTGGTGAAAACCTCTTTGAGGCACCAATATCTAAACACAAAATTTCTTCACTACTTGATGAAGATAAAATCAAAGATAAAATCAAAATAACTTCCAATATATAGCCTAATCAGATGGTAACTACCCTTAAGATCAAAATACAAAAAAATATGGTGGTCCTCTCAAGAGAACAAGTCTTTGGCCCATCCACAACCAAAGTTATGTTGAATTTGACATTGACAACATTACATGTGACTAAAAGTCCTAATCTTCATTTATTTCCCCACCATTATACATTCCATTATCATCTACCATTCCATTTCAAAATAAAACTTACCATCCATGGCTGCACTTTTCTTTATAGAGGCTAGAAAGATAACTTGTATCGATGCTTAAAAGAATCAAAATTAATGACCAATGAAGATCATAAAAGCATTCTTGACAACCAAATCTACATCAAGTTTTTGACAAAGTAACTATTTAGATGAGATGTGGGATAGAAATTAACATGATCAAGTATTCTATTTGTATCATTTGTTAATTATGATGTGCATCTCCCCATTATTAGGAAAAATAAAATCAAAAACCACATCTAGGCCAAAAACATGTACCATAACATTTCACATTGCCATGTCATTACCATTGTTATATATCCTTTTTCCATTATTTTGTATCCTTCTATTTACCCCATCACTTGGGGGTAACCCTCTTACCATTTTATTTGATTTATCAAACCATCATTATTATAAATCAATGCCATTCCATTCCTATCTAGACCAAATCCTATTTTGATCTTAGTTACTTTGATTCTTCCTGCACCTTTTGTGAGAGGATTCCATTCAAGTTTCAAAAATAAATAAAATATATGTTTAAATGATAGTATATGAAAGTAGTGTGACAATTGATCTGGCAAGATATCTTTTATTTTCCACCCATTATTAAGCTTGTTTATGTGAGCTTGATTATAACCACTTATGGGAAAATTAGTGTTTCACCAATCTTGCTACTAATTATAATTGCCTATGGGAAAATTATTTTCATTGACCTATGCCATTATATCCTAGTTATAAACACCTATGGGAGAATTAGGGGAAACACTTTTTTATCATGCATTGTTGCATCACCTTGCCATTACTATTTTCATTTGATGGCCATTTGCTAGATTTGAGAACTTGTTGGGATGTAGTTGGTTTTTCCTTGCCTTTTGTGTGGATGGAATTACTATTACTTGAGGTCATTTCAGGAGTAAGTAGGTCATGCTCAATTCATGTTGAGATCACCTTAGTCCCCTTTTCCATCTACTTTCACCATTTTGTGAGTAACCTAAGACAAATGTTCTCATAATTTTATGAGAAGGTATCTTGTCATTATCGAATGAGTTAAGATACCTCAAAGTGTAAAAAATATTCATAATATTTCAAAATGCAAAAATATTTGTCTTGTTTTAGCCTATTCAATTATCCTTGATCCACCTTACTATGGCATTATCATTTTTAGGATTCTTTCTTTTACTTTTGTTTTCAGGCTTTCTATTTGTTTGTTTATTTTAGGATTTTTGTTTGTTTATTTATTTCAAGTTATTTATTTGTTTGTTCACTTTCCTATTTTTTTGATTTCAACACTATTGCCTTGACTCAGTTTATATGTGTTCATTAGGTGATTCCTCAAGCACATTATTCTTGAGTCCATCCATATTCATATGTTAACATTATCATCATGGTTTTTATCATTATTGCATTGTTTTTGAGTATTTATTAGATAGAGAGTCAATTCTTATGCATATTTTGGCCAAGTCTTCATGGTGTTTTATCATGAAGCCTACCATCACATGCTACAATAAAAATCATCTTCAAGAAGGTCTATAATCAATGGAGCTATAGAAGTTTCTCCTTGGCACCTTAGCAAATCCTCCTATCTCACCCTTAATCAAATTAACCAATTAACCATTATATTTGTATCATTACTAATAAGGATGAGAATATTCTCATTGGTAGGTACAACTGAATCATTTATAATGATCAATATTATTCCTCTATCCATATTTTTCATCACTTTGCACCCGCTCATCTTTAATCTACATTCTAGGTTATATCCTTGAGTTATGCTTGGTAATCATCCCTAACTGGGGCAACATCATTTTTAGCCAATCTAGGTCCATTTAATGATTATAACCACCTATGGGAAAATCATTATTTTTACTTTTATTCATAATTATAATCACCTTTGAGCAAATAAAAATCCTTTTTACATCAATGCATGCAAGCATTTTCTTATTTGGATTAATCTCAACTAGGGGTTAATTCCACAGTTCTTCTTATTTATTTTCAACGGATCATCCATCACCAAATGTGATAGCCACTCCCTCAAGGGGGCATCATCCTAGGCTTCCCAAACACCATTTGGATCTTTTTTCTTCAACCATCATCTTCTTTTTGGCATACACACTTTTTAAAATTATTTGAGAAGATATTGATTTGCCTATAGTTTGCAACATTTTTCCAAATAGGGGCAAACTATACACACCTAAAACTTGCCATCGATGGCCTCCAACTAGTTTTTTGACCAATTTCCACCTAAAGTACACAATTTGGCCTAAAAACACTAAGTCACATTAAAATATTTGAACCTAACATATTTAATTGCCAATTTTAGCTCGAGTATCATTAAATGGGGCAATTCAATTTATGGTCCAACTAACTTTGATCCGATCATTTTGAGTCAAAATACCAATTTTACACCTAGGTGCTCTGGATTGATCTTTTCTATCAAATTTCTTATACAAGATGCATGTCTTTGTTATTTTGTGTTGGCAACATCCTAAATGGGAATATGGCTCCAAGCCATCTAACATTGACTTTCAATTCTAATCCAGTCAAATTTTAGAACAATAACAAGGAATTCTAATCAATTTGAGTAATTTGTGCACAAAGTGCATAATCATACTTAAGATCTAATTAAACCATATTAGAGCCTAATTAAGAATTCCATGGAAACCTGTTGAATACTTATTTTTGGAAATGAATATTGAATATCTACATCATTAGGTGACCTCATTTCTTAGGAAGACATCCTTAGGCCATAAATAAATATTAGGATTCATGCCTCCCATGCCTCATCAATGCCATCCATGACTCTTAATTTCTCCTTTATCCCAATTATTGATGAGGCTATTTATATATTTTAATTACATAATTAGATTAATCCCTAACCACACATATCAAACTTGAAATGGACAGTTTAGGTTGATTCTATCCATTTGTAAAAACCTATAAATAGAGAGGCCATAAACATCATTTCTAAGCTTAATTTTTGCAAAGTTACATGTCAAATTGATTCCAAGAGCTCTCACATGCCAAAGTTATGATGCCAAAATATTGAGCTAGCCAAGCCAAAGCCATAAGGTGCCAAGGAGAATAGGAGATAGCCAAGCCTCATTTGATGAATAATTCATGAGTACAAGCCAAGAAAACCACTACTACAAAATAATTTGGAGCATCCAAGGAAGGTGAAGAATTCTTATTTTTTCCTTACTTTTTAGTTGTGTTTGCCATTTTTTTTTGTTATTAATCTCACCCTAGTAACTAGGCCTAGAGATGTCTGCTAGTTAGTGTGTTTTTATCAATTTGTTTTCATTTTATGACTAACACAATACTAATCCCTATCTTGAATCAAAATTCGAGTTCACAAAGATAACATGACCTAAAGAAGGTCTAATAGAATTAGGTCTCAATGAGACCTAAAGAAGGATTTGGTCTATTTGAGTAATGTCTGACCTAATGTAATGATTTATTATTTATTATAGCATTTCCTAAGTCATATTATGTGGTAAATCTCATTTTGAAATTATGTATGGCTAACCAAGATGTGTATAAGGAAGAGGCTTGTATAAGAACAAGGCCTTTTAGACCTAATTGGCTAGTTAGAAGATTTGAATTGAGGAGCGAATCAGATAGAATATATTTGAGTGTAAGAAGGTATTATATACCATTATCATAAATTATAGGTAATTTCATGAATATATAATAGGAGGTGTAAGTATGAATATCTAGTTCATATAACCTAATTAGTCTTGAAGAGACCTAGTTGAGTGAAGAGACCTAGATGGCAGTTTGAGAGGGATAAGAGTGTGAGGATTTGAAGATGTGGTGATCATATATTTATTGATAAACATAGTTTTATAAAGTTTATCAAAGCAATCAACTGGCTAAGTTGGTGTTGATTCATCTAGGGGGTTGGTGCCTCCTTACAAGTGGGTGATTGGCTAGTTGGGGTTGGCGCTCCATATAGATTTGGTGTTTCACTAAATTTGTATTTTGTCTTATAGGACTATATTCCATTTATAGAGATTAGTGGGTTTTATTCCTATTAAAGGTTTCCCATATATATGATGTGTTTTTATATTTCATATGTATGGTTGTTTGTGTTTTGATTGATCTATATGTTTGTATGAATGGCTCATGAATGTTAAGTGGAATAAAATGAATGTTTTTAATAATTATCCAACCCCCCTCTATTTCATTTTGCTTTCAAAAATTTGTATTAAATCCTGGTCCTTTGAAGTAGGCCTAACAGATTGAAGGTGATACTAAGAATCACAAGATATCTAATGATCAAGAAGACATGTATGATGAAGAAGTATACTATGATAGTGAAGAAGGAGAATTTGAAGTTGAACTTGAATCTAAGATCATAAGTGACCTAGATTATTTAAAGCATTAAAAAGGGAGGAAGCATGGGTTGAGATCTATTGTCAAGAATCTTAAGGAATAGATTTTTATTGTGAAGAATGACTAGGTTAAAGAATCCAAAAGGGATGATAAGATCATCATAGATCTCAAGAATTAGTTAGAAGGTGTTAATACAAATTTTAGATCAAAATAAGATGAGTATGATTAGTTGAATACAAAGCTATATTCTTTAAAGGTTGAGCATGAAAATCTCATAGACAATATGAGAAAGTTTTATAAAGATCATGATAAGACATAACAAGCTAAGATCACTAACATGAAAGTCAACATAAAGATACCAATCAGGTAGCCCAATGTAGTGAGGTATTCCAATTATTTCAATAGTTTTTATTTTGCTTTTCGTATCATTGGTTATAGAGAAAGTGATTGTAGAATGGTCTCAAGGGATGAGTTATCATGGGACCATGGGAGAAGGAGTGATCATTCAAGAGGACTTAAAATTTATATGGATATTATAGAGTAAATGAGAAGGGCAAAACATTGGTGTGAAAGCCAAATAAAATTAGGACTGATCATATCAATCCCAAGAGTCAAGATGGTTTATTTGTTAAGGAGGAACAAAATACTAAAGAGGATTCTATGCTAGCTCATACTACCTTTCACATTCAATATGAAGGCATGGAATGGTATATAGATAGTGGTTAATCAAGCCACATGATAGGATAAAAAAATAAGTTCATCTCATTAAAGAATAACGTTATAAGAATAGTGAGATTTGGAAACAATACAACTATGAATATAGTTGGCAAGGGTATCTTAAGTTTAGATAATGGGAAGACCAACACAAAATATATGTTGTATGTGGAAGGTTTGAAACATTACCTACATAGTGTAATTTAAATGTGAAATCAAGGACACAAACTAACCTTTCATGATAGAGGGTATGAGATAAGAAGAGCCAAATCAAGAAGGCTAATTTCTAATGATAAGAGGATTGAGAACAATATATATGTCTTGAATGAGATCAATAAGGAGAGATGATTTATGAATAATATGGATGAAATTTGGATATGGAATAGAAGGTTAGGTCACCTAAAATTTGATAATATGGTCAATATAATAACTAATAAGTCTTTGAAGAACATGCCTAAGATCACCAAATCTACAAACACACTTTGTAAAGCATGTCAACATGGTAAATAGAGTAGAAGGTTCAAGTCTAAGAATTACTCTACTACAAGACCTTTGGATTTGATACACATTGATATCTTTGGGAATTTAATAATTCAAATCATTTAAAGAGATATTTACTTCATGTTACTCATAGACGACTATACAAGAATGATTTGGGTAGCATTCTTGACAGAAAAGTCAAAAGATCTTGACAAGTTCAATGAATTTAAGGATCTTATTGATAATGAGAATAATGGGAGGATCAAGTTCCTATGATATAATAGAGGAGGATATTTCTAGTCTAATGACTGTGATGAATTCTATGAGGTTCATGGAATAAGGAGATAATTATTAGTAGTTAGGACACCTTTGTAGAATGGGTTAATGAAAAGAAAGAATATGACATTTCAAGAGATGGAAAAAACTATGTTAAATGATTCAATATTATCTAATGGATATTGAGGAGAGGTATTAAACATTGTAGTATATATTTTGAAGAGGAAAGATAAGGACTAATTTACATGAGACTCTTTATGAACTGTGGAAAGGTAGACCTACTAATGTGGAACATTTTAGAGTGTTTGGGAGAAAATGTTTCATCAAAAGAGATGATGAAGAATTAGGAAAGTGTGATTCTAGATCTGATGATGGTGTATTCTTAGGATAATCAACAATGAGCTCAACCTCTATATGTTATAACAAGAGTTTAGATAAGATAGTGTAAATCACCAATGTGAAAATTGATGAGATAAGGAAATTAGTCTCATAGTCAATGGATACTTTAGAGAATTTGGACTTCAAGAATGAAGAGGAAACTATAGAGGTTGATGAGGAAAAATAATAAGTTGAGGAGAGACAACACTCAAAATTACCCTCAAGATAGATTCAAACAGATCATCTTGAATCTCAAATCATTGGCAACAAGAATGCAGGTCTACAGCTATGGAGAAGACTAATAGGTAATCTAAAATAATAAAATGTTGTTCTATTGTCTAATATTGAACCTAAGAATCTTATCTAAGTAGGCAAAGACAAATTTTATATAGGTGTTATGAATGAGAAGTTAGACCAAAGAGATACGAATGAGACTTGGGAACTAGTTCCTAGGCCTAAGATAAGAATGTCATTGACACAAAATGGGTGTTTAAAAAAAATTTAAATGAAGATGGAGTAGTCACTAGGAACAAGGCTAGATTGGTATGCAAGGGATATGCACAATTTTAAGTGGTATACTTTAAGGAGACCTTTGTACCAGTAGCAAGATTAGAGGCCATGAGATTGTTTCTAGCATATACAGGATTCAAAAGGTTCAAGGTATACCATGTGGATGCCAAATCTACCTTTTTGAATGGGAATTTGGAAGAGGAGGTATACATAGAGAAACCTAAAGGGTTCTCACTATTAGGTGATAAAGACTATGTTTATATATTGAAAAATGTTCTTTATGATATAAAAATATATACTAGATCTTGGTATGCTAGGTTGGACATGTATCTATTAGGTCAAGGATTCAAAAGAGGAGTTGTAGATAGTAATCTATACATAAATATTGAAGATGACCATTAGTTGATAGTAGTTGTCTATGTGTATAACAACATATTTGGTGGAAATAATGAGAACATGACTAGGCCTTTGTAGAGGTGATGAAGAAAGAGTTTGAGATGTCCATTCTAGGATAACTATCATTCTTTCTTGGTTTGAAAATCACCCAATCTGAAAAATTTATATTTATTTCACAATCTAAGTACATAAGAGAGATGTTGAAGAAGTTTGAGATGGAATATTACAATGTAGTTAGTATACCTATGATCACATGGTGTAAGTTGAGTAAATAATATGAGTCTTTAAATTTCAATTAGATGCAATATAGGTCAATGATTGGAATTTTAATATACACCATTATCTCTAGACCTAACATCATGCAAGCAATAGGTCTTATGGGAAGGTTTCAAGCAGATCCAAAGGAAAATCATCTTTAAATAGTCAAAAAGATACTCATGTATCTTAAGGGGACTATATATTTTGGGTTGGGGTATTATTGTGGCTTGGAATTTCACCCTTCTATAGGAGTTCTTTAGGCTCCCCCACTCTCAGTCATAATATTGGGATAACCCTAGGGTGTGGATAACCTATGGTGGGGTTGAACCTCTAGAGAAGGTCAGCTTCCTCTTAATGGATCACCTAGGCTATTGCTTGCATATGGAAAAGGGTTATAAAGGGGGAAAGGGATACTAATAAGGATTAAAAGGTGATGCACCAAATAAAAATGGAGACCCCCATGAGTTTGAACCCAAACTAGATCTATAGAATACAATGCTAGCTCACACAACATCAAAATCAAGCTAAGTGCATAAGTGCTTCATAGACTAGGTTTTGGAGGAAAAGAATGTAAACAAAGAAGAGTTATAAGACTCACTGATAGCTCACATCAATGGTAGAAATAACACTAATACAAACATGTAAATAACTTGAAAACACCCTAAAAGAGGTAAAAAAGGAGGATAATGGATGAGGAAGACTATCCTTCACACAATGCCATCATGCACATCTACCCAAACATAAATCAAAGACAAGAGATAGGTAAAGAAAGACTTATTGAATTAAGAGTTAGTTATTACAAATGTTTAACAAGGTTTAGCCTAATCAAGAGGATAATATCTTACAATATCTTAGAATATCTTACAAGATCAAAGAGTCCTTATGAGAATCTAAAATCTGTGAGAGGTTTCAAAGTGAAATAATGGAGTGATACAAAGAAAGGGGAGAGAGAATGGGGGAACACCATCCAAGGTCATTAAATGAGATAAAAATTTCAATGAATGTTCCACCATCTTTCTATCTAATTAGGACTAGTCCATCATCAATAATTTTTCCTATATTTACTCTAACTAGTCTTTAAGTTTTCTTCATTGGCTGAGAGATCCACTAGAAGATAAGAGTGTGTTCAGTAGATGATGAGCCATGATCCTACTTATGAATAAAAAAACCTTGAGCACCCTAAAAACCTATTAATAGATATAACTAATTACTTTGACCATTAGATATCCATCTTGGGACTCTACACCATCTCCACTTGCTTCATTATGAGGAAAAAGTATTTATATTTGTGTATTTGATAGAGCCATGCCAAAGTCTTCTCTTATTAGTTGTTTTTTAGAGCTGGGACCACATTGAAAGGTGAGATACTTATCTATAATTATTAATATTTATCCCTACTCAATATCTAACCATAGGTCTATATTATAGATTGAAAACCAATCTCCATTGGTTTTCATATAGATTTTATATCAATGAAAATCCTAAAGGACATGTAGCTTTGTTCTTGGTCCCCATTCAATATATAGTTACCCTTAAATGAACTTTATTAGTTATATAAAGACCTATTTTACCTTTGAACCCTAAGGAAGATGAGGACTCATTTTTACATAGATATTTTCTAGAGATCCATGGTCACAGTTAAGAAACCATACCATAACCCCAAAACATGGGTTTTTCAAGTTTTAAATTCTCAAACCAAAGGCCGAGATTATGCTTTAATGTTGATGGGACTTCATCCTAATCATCTTGACTATGACTAAATCTACTTGATGGATGCTCAACTAAGATCTAATGGTGACATGTGCCTTCAAATTATTTACTATGGTTTGAACTTATTAGAATTTTCTCTCCATTGTAGTCCTTGGATTTCAAATTTTAATTTAGACCATTAATCAGCCTACTTATGCACCATTGGATCTAGATTCTACTAAATTGTTAACCTCTCATGCACTATAGATCTATTTTTGTATGATTAAATGCATAACCTATATTTTATGATAGATTAACATGCTTGAGACATTTGGTAGGATCTCATTCATCCTTAAGATCCATTGAACTTTTAAATCCTTGCTCACCATTAGATCTACCTTATTAGCTTACATATTCACCATTGATTTGTTTAGGCCCATTGGTCTTGTTAGATGACATGCACCATTAGATATTTGCTCAAGCACCCAAGATTTTGACACTTGTACTCTTCATGTTCACACTGACACTTTGACTTGATGCTCACCATTGATCTCTTTGATATGATCAAATGCTCACTATTAGATCTTTGGTACCCACTGATACTATCAATTGGTGTGCACAATTAGATCTTGAGGTACAATTTAACATGGACCATTCATCTTAACAAATTTGATCTCAAATGGATATTTCATGAAGCTTAAACTTGACATCTATGTGAATGTTTAAGGATTTTTAAATCCAACATTTATTTGTTGTAGCTTGAACTTGATTATGTCTCATTCTACAAGTTTAACTTTGAAGATTTATATCTTGATATAACAAGCTCATAAAGACATGAAATTTGTAGATAATTTTAAAGTCATGAACTTCATGTCCGTATGGACTTTTAGATCTCAGAGGATTCCTAAGCATAGTTATTAAATTCATAATCAAGCTAACTAGTTTGTTTACACATGATGTTCTCATGATGGTCTAGTTCTTTTAGACATGTGTAATAATTTGTTGTCCCTTTAAAAGGATCTAATTAATTTATAAGCCTTCATTCAAACTTATCCATGCTCTTGAATACTTGAAACATTATGAAAACATGTTAGCCTTCTTTATTTTGCAATCCTAGACTTGTTTCAAGACCTACTTCTCAAATATGGACAAAACACACTTTAAGATTGCTTAAGGTGTGTCCAAATTTTTGTGAGCAATGTGAGATATTTGAACCACTCATATTTGGACCAATCATTCCATATAAATCTCTACTTATGTTAATTTATCATTTTGTCAATCAAGAACTCTATTTTAGCTAACCTATCTAGGTAGAAGCTTTGCATGTGGGCCAAAACTGGCCAACATCTCTGGTGATTCATAGGGAAGCATGCCTACTATGCTTAAGAACCCAAACCATTTTTCTTATCTAGTCCATTGGGAAAGGAATCTCTTTTGATCTAAAAATGAGCTAGTCCATTGAGAAAGGAATATTTTTTGATCTAAAAATGAGCAAGGATATCTCTTTGGATAACTTCTCTTTAAGAAACAAGGACAAAAATAAAATAAAGGCAAGTGCATGTAGGCACTTGGAGGAAAGAAAAAACAAGCTAACCTACTAAACAAATGTGAACATAGGCACTTAGATAAAATAATGAAATATACTCTAATATATAAAAGTTTATAATTTACAATCACCTTTTGGGTCAAATGGAAAACTTTGAATATCATTCACTTGTAATATACCAAGATGATAAATACCTTGATTTGGGGGTACCAAAAATGGTGAACTAGGTAGATTGATGGACAATACTTTTGATGTAGTCTTCAATGGATGAAATGGAACAAACATGTCTCTAATATAGACATATTAGTCTCAATATTCCAAGAGTGGTTCATGTTGGACTATAGGAGCACTTGATTTATGTTTCTCATCATCTTTGAGAAATCCTTGCATGAAAACTTCATTTAGGATCTTGGGAACAATTGTATTTGGTTCACTTGATGGTTCAAAAATACCATGTTATTCCAACCTAAATTTCTGTAAATCAAGACTGATAATGCTTAGATCAGCATGCTCATATGTTATTTGAAGAAGGACATGTCTCTTATCTTCTTTAAACTCACTGGTTATGGCATTTAACCACTTCCATAACTCTTTATGATCTTCACTAGTATGCTCATCAAATTTTATTACGTGAGAACTTAAGATTTCTCCTTCATCAACCTCACTCAATATTTCATCTTGTTCAACTACAAATGAGGGTTTATTTTACCATCCAAGGTCTAAGACATCACATCCATCTTGCTCAAGATTTGATTTTCTTTCCTATATCTCTAAAATGTTAGGGTTATCCTCAATTGACATCTTATCTTTAAGTGGACCATCCTCATGCATTTAGTTTTGATCCTCTTCTTGATATATGTAAAATGGACCTTCAGTAGGCCATTCAAGGTCTACCCCAAGTTTATCTTGAGGATTGTCTTCTTTAGGCAAGTTTGCAACATTAAGATACTCCATTTCACTCGAGAAATCTAAGCACAAATGTTGTCATTGATCTTCCAAGTTGATTGAGATATCCTTGACCTCCATAATGGGTTCATAAAGGTTGTCCTCTTGTGGCTCATTAAGTATCTATAACTTGACATTTGAAACATGTTATGTCTTATGAAATGGGCTACCTATCATGATTTCTTATTTATATATACTTTCATTGTCCCCTTTTAGGCTCTCTTATGACTTCCATATTCTCCTCTTTCCTTTGTAAAACAAGCTATTTATCTAAAAGGGATATGGTGGGAGAGTGAAGAAGTTCACCTTGATTGTAACTTAAGAGAGTGTCTTTCTAGCTAGGGAATTTGTAGGGTTTATTTTTTGGTTTTTAAGGAAAGGAGAGAGTGTCTCAAAACTCTAATACACCATTTTCATTGAGCTGAGTTATGGTTGCTTGATCTAATTCTGGCACAACTAACTCCTTCAAGATTACTTCTTGGGATAACTCAACTAACACCTCCTCCTTATTTATGCCCTTCTAAACTAATTTCCATGATGAAAATGAGTATGGAAAAGACACTTTTTCTTCCTTTTGAATTGTTATAGGAGAGGGTGGTCTCACAAGTGATGGCATGACATAGCTAGGGTTGAAAACATTAGATAATATCTATGATCAAATGGCTTTATACTCTTGAATAATATTGGGCATAGGGTTAGGAAAGGGTAAAATAATTACCTTAGGTTTGACATACTCTTTCTCCCACTTCTCAAACGCTTTTTCAATGGATAATATCCACCCTTTCAATTCTTTCTTCTCATCTTGTGGATAGTTAGCTTCTTCAATGGATGCCCACACATTCCAAAATTCATGAAATAAGATCCTTATCCTCTCCATGACATGAATGGGGAATTATCATCCAATGTTAACCCCTTCATTGATCTTCATGATTATTCTACTTTGGTCTAGTATTACCTCTTTGTGTTTTGATAAGGATTTAATTTGGCAAAGTTGACCAAGGGGTTGATTTGAAACTCTTGAAGGTTGAAATTGAGGCTCTTGGAAGGGAGAGGACACTTGAGATTGATCTAAATGAACCTATTGCTCTTCATAAGATATCAACATACTATCTGCATTTTAAACCATGATTCTCATCATTGCTATGTCTTCATTCTCATAGGATTACCATTATTAATCCTCATAAACTGACCATCTATTCTTGAAAAACTAAAAAACACTCAAATTTTATAGAACATGGATAGGGATGATAGAATAAAATTTTAAACCCTTACGAATCTCTATTATCAACTCAATATAAATTAATAATGCTTTCTTGAATCCTAAAATAGATGTAAATAGATAAGGCTAGTCTTGACAAGAGGAATTAGAAGACTGATTTGAATGCAAAGGAGGTTTACCTTGGTCATATATAGGGGTGGGAGGAGGATAAAGGGCATGGTAGGGATGATAGGATATTTGAGGGCTACTTAGGGAAACACAAAAACATTGTTTTGCTAATAAGTATGATGCTAAGGTAGAGAATAAACATATTGATCAAAATATGGCTAATTATACATACTAGATTATGATGATTAGTTAGGCTACTTAACTAGATGATAAATTCTTAGAGTTACCATTGATGTTTGAACACTTGCCTCCAAATGCTAATTGGATGAAGAGAACACCAAAACTCTTCACTAGTGAACAATGTAGTAAGTATCATTAGGCATGTCATATACTATTTTGGCTTAGAATTTCACACTTTTAGAGGATTTATTTAGGCTCCCCCACTCCTAGTCACAATATTGGGACAACCCCAAGTTGTGGATAACCTATGATAGGGTTGAACCTTCAAAAAAGGCTAGGTTCCTCTTGATGGATCACCTAGACTAATGTTTGCATAGGAACAAGGGTTATAAATGGGGAAAGGGATCCTAAGAAGTCTAAAAATGTGTTTCACCAAATAAAAAGGGAAAATCCCATGACCTTGAACCCACACTAGATATGTAGAAGACAATGTTATCTCACACAAACTCAAAATTGAGCTAAGTGCATTAGTGTTTCATAGACTAGGTTTAGGAGGAAAATAATGCAAACAAAGAGGATTTCTAAGACTCATTGAGAGATCACATAAATGGGAGAAATAAAATTAATCCAAACTAAAAAATAACTTGAAAATACCCTAAAAAAGGTCAAAATGGAGTACAATGGATGAGGAAGACTCTCCTTCACACAATGCCATCATGTACAACTCAACAAACATAGATCCAAGGAAAGAGATAGGTAAAGAAAATATTATTACATCAAGAGGTAGTTATTACAAATGATTGATAGGGTTTGTAATAATCAAGAGGATAATATCTTACAATATCTCAAAAATGTCCCTTGCTCTTCAAGATCAAAGAGTCCTTATGAGAATCCAAAATTTGAGAGAGAGGTTTCAAAGTGAAAGACTGGGGAGATACAAAGAAATGGGAGAGAGAGAAGGGGAATAAAACATATAAAACCATTAAATGAGCTACCAATTTAAGTGAATGTTTCAACATCTTTCTATCTAATTAGGACTAGTCCATCATCAACAAGTTGCCTTGTATTTGCTTCAACTAGTATTCAAGTTTTCCTCATTAGTTGAGATATCCACTAGAAGACAAGAGTGTATTCTTTAGATGATGAGTCATGATATTGATTATGAATAAAAAACCCTAGGCACCTTGAAAACCTATTAATATATGTAGCTACTTGTTTTAACCATCAGATCTCCATTTTGAACTCTATGCCATCTCTACTTGATTTACTATGAGAGCAAGGTCTTTATATTTGTGTGCTTGACAAAGCCATGGCCAATTATACTCTTAACATATATTTGTTGGATTTGGTAACATATTAAAAGGTGAGACACTTCTCCATAACCTTTCATATCTATCCCTACTCAACATCTAACCATAGTTATATATTATATATTGAAATTGAATCTCCTTCATTGGTTTTCATATAACTTATATCGATGAAAAGCCTACAGGGAAAATAGCTTTATTTTTGGTCCCCATTTAATAGTTAGTTTCCATTCAATGATCTTTATTAGGTATAGAAATACCTATTTTACCTTCGAACCCTAAGGAAGCTAAGGACTCATATTTACATAGATATTTTCTAAAGATATATGGTCACAACTATGAAACCATAATGTAACCATAAAAGATAGGTTCTGCAAGTTCTAAATTATCAAACTAGAGGTCAAGACTATACTTTAATGGTGATAAGAATTCATCCTAATCATCTTGACAATGATTGCATCTACTTGATGGATGATCAATTAATCTCTAATGGTGACCTATGCCTTTGAATTATTTGATCTAGTTTGACCTTAGTCAAATTTTCTCTCCATTGAAGTCCATGGATTTCAACTTTAAATTTGGACTATCGATCAACCTACTTGTACACCATTGGATCTAGATTTTTCTAACTTATTAACCTCTCATACATCATATATATGTTTTTGTATGATTAAAGGTGGGCCCTAATTTTTAAACAAATTAACCTACTTGAGATATTTGGTAGGAGCTCATTTATCCTTGAGATCCTTTGACTTGTTAACTCTTTGCTCACTATTAGATCTACCTTATCAGCTTACATGTGCACCATCAATCTATTTGGGCCCACTAGTCTTTTTAGATGACATGTACCCTTAGATATTTGCTTAAGTACCTAATATTTTAACACTTTTTTACTTCTCATTCATGATAACCCTTTGACTTGATGCTCACCATTGATCTTTTTGGTAGGATCAAATGCTCACCATTAGATCTTTAGGACACATTGACATTGTTAGTTAACATTCACCATTAGATCTTGAAGTACAATTGAACATATACCATTGATATTGAAAAATTTGAAATAAAATGGATATTTCATAAATCTTAAACTTAACATCCATGTGAACGTTTAATTATTTTTAAATCCAATGGTTAACTGTTGTAGCTTGAACGTGATGTCCCCACAAATATCTCATTCTATATGTCTAACTTTGAAGATTTATATCTTGAGATAGTAAGCTCATCAAGACATGAAATTTATATACAATGTTCAAGTCATGAATAAATTCATGTCTATATGGACTTTTGGCTCTAAGAGGCTTTCTAAGCATACTTATTAAATACATAATCAAGCTAACTAGTCCATTTTGGAATGATGTTCTCATGATAGTATGGTTTTTTTGGACTTATACAAGAAGTTGTTATTCTTTAGAAGGATATAATGAGTTTATAATCCTTTGTGCAAACTGATACATGATCCTAAATGCTTGAAACACTATGAAAACCTGTTGGACTTCTTCATTTTGTAATCCTAGACTTACTTCTCAAAGATCCACAAAACACACTTTAATCTTGTGTAAGGTGTTTCACAAGCTTTGTGAGAAATGTGAGATCTTTGGACCACTCATATTTGGAATTATCATTCCATAAATAACTCTGATCATGTAAATTGATCATCTGGTCAATTAGGAACTCTATTTTAGCTAACCTATCCAGGTAGAATATTTGCATGTGGGTAAAAATTGGTTGATAGGTATCCAAGGAGCAAATAGTTCAATTTGATAGCCTATATAGATGAAAATTGGGTAAGAAGTATAGATGATATGAAGAGTAACAATGGAGGAGATTTATTCTTGAATGGGTGCCTAGTTTCATAGATAAGTAAAAAACAACCATCAGTAGCATTATCCACTTGTGAAGCTAAGTATATTGCATCAGCTTCATGTTATAATCAGGTCCTATGGATGAGATAGAAATTAAAAGACTACAAGGTGGAGTATGATAGTCATATCCCTATCTATTATGATAATAAAAGTGATATAAGTGTCTTAAAGAATCCTATTATGCACTCAAAGACTATGTACATTCCCATCAGGTATCATTTTCTAAGAGAGAAAGTAAGTGAATAAAGTGTCAGACTTGAATATGTTTCTACATAGGATCATATTGTAGAAATTTTGACCAAATCACTTCCAAAGGTAAAATTTGAACACTTAAGACTAGAATTGGGTGTAATTCTTACCCCTAGTAGTAATTGAGGAATCTAAGTACTTAGGGTGAGCTAATCAAGTGATCCATTAAATCCAAGAGTAGGTGATTAGTTCCAAGAAGGTATGCATGGAGATAGGGGAACACATTTGTATTATGACTCATAATATCATAGTATTATGTGTTGAGTGTTTTGGTTATAGGGAGTGTGATCCAAGGAGTTGTAGACATCACTTTGTAATTTATGTCAAAGGGGGATAAATTTCATTATAAAGGAGAAGTTTATTATTCAGAGTGGTTGTCATCAATGGCACAGGGGGAGATTATTGAGTATTACCATTGATGTCAAAGGTGTATCTTGAATGAGATTGATGTCATTGAGAGAGTGTGCCTAGTAGTTAGTGTGTTGATATGACAAGGGGCACTGATGGAGTGTTGTCTTTTAAGGGTGTTTTAAAGAAGTAAAATTTGAAGGTAACTAATGCCTTATGATTGCATGAAGGTATAGGTTTTTGAGTATTCTAAGCCTAATCATGGCATGAAGAGACCTTATAAGAAGGTATGAGCATCATGACTTGGTGAGATGAGTACACACATGCATGAGTGGTACTATGAGGTTAATTGAGAATGTATGTGAGGCATTGATGCATTCATGAGAGTCTTAGGGTGAGCCTATAGGGTTAAGACCTTCAGACCAAGTCTACACCTAGACCACTCCTAAACCCTATCTAGCCTAATGATTAATCATGATCTATTGTCAAGGCATGAGAAGGAAATCACAAGAGAGGTTGCTTTAGTATGTGAGCTATGTGCAAAGTGCATGAAAAGAGGAATGAAGGTCAATTCTAATTCCTAATGTGGTTTGTAGGTCAAGGTATAGAGATAAAAGAGAGAGAATGTGACCTAATAAATGGTGATGATCAGATTTCAAGGTGTTTGAGCTCATGTAATCATTTTAAGAGTTGAGGTATGTTGTTTCAAGTTTTTTCATGCATTTTAAGGTCATAGTTTGAAGGACAAGGCATTAAACATTGTTTGGAGGTCTCTCAAGTTTTCATAATGAAGGGTTATCAACTAGAGAAGTATTTTATTATGTTAATTATCTCATTAAACATTTTATTTGGAAAATAATATATTTATTTTATATGGGGAATGGTCTTAGCTCAAAATTCTAGGCATTAGTTTTTGGATTGAGGGGTTATACCTTATGAAAGATCATTAAGAGTGGAAATAGGTTTAAACCCTCTTAGAACCCTATTAATGACCTGATGTTGCTAAAATTACTCAATATGGATTGAATTACTTAGGTAAGTTATTGGATATTTTATTGTACTCTCTAAGGCACCTCTAAGTGGTATTGGTTAGAGAGAGGATAGAGAAATTTTTGAGTTATAGGCTTATTTTTGAAGAAGTTACTATAGAAGTCAAAAGTTATATTGGAATTAGTAAGAAAATGGATGGAGGAAAAAGGTAGAGAATCATGTTTCATTTCCACTAAGGTTTATGGACAATTTATGTGCCTAAAGTGTGATAAAATGGTCATCCAAGTTAGTTAATCACTAAAAGGTTAGATTTTACAAATAGTGAAAAACGTAAGCAATGGTGAGAAGATGATTATTAATGTGTTTTCATGATAGAATGATGAAACCAAGTACATGGAGATATTTTTAAATAATATTATGTATTATTAATGCTTTGTAGAGATATTTTAAGTTAGGTTTAGTGGTGAAAATGATGAAGCCAAAATGGCTTGTCTGACTCAATGAGGTCTATGTGTAGTAAGGTCAACAAATTGGTCTATAAGACCAATAGTTACCACTAGACCATATGATGTTTATATTTTAATATGGTTGGAGATGTTATAGGATTATTTTAATTAATTTTAATTCTATAAAAATTTTCATACATATGTCTAAGTTCTGAGTCACCATGACTGGTCTTTGAGGAAAACTGGGAGTTCTGAGTGAGTGAGTTATAGGAGGTGTTTTTCAGCGATATGCCCTAAGTTGAAGTGTCTAATTTATATGGTGATATTTTTTAGTTAATATATGGTTTTAATAATTTATTTATTATCATGGTTATGTGGCTAAATTATGTATCATATTCAGTTGTTCAAGACAAAATCTTGTGTTTAAAGGCATAATATGAATAGTGCTAATGAAGTTTTTCAAGTGGTTGTTGGACCTAAAAGGTGACATGGTGCTTGGATGATGTTGGATAAGGAATATTTTATTTTTTTATTATTTATTTTCCATGTATATATGTATATAGTGTTCTAAGGGTTCATAGGATAACACAACCTAAAGAAGGCCTAATGGAATCAGGAGTCCATGAGACCTAAAGAAGGATTTGGTCTATTTGAGTAATAAAAGACATAATGTAATGATTTATTATTGTTTTTAATGTTTAAAAAGTATTATTATGTGGAAAATATAATTATTAAATTGTGTGTTTCAAACCAAGAGGTGTGTGAGCAAGGGGTTTGTATAAGAACAAGGCCTTTCAGGCGTAACTAGCTAGCTAGAAGATTTGAATTGAGGAGCAAATGAGATAGAAGATCATTGAGTGGAAGAATATATTATATAACATCATAATAATTTATACTTATTTTAATTAATATATAATAGGATTTATAAGTATTAATGTCAAGGTCATATGACCTAATCAGTCTGGAAGAGACCTAGTTGAGCGAAGAGGCCTAGAAGATAGTTTGAGAGGGATAAGAGTGTGAAGGGATGAAGAGGTAATGATAATATATTGGTTGATAAAAATAGTGTTTTGAAAGTGATAAAATCAATCTGGTGGATTAGTTGGTGTTGAGTCATCTAGGGGGTTGGTGCCTCCTTGCAAGTGGGTGCTTGGCTAGTTATGGTTGGTGCTCCATGTGGATTTGGTGCTTCACTAAATTTGGTTTTTGTATTATAGGACTATAGTCTATTTGAATATATCAATGGGTTTTCTTCCCATTGAGGTTTTTCCACATAGATGATGTGTTCTTGTATTTCAAATGTATGGTTGTTTGTGCTTTGATTGATTTATATGTTTGTATGAATGGTTCATGAATTTTAAGTAGAATAAAATGAATTTTTTGAAGACTAATTCACCCCTCAACCATATTAGTCATTGTGATTCCAATATTAAATACCAATTTATATCTTAACTCACCATAAATGGAGGAATATTAGTGAGAAAATGTCATAGAGGCATGGATTCCACACATTTATAATTATAGATTTAGTGGGGGATTGTCATAGAGACATGACTTCCATGCATTAAAAATTCAAAATATATAGTGGGGACATGTTTATAAAACATGTACTCACATTGGCACTTATATCTCTTTTTATATATTTATCCTTATATAGTGGGTCCATGTTATGGTAACATGTCAACCATGTTGTTTCCAAAATTAGATTCACCCATTTTTGTGAACAACCCCCTACGAAACTTGTCTGTTTCATCTTTTGTCTCTCTAAGTTTGGTCATGAGATGAGTTTTGAATTCATTCTCATCTTGGCCTCAAAATGTGAAAGTGGTTACGATCTCATTGTGACCAAGTTTTTCCCCTCCCCCAGACTATCTCCTTCCAGAGTTAGTCTTTTCTTCCGTTTTGTGTAAGGGCGGCAAATTTTGCTGCCTCTACATTTTCCTTGTTTTTGTGAAAAGGCAAAAAATTTTACCACCCCTGCACTTTTGCTTGCAAGGGTAGAAAATTTTTCCGCCCCTACATCATGACCTGCAAGGGCAGCAAATTTTGCCGCCCCTACACTCGAATGAAATGAAACATGCAAGGGCGGCAAAATTCACTGCCCAAGCATGTCTCAATTTCTATGCACAACATTTATTGCCACGTGCGGTGGGTTTTTGGGGTCGATTTTTACCCCATTTAAACTGATTTGAGCCTCATTTATTCTCATTACTTCCTCCTCTCCTCCTAATTTCTGCATCTGGGCCATTTGACGAGCGATTGGAAGTGCATTTTCATAGATTTGAGCTTGTGGCATGTATAGTTTTACAGGTTGGTCTCATTTATTACATTTGTCTTTCTTTTTCCTTCTTCAATTTATTTTATTTGTGTTTTCTACCTGTTAGGACAGTGATTTTTGTCATTCCTCTTCCTAACCTGTGGGATTCCCACCTTCCCCATTCTTCACCTTCGCAGGCGGCAAAATTTGCTGCCCGCACTCATCCTCTCATGCACGAGTGGTGAATTTAGCTACTCACACACGCTCCTTGCCCCATGTGCATCGATGGTGAATTTTGTTGCCTGTGCAGCCCTTCCTTACAAGGGCGGTGAATTTTGCCACCCCTACAGGTATTCCTCACAGGGGTAGCAATTTTTGCGTCCCTTACTTTTTCTTCCTCCAACTTGTAAAGGTGGTGAAATTCACCACCTATGCAGGCCATCCCTACACGGGCAGCAAATTTTTTTTCCCTTGCACTCTTTTATCCCTGAATATAAGGGTGGTAAATTTTGCCACCCATGCATCCCTCCCCCATATTTTCCTAACTCCCAAATTTTTTTTGAGTTGTCCTTTTCTTTCCCTTTCTTCCTCATTTTCCATTCCTTCTTCCACCTGACCTTTTTAAGTGACCTCCAGTAACCAAGATCACTTAAATTGCACTTTCCCCCTCTCATCCACTCTCCTCTAATATGGCATTCATGTCTGCAAACCCTTCAAAAAACTCTTGTTCATCGGCACCAGTCTGACCAAAACCAGTTCCCATGTCTGAAGCATCTCTAAAAAAGGTGAAGACCATGAAGTATAAGTATCAGGGCATATTCCCACTCACATTGGTCTCCTCAAATATCGATGACATTTGGGACACCGAGATTAGCCATGTGGACATGGCCAAATTTTTAACCTGCACAAAGGCGATGAACCCCAGCACTGGGATGAAAAGGATTGTTGAGAGCAACATCCACTTGGTGGCTACCTTTCCAGTAGTAGCACATCATACTGAGTTTGTTCTCCAATGTGCTCGCTTCTACAACAAAGAGACTAGATCGGTCTCAGATGCCAGTGGCAACATGGTGATTCAATTGGACCCTAAATTTATTGATAAAGTTTTCATGTGTCCTCAAGCCACTGAAGTAACCAAAATTGAATTTGTGGACACTCAGAAGGAATATGATAAAGACCCTAAAAGGGCGAAGAAAGTTATGAACTATAAATGGTTGAAGTCCCCCAGGACAAGCTTATCAAGATGGCCACAAAACTTCCCAAGGAGCGATTTCATCAAAGAAGGTGGTGATTTGATCACCCTTCTCAACAGAGTACAAGGCCTCTCATCTTCTTCACAGTTCCATGAATAGATGTATCCATTCATCAAGATCATCCTCTAGGGAAAACAAGCCATCTTTTAGGGAGAGAATATTAGCAATGCCCTCCATAAGCAGTTGACCAAGGTGCAGACCTCTCACAAGTTTTGCATGACCTCGTACCTTGTGTACATAGCTGCCGCGATGTAGACTTTTCTAAGCTTAACCACAGAGGGAGATAAGAAGACAACCCTAGTACACTCATATTAACCTTAGCTGACTCTGAAAGGATTGACAAATCACTTCAAGAGGGTAAATGATGCCTTTTTCACTACATTTTTATGTCTCTTCAACCCTTAGCTTGAGCAGAAGAGAGTATCAGATGAGGCCTAGGCAGTGATTAATGATTATGGCTACATGTTCCTTTAATTCCCCACATTCTGCTATCTCTAGGTTAGTTTTTACCAAGACTACCCCTACATTCTCCCCAGGTTCCCTTTAGATAGATTAGTACTAAGGAAGCTTTGCCAACAACTGATTGTCGTGCATACTAGATAGATGGAGCTAAAGAAACCAAGTTTCAAGTTGTGATATCCCCAACCAGTAGGGACTATTGAAACTCAAATAGCTCTGATATATAGCAATAAAAAGCTCTGATACCACTGTGATGTCCCTTACTTAGGGGCTCTCTTATCTGCACAAAAGCTCTGATACCACTGTGATGTCCCTTACTTAGGGCCTCTTTTTTTTTCCTACAAAAGCTCTGAACAACTGTAATATCCCCTTCAATCAGGGAATATAGAAACATATAAAGCTCTGAACAAGATACAATTTGTAGAATAGATTCAAACATGCAGTAAAAAATCACAGATCTTATCATTCATCCAGATGATTATAATAGATGTCCTTTCTTATGCAAATCAAAGAATATTACAGATATGGTCTTAAAACCCTAAAATTATGCAAACTGGGAATAAACTTGCAATTCTGGAAGTCTCATCCTGCTATGTCGAGCACACAGTCACTGGCGTCGGTCGATATCTCACCGTCGTCGATCACTGTCGGTCAGATTTCTACTGACGTCGGTCTTTAGTCAACCGATGTCAGTCACTGAAAGCTCTATTTGCCAGTGTCGGTATCTAATGCAGATCTGTACAAACCTGTACAGACTTAATACGGCTGCCAACCTGTCTGTTCTTAACCCCTGATTGCTGAACCACCTGATCTGAAGATATACTATTCTAATACAGAATATTTCTATCTGTATAATTTATTGGATCAAAAACTAAATAAAGATAAATACCTGAAATATCTGTAATAACTTCTGTGTGAAGTTATCTCTCAACCCTGAAATTCTGTGATAACTTCTGGATGAAGCTATCTCTCAAATCTGTACCTCTGTGATAACTTCTAGATGAAGCTATCTCTCAATTTGGCAATAGATCGGCTGATCTTTCACAACCTCTGAATCGCACACAATGAAGAGTTGACGTTCTCCACTGCAAATGGAATCTTGGAACCCTTGGCTCAGTCTTCACAGAAGAATTTCTCCAATTTCAATAATCAATTCATACATAATCACAATGGCCTCCATGAGAAACCCTTATACCCTCAAAAGATATGCTTGCCCTAATTAGGGTTTTCTTAAATTAGCATTAGGGTTTCTAATTTAAAATTAGACCAAATAATTAATAATTAATAAGTAATTATTAATGAGACCAAATAATTAATATTTGATTAAATCAATCAAATATTAATATCTCCCTCAATATACGTTGGATCCTCAAACCGATCGAAGCAGGTGAATCAGGGAGTGATTCCGCACATGACCATACCAAAATAAAGGTGCTCCGCTGCATGTCAAATATCCCTAAAAAGTAGGAGCTCAGGTCCAATGTGTCTGAAATAACCTAAATGAAAACCAAATGTAGAAATCCTGTGAATCAAAGTCAAGCCAAGCTCCATTATGACCCTCTATCCATCCTATTAGCCTACGAAGGTCGTATAATAGGCTAACCATCAAGTCTATCAATGTCCACAAAAAAGGGGACATGACAAAAGTTTCCAATCAAGATTGGTAGGTACTCCATTGCAACAGTAGCCAAAGCCAAGGTCATGGAAACCAAAATGTAGATGGTCACTCTTAGACCATTCAAGAGACGAGAAAAAATTGACTATAGGGGAGTCAAGGATAAGATCAGAAGGAAGACCCAGTTCCACGAACCAATGATTGAGGATATCTGGGTCAACCTAAGGACAGTCAAGAAAATTAGGAAAATGGACTTTTGCGGGCTGACACTAGAGTAGATCAAATATCTGGGACTTGTTGAGATCCCCTCTGGCCTGATCGATGATAAAAATATCATCAATAGTAAATACCTAGTAGGGAAGGTCATTGGTTCCCCTCTTCCTCCAACACAGTGGTCTCAGAAGGATCAGACTTCTCTGAGAAAGAGATTCGAACCAATATTGGCTAACACCAATAATTGGTTAGTAGCTAAAGGGATCATCCTGAAAGAATTTGTCATGGGGTTCGAGGCTGAATACCAAGTAGAGTTGAATATGAAGGCTGAAAATAGGACCAAAAACAAAGATGATGTACCTTCTCCTTCTAGGTCTCACAAGCCTAGAATCATCTTTATATCTAAGAAATCTAAGGCTACTGAAGAGCCTGAAGCGGCAGCAAAAGGAACTGAGAAATAGAGTCCTCAGACACAGGTATCCCAGCCCATGGAGATAGATGATTAGCCATCAGGGCAACCAAGTACTAGAACTCCACTCTCACTAGAACAAGCATAGCCACTCAAGAGCACCTCTCCCTCTCTTCCTCAGTCTCTTGTGGTACCCTCTTCTCCTATCTCTTTGATAAGTGTTCCATCTTTTGGAGCTGCCTCTCCTTCCAGAGTCATATTCAATGATCCTCTGGACACTTCTGGAGGTTCTCCTCACTCTTGTGGGTCCATCCCTAGTTTATCATCTCCTTCCTTCAACTTGACAGCAAGCCCTACACCAGAGCCAGAATCAGTGCTTGGTACAGTTTTGCCAATCACTCCAACTACAACTACTACCACCACTAGCAGTGTAAAAGCTGCCACAGTAACACCAACAGAGGGAACTATTACCACAATAGATACTTCTTCCCACCTTAGATGACAACTTTTGCCCCTAAAATAAAGAAGATGGCCATCTCCCCAGATGAATTTGACTTTGGCAAAATAGTGCCGGTGAAAGCTAAAGCTCCTAAGAGGCCAGGATCCTCTCAAAATTGGTCGATGAAAAGGGGTAGAAATTTTTGGAGATGGCCAAGCCTCCACAAGATGCAACTCATGAGGGTTTCGAGATGGGCAGCTATTCCATCTCTCGTGTTGAACTTGGCAAAGTTACTCACAAAGGTGTAAAAAGCAATCTTCAGGCTACTATGGACATCATGGTCTAGAAATTCGATCGAGAGAAGGAGATGAAGGATTATTACAAGGCCAAGGTAGAGTAGCTAATGGCAGTAATAAGAAAGTTCACCCTTCCCCCTAAAGTAGCAACTCTAGAGGCCTTCTCTGTGGATGACCCAGTCATTCAAAAAGCAAAAAAGACCTATTTGAAGGGAAAATTCCTAGAAGATTACATTAAAAAAATGCATACTCAGGGAGTTTCTTTGCTTTCAAAAGTTAAGAGTAGAGGTAGATGACTTTGTCTCCCTTATCTCTCAAGAGATCGATAGCTCAAAAAAGGCACTTACCAAATGGAAGGAGATGAAGGATCTGAAGAAAAGCATCTTGATATCCATCAGTGTCATCTCCAGTAAGGACTCCTATGTTGAAATCAAGGAGTCACTGATCTTCAAGATTCAGGTACTCAAAGATCTAATTGATGATCTTAAAGCTTTCAAGGAGGCTAGTGAGAAGAGTGACCTGAGCCTGCTGAATAAACTAGAAGAGCTGCCATGTGACCTGACCTCTAAGGACAATCAGTTCCTTCCGGTAGAAGAAATGATTCAGAGCTTCAAAGAGATGATTCAGAGAGATTTTGAAGAAAAATCCTTCTCAATGTCTTCTGTGGACAGTATTCTAGATGCTTAGTTAACTTTGGAGAATCTAAAATCTAGGTTAATTGGCCATGCTAAAGCTATCACAACATTGAAGGATGCATTGATCAGAGCCAGAATCGTCTCTAAGAACACAGTTGCGCCAGATAGCATAGGAATTCAGGCATCCATCGCTATGTTTGATGCACATATAAAGAAATCTAGAAGCAAGAACTGAATCTCTCTCCTTCTTTCTTCTTCTCTCTTTATGCACTTCTATTTTGTACAAAGTGTGTGCAATTTTGAAAAATGTAATTACATGTAAATATTTTAGAAAAATATCTCAAAGTCAAAGATGAGTCATCTTTGACCGAGATATTTTTGTATTTTATTATTTTTTGGTTTTTGAGGATTTTTCTCCCTATATATAGTGGAGACCTCATTTTGTAAAAGATATTGGAAAAATTAATAGAAAACACTCTGCTAAAATTGAAGCAACTTTTGAGACTTTGTGCTCAAATTTGTAAATCATATTTTGTTGAATGAATGAGAAGCAGGTTATTTCAGACTTTGTGTTGAGATTGTCTGTGTTATTTAGGAAATAATTCTTATATCCTTTTTCCTAGTAATATCTTATTTATCTGATTTAATAAGCAAAGTGGGTGTGTTTATATTACCTAAGGGTGCTTCTAAAGGGTAGAAGATAGACTTTGAGCTATTTTTATCTTTCAGATTCAGTTATCTTTTGTAGTTTCAGGTGGAGACTTTGTGCTTCATTTTATTCTATGGTTATATTTGTTTCAAGTCAGTGAAAGAAGTTACGAAAGACTTTGTGCTTACGTGAGTGTTCTTGTGGACTTTGCTACCTTAGGTGATCTCCTGCTCTCCGTTTGATACCATTCCTAAAAAAAGAGGAGTGTTGTTAGCTACAAACTAAGATATCCTGCTTTTTTTCTTTGTACATTACCTCTAAAAAAAGAGAGGTAGATGTTGTTATACCACCCCACGTGTTATTTTCTACTTAATTATATATATGCATATAACACGTGAATATTTATAGGGAACCTCCCCTTGATGAGAGGAGAGATTTACTTCGTAAAGATCTAGTAAACCCATACTTTTTGTGGTGTAAATCTCCCTATGTTATGGTTGATATACCCATTTTGCCATCAGTTAGTTGACGACAAAATATTCACCCAACAATTTTTTGGCGACTCCACTGGGGGCCTCAGATGTGCAATCTAAAACTTCAAGTTTTAAATTGAAGTAGTCCCTACCCTTATCCATTACATAGTCTTGTGACTCCATTCCATGTCTTACCCATTATCATTATAGCCTTACCATCTATCTCCGTTACATTATCTAGTCTGTAAAATAAGAGCCGCTAGGAAGAACGTGCATTTTGAAGCCTCAAGCTTCAACTTGAAGCAATTTCGATCCCTTTTTCATTTTAAAATTTGGCAACTCCATGCTACACCAGAAGCCAGAGATCTAAGGGTGTTATTAACCCTGTGTTTGAGTTGGCACAACAAAGTAACTTTGATCTCTTTCCTCCGTCACCTTTCCTCCAACGTTTTAGGAGTTTTCCTCCTAACTTTATCAGGTCACCAACACAAGGTAGAGCTTCTTTTCCTACTGTTAATCGTGCTCTACCTATAAATACCCCACCAAGGTTTATTATCGCACCATTTAATCATCCTAACATAATGGCTCAAGGCCTGTGGGGTAATTCCTTTGGTCCTCTCAATTTGATTGCACCTTTGCATGAACTACCTCATAGTTCTAAGAAAAATTTTCCTAAGTTTTTTGGTAATGGAAAGGTTCACCCTGACGAACATATTACTGCCTTCTCCATAGCATGTGGCATGATCGACGTGGAATTCAAAGATGTAGTAGTTAGACTTTTTGTAGAAACTTTGCAAGGAGCTACCACAGATTAGTTCTATCACCTACAGGCCGGGTCAATAATAGACTGGGGTACACTCAAGTCCAAATTTGAAGCTAGGTTTAAACCTGCTGAAGATGCACACACTTTGTTGGCTCAGTTAGCATAGTTGAAGAAAGAATCCCAAGAACCTATGAGGGATTTCATAGCTAAATTCAACAAGTTGAGAAACTGGATTCCAACTATGGTTTAGCCCACGCTAAAAAATCTTAAGTGCTTTTTTATCAATTCACAACTTTCTAAAGTAAGTTTCCTATTGAGGTGAGTTGGCCCTATGGATCTAGCCTTGGCTCAAATTTTGGCTACTGAGATTGAGGATGATCTTATCTTGGCAGGTAAGATCAGAAAAGACCCTAGTAAAAATAAATTCTCTTCATCTGCTGAGAGTTCTTTAGGTACTACAGATCTTATGGTGCAAAAATTAATGAATGAATTAACAACTTTAAAGAGGCAAATAGCCCAAGGTACGTCTGTTCCTACCTATCGAGATGCACCCAAGGGAACATTCTAGAATCAACCATATCTGGGTAATGCTACCCGAAACCAAGGGCAATCCAATTGCCTACCTCCCCCTCCAGAGAGATTAGCCATCGAAGTAGCACCTGCCAATTCAGTGGTCAGTTACCTAGAGACTAAGCATGATAATTCATTTCAACCTCAGTTGGATCAACAAGAAGATGCTAATCTCTTTGATGAGCAAGAAGAGGAATTACCTAGCGACTCCATTATCAGTTTCCTAGATTACCAAGATGAAGCTGGAAGTAAAGAGGAGGGTTTGGATGGATCTTACGCTATTTTTACCAGATCTAAAAATCAGCTAGCTTGATAGATTGACAAAGGAAAGGCAGATGAAGAGCCCCAACCAATGGTTTCCATTGCCAAACATGGGACTCCATTGCCTCCACAATCAAAAGATTAGGTAACCCATAAAAAAGTGAGTACTCCCAATCACCCGATATCTTCCACTTCTGCTACTCAGACCAGTGCCGCACCTGTTAAAGTCCCTGATGATGGTCTCTCTTCTTCTGTTACAAGTTCTTTTCAATTATTTGATATAATTGATCATGCTAGAAAGACTAAAATTTAAATGATAGAGGTTGAATATTTGAGAGCTAACTCAGAATAGTTTGATAGGTTAGCAGAATATGTAAAAAACAAAGCCGTCCCTTTAGGACAAGATTCTTTGAAAGTTGTTTCTGATCCCCCTAAAGATAAATCGGCTCAAAACAATCTTGTTGTGACTCCTCCTATCGCTCCTACAAAAATAGAACCTTTCTATGTTTCCCTACTTATAAATGGTTATAAACTGAGTAATTGTATTATAGACTCTAGAGCTTTAGATAATGTCATGCCCGTAAAAGTGGCAGATTCTCTTGGCCTGACTTTGACCAAAACATTTGGAAGGTGTTTCTCCATGGAAAATAAGCAAGTCCCTCTCCTTGGTCAGATAAAAGATGCTCAATATGCCTTCACGGCTTTTCCAAAAAAGTGGATAAAAATGATAGTTTTAGTGGCTGATGTTCCACCATCTTAAGGCATCCTGCTTGGGTGGAATTTCTGCAAAGATGTTGGAGGTGAGCTAAGTATAGACTTGTTGGAAGCAAGGATTCCAGTTCAAGGTGTCATGAAAAAGTTGCTTCCTGAAAAAGAAGCAAGGTATGTAGTTACCCAATCATCAACACCAGAAGCTCAATTTTTTTGAGTCCTCAGGCATAGACAACTACTTCCTATCTATAGACGGAACCCATGAGACATCTGATGAAACCCCTCTAAGCAATGACTTGAGATTGTGTTCAACCGATACAGCTAAAAAATTGACAAATCAAGATGAACACATGGAAGAGCCTCTTCCCCCAAACAGAGGAGTTTTCAAAGAGAAAATAACACCCAACGAGGTATGGACCTTAGAATTTGATGGTAGCTACTCCTCTAGTGGTTCGAGAGCTGGGGTTGTGTTGGTGTCTCCACGAGGAGATATTATTCCTTTGTCTTACAAATTATATTTCAACAATACCAACAACATAGCTGAGTATGAATCCCTATTGCTCGGACTATAGGCTGCCAGGAAAAGGGGCATTAGACAACTACATGCTAAAGGGGATGCTGAGTTGATAGTCTACCAGGTGAGGAACTTCTACCAGATGAAAACTGAAAGGTTACACCATTATCGTAACTTGGTCTAGAATCATATTGAAAATTTTGATGCTTTTAATATCTCTATCATTTTAAGGGAATTCAATGATCGGGTAGATGCATTGGCTATCTCTGCCACCCTCTTAGTCTCTCACCTAGATTTTAAGGGAGATAGGTACACTATTGAGCTAGTCTTTCGACCAAGTGTACCAGATAATGCTAGCCACTGGCAAGTATTTAACAATTATGATCAAATCATCACCTTCTTAGAGCAAAAAGACAGTTTTGAACAACTGCATTTTGAAAGTAGTGAACCCCGAGAGTGTGAAGTAGCTCCTGAGACCAATACGGATACAGGTGAGGACTTTTTACCGCTTAAAGGGAATAAGATTCCAAAAGGCTTGGTGTCCCTAGAGAAATTGTTTGATAACCATGACAGGTTTATTAAGCAACAATGAACGGATTTAAAATCCTCTCAAGACTTTGATCAGGTAAACTTGGGAACCAAGCGTGATCCTAAGATGGTAAATATTAAGGAATGCTGCACTCCCGATGAAAGATTTGAACTTGTTAGTCTACTCCGCCAATATATGGATGTATTGACCTATTTCTATGATGATCTGAAATCACTCAGGCCAAATGACATCCACCACGACATTCCCCTGAAAGCCAACTCTATACCTTACAAGCAAAAATCCAGGTAGTATAATCCAAAAATCTCAAGTACTATTTTAGCTGAGATACAAAAGATGCTTGATGCCCAGATAATTTTTCTGATCCATCACTCAACATGGATTGCCAACATAGTGCCCATCAGGAAGAAGAATGGAAAAATTTGAATTTGTGTGGATTTTAAGAACTTAAACCAGTTATCTTTAAAATATAACTACCCCCTTCCTATCATGGATCAAGTCTTGCAAATGGTAATAGGTTCAAAAATGTTATCAATGTTAGACAGTTTTTTGGGGTACAATCAGGTTGAAGTCAAAAAATAAGATCAACACAAGACAACATTAACCACACCCTGGGGCATGTTCGCTTACCGAAGAATGCCTTTTGGTCTAATAAACATAGGCACCACTTTTCAAAGGGTGATGGATCTTGCTTTCAAAGATGAGATGGGAAAATTCATTGTAGTATACCTGGATGATCTGACAGTGT
Organism: Torreya grandis; assembly: GCA_037957365.1. Classification (NCBI taxonomy): domain Eukaryota; kingdom Viridiplantae; phylum Streptophyta; class Pinopsida; order Cupressales; family Taxaceae; genus Torreya; species Torreya grandis. Next base: position 215,729 of record JARHVA010007859.1, read on the forward strand.
TTTCAAAGCATCGTTTTGAACATGTTCACCATTTGCAAAAGATACTGGAACACTGTCATCAAAACGGTATCTCTTTAAACCCAAATAAATTTGTCTTTAGAGTAACTGAAGGGAAACTTCTCAGACACATCATGTCCCGAGAAGGTATTAGAATTGATTCAGAGAGAGTCAAGTCCATCTAGGAACTTACTCTGCCTACTAGCAAGACCGCAGTTCACTCTTTCTTTGGAAAGGTGAATTTTCTCTGAAGGTTTATTTTTGAGTTTGCTAAGAAAACCCATCATATTGTCAACATGATGAAGGGCAATGCTACATTTAGGTGGACTGCTAAGGGTAAATTATCATTCAAAGAGATTAAGGAAGCAATCACCCATGCACTAGTCTTGGTCTACCCAAATTACACTAAAAGTTTCAAAATATATAGTTATGCCTCCAAACATACACTATCGGCTATTCTGGTCTAGCAAAATCTAGAAGGTGTAGAATCTCTGCTTTCATTCATGAGTTGTCCACTAAAGGATCATGAGATAAAATACTCCCTTATGGAGAAGCATGCATATGTTGTGGTCAAAGCAGTTAAGCATTTCAAGTTTTATATCCTGAACTCTCACATCGAAGTTCTCATACCAGACACTACAGTAAAATCTATTTTGACTCAGCAAGAGTTCAGTACGAAGAGAGGTAACTGGATTGCTAAAACTTAGGAGTTTGATCTAGACATCAAACCAACCAAACTCGTATGGGGAAAGGGTCTTTGCCAGTTGATTGCCAACAACATTCCAGATGAAGCAGAAAGTGAAGAAAAAATAGTCGAAAGCATCCCTACGGTCCTCTTTATTGCCACTACTGATGAGTGGTATTCTGACATTGCTCATTTCCTAACATATGGTGAGTGTCCCGTTCATCTTTCTTTTAAAGAGAGACAAAATGTTAAATTAAAATTAGTTGGTTATGTTCTATGGGACAAATGTCTTTACAAGAGAAACCTGGACGGGGCGTTCCTTCGTTGCGTTGATAAAGCTCAACAAGAAAGACTCTTAGAATCTTTTCACAATCTAGCCTATGGGAGACATTTCTCTACACTGGTGACAACACACAAAATTCTATGAGTGAGGTATTATTGGCCCACGCTATTCTAGGATGCCTACAAATGGGTACGTAGGTGTGAATTATGCCATCAATTCGTTGGAAAGCCTAAGCTGCCTGCTTTGCCTCTCAAGCTGGTAGTGATTGAGGAGCTATTTCAGTAGTGAGGTATTGACTTCATTAGAGTAGTCAACCCATCTTCAAGTGCCAGACATGATTATGTCCTCATAGCAACAAATTATTTTACTAAGTGGGTGGAGGCCATCCCAACCAAGCATGCTACGTCTGAAGTGGTTTGCAGTTTTTTCAAAGAAAATATCATCTCCAAGTTTGGGGTTCCATTAAATATCATAATAGATAATGCAGCCTAATTTTCATCACATGAAATTACTCAATTTTGTTTTTATTATGGGATTACCTTATCCCATACTTCAGATTATTTCCCTCAAGGAAATGGCCAAGCAGAATCGAGTAACAAGAACCTGGTCACTATTATAAGGAAGTTGGTGGATGACAATCAGAGAATGTGGCACAAAACATTATATGATGCTTTATGGGTGGATAGAATAACACCCAAAAGGGCTATAGGTATGTCCTCTTTTTAGCTTCTGTATGGTTTGAATGTAGAAATTCCCATCACGCTTGAACTACCAGCGCTCAGGTTAACAAAAGTAATCGAAGACTCAACCTTCAAAATCTCAGTCGATAAAAGGATCATGTGTCTAAACAAGCTAAATGAGCATCGAACTATGGTAGTGGATTAGATTAAGGAACATCAAAACCGGGTGAAGGCCCTCTTTGATAAAAAAGCTAAAGTTCATAAATTCCAAGTTGGAGATCAAGTCTTGTTGTGGGACAAGCGACGAGAACCAAAAGGGATGCACGGCAAATTTGACTCCCTGTGGAGAGGCCTGTTCACCATTTGATAGCTCTGCGGTGAGGCTAGCTTCTTGTTGGAGTACCAAGATGGAACACCATTTACACTACCTCACAATGGATAACATCTCAAGCTGTTCAATCCTTGAGGCTTAAAGAAATTCATTTGTATATATGTATAATTTTTGTGTTTTGTCTGTTTTTCTTTCATTTTTTGCTTGACTCCATAGCCCAATGGCTTGTATGAAGGCACTTAGAGACTAGTTTCTACTCCTACTAATCAAATTGATTAACAGAAGTTCCCCAGTAGGAGCTAGCTATTGTTTCTAAAATTAGATTTGCCTATTTTTGTGAACAACCCCTTACGAAACTTATCCATTTCATCTTTTGTCTCTCTAAGTTTGGTCATGAGATGAGTTTCAAATTTGTTCTCATCTTGGCCTCAGAACGTGAAAGTGTTTACGATCTCATTGCAACCAAGTTTTTCCCCTCCCTCAGACTGTCTCCTTCTAGAGTTAGTCTTTTCTTCCATTTCATGTAAGGGTGACAAATTTTGCCGCCTCTACATTTTGCTTGTTTTTGTGCAAAGGTAGCAAATTTTGTCACCCCTACACTTTTGCTTGTAAGGGTGGCAAATTTTTCTGCCCCTGCATCATGACCTACAAGGGCGGAAAATTTTTCCACCCCTGCACTTGAATGAACTGAAACATGTAAGGGTAGCAAAATTCACCACCCAAGTATGTCTCGATTTTTGTGTATGGCATTTATTGCCATGTGCGGCGGGTTGTTGGGGTCAATTTTCACCCCATTTAAATTGATTTGAGCCTCATTTCTTCTCATTGCTTTCTCTTCTCCTCCTACTTTCTGTGTTTGGGCCATTTGACGAGTGATTGGAAGCATGTTTTTAAAGATTCAGGCTTATGGCACATGCAATTTTTTAGGTTGGTCTCGTTTATTACATTTGTCTTTCTTTTTTCTTCTTCAATTTATTGTTTTTGTGTTTTCTACCTAATAGGATGGTGATTTTTGCCATCCCTCTTCCTAACCCACAGGCTTCCCACCTTCCCCATTCTTCACCTTTGCGGGCAACAAAATTTTCCTCCCGCACTCATCCTCTCGTGCACAAGCAACGAATTTAGCCACTCGCACACGCTCCTTGCCCCACGTGCATCAGCGGTGAATTTTGCTGCCTGTGCAACCCTTCCCTACAAGGGCAGTGAATTTTGCTTCCCCTACAGGTATTCCTTGTAGGGGCGACAATTTTTGCCACCCTTACTTTTTCTTCCTCTAGCCTACAAAGGTGGCAAAATTCACTGCCTATGTAGGCCATCCCTGCACGGGTGGTGAATTTTTCCACCCTTGCACTCTTTTATCCCTGAATGTAGGGGTGGTAAATTTTGTCATCCGTGTATCCCTACCTCAGATTTTCATAACTCTCAAGAATTTTTTGAGTTGTCCCTTTTTTCCCTTTTTTCCTCATTTTTCATTCCTTCTTCCACCTAAATTTTTTAAGTGACCTCTAGTAACCAAGATCACTTAAATTGCACTTTCCCCCTCTCATCTACTCTCTTCTAATCTAGCAATCATGTCTACAACACCTTCAAAAAACTTCTGTTCATTGGCACTGGTTTGACTAAAATCAGTTCCCATGTCTAAAGCATCTCTAAAAAAGGCAAAGACCATGAAGTATAAGTATCAGATCATCTTCCCACTCACACAGGTCTCCTCAAATGTCAACGACATTCAGTTGACTGAGATTGGCCATGTGGACATGGCTAAATTCCTAACCCACACAAAGGCGATGAACCCCAGCATCGAGATGAAAAGGATTGTCGAGAGCAACATCCACCTAGTAGTTGCCTTTCTAGTAGTAGCACATCATACTGAGTTCATTCTCTAATGTGCTCACTTTTACAACAAAGAGACCAGATCAGTCTCAGATGCTAGCGGCAACATGGTGATTCAATTGGACCCCAAATTCATCAATAAAGTTTTCATGTGTCCTCCAGCCACTGAAGTAACCAAAATTGACTTCGTGGACGCTCAGAAGGAATATGATAAAGACCCTGAAAGGGTGAAGAAATTTATGAACTATAAATGGTTGAATTCCCCCAGGACAAGCTTATCAAGATGGCCGTGGAACTTCTCGAGGAGTGATTTCATCGAAGAAGTTGGTGATTTGATCACCCTTCTCAGCAGAGTATGGGGCCTCCCATCTTCTTCACAGTTCTATGAATGGATGTATCCATTCATCAAGATCATCCTTTAGGGAAAATAAGCCATCTTTTGGGGACAACAGATTAGCAATGCCCTCTGTGAGCAACTGACCAAGGTGCAGACCTCTCACAAGTTTTACATGACCTCATACCTTATGTACATAGCTACCATGATGCAGACTTTTTCAGGCTTAACCATAGAGGGAGATAGGAAGACAACCCCAGTACACTCATATTACCCTCAACTGACTCTGTAAGGATCGACCCATCACTTCAAGAGGGTAAATGATGCCTTTTTTACTACATTTTTATGTCTCTTTGACCCTCAGCTTGAGCAGAAGAGAGTATCAGACCAGGCCTGGGTGGTGATCAATGATTATGGCTGCATGTTCCTTTAATTCCCCACATTTTCCTATCTCTAGGTTGGTTTTTACCAAGGCTACCCCTACATGCTCCCTAGGTTCCCTTCAGATAGATTGATACTAATGGAACTTTGTCGATAACTGATTATCGTGCATACCAGACAGATGGAGCTGAAGAAACCAAGTTTCAGGTTTCCAATCGAGATTGGCAAGTACTCTATTGCAATAGCAGCCAAAGCCAAGGTCATGGAAACCAAAATGCATATGGTCACTCTTAGACCATTTAAGAGATGAGAAAAATTTGACTATAGGGGAGTCAAGAATAAGATCAGAAGGAAGACCCAGTTCCATGAACCAATGATTGAGGATATCTGGGTTGACCTAAGGATGACTAAGGAAATTAGGAAAATGGACTTCTGTAGGCTGACACTAGAGCAAATCAAATATTTGGGACTTGCAGAGATCCCCTCTGGCTTGATCGATGATAAAAATATCATCAATAACAAATACTTGGCAAAGAAGGTCACTGGTTCCCCTCTTCCTCCAACACAGTGGTCTCAGAAGGAGTAGACTTCTCTGAGAAAGAGATTCGAACCAATATTGGCTAACACCAATGATTGGTTAGCAGCCAAAGGGATCATCCTGAAAGAATTTGTCACGGGGTCTGAGGCTGAATACCAAGCAGAGTTAAAGAGGAAGGCTGAGAACAAGACCAAAAACAAAGATGATGTACCTTCTCCTTCTAGGCCTCACAAGCCTAGAATCATCTTTGTATCTAAGAAATCTAAGGCTACTGAAGAGCTTGAAGTGGCAGCAAAAGAAATCGAGGAATAGAGTCCTCAGACATAGGTAACCCAACCCATGGAGACAAATGATCAGCCATCAGGGCAACCAAGTACTAGACCTCCACTCTCACCAAAACAAGCGTAGCCACTCAAGAGTGCCTCTCCCTGTCCTCTTCAGTATCTTGTGGTACCCTCTTCTCCTATCTCTCCAATCAGTGTTTGCTCTTTTGGAGCTACCTCTCCTTCCAGAGTCATATTTGGCGATCCTCAAGGCACTTCTGAAGGTTCTCCTCACTCTTTTGGGTCCATCCCCAGTTTATCATCTCCTTCCTTCAACTTGGCAACAAGCCCTACACCAGAGCTAGAATTAGTGGTTGGTACAGTTTCATCGGTCACTCCAACTACAACTACTATCACCACCAGCAGTGTAGAAGCTGCTGCAATAACACTAGCAGAAGAAACTATTACCATAGCAGGTACTTCTCTCCTGCCTTGGATGACAGCTTTCACTACCAAAAGAAAGAAGATGGCCATCTCCCCAGATGAATTCAACTTTGGTAAAATAGTGCCGGTGAAAGCTAAAGCTCCTAAGAGGCCAAGGATCCTCTCAAAATTGGTCGAGGAAAAGGGGAAATTTTTTTTGGAGATGGCCAAGCCTTTACAAGATGCAACTCTTGAGGGTTTCGAGATGAGAAGCTATTCCATCTCTCGTGTTGAACTTGGCAAAGTTACTCACGAAGGTGTAAAAAGCGATCTTCAGGCTGTTATGGACATCATGATCTAGAAATTCGATCAAGAGAAGGAGATGAAGGATTATTACAAGGCCAAGGTAGAGTAGCTAACAGTAGTAATAAGAAAGTTCACCCTTCCTCCTGAAGTAGCAACTCCAGAGGCCTTCTCTGTGGATGACCCAGTCATTTAAAAAGCAAAAAAGACCTATTTGAAGGGAAAAGTCCTAGAAGATTACATTGAAAAAATGCATACTTAGGGAGTTTCTTTGCTTTCAGAAGTTACAAAAAGAATAGGTAAGATGAGAAAGTTAAGAGTAGAGGTAGATGACTTTGTCTCCCTTATCTCTCAAGAGATCGATAGCTCAAAAAAGGCCCTTAGCAAATGGAAGGAGATGAAGGATCTGAATAAAAGCACCTTGATATCCATCAGTGTCATCTCCAATAAGGATTCTTATGTTGAAATCAAGGAGTCACTAATCTTCAGGATTCAGGTACTCAAAGATCTAATTGATGATCTTAAAGCTTTCAAGGAGGCTAGTGAGAAGAGTGACCTGAGCCTGCTAAATAAACTAGAAGAGTTACCATGCGACCTGACCTCTAAAGACAATCAGTTCCTTTCGGTAAAAGAAATTATTCAGAGCTTCAAAGAGATGATTCAGAGAGATTTTGAAGAAAAATCCTTCTCAATGTCTTCTGTGGATAGTATTCTAGATACTCAGTTAACTTTAGAGAATATAAAATCTAGGTTAACTGGCCATGCTAAAGCCATCACAACATTGAAGGATGCATTGATCAGAGCCAGAATCGTCTCCAAGAACATAGTTGCGCCAGACAGCATAGGAATTCAGGCATCCATCACTATGTTTGATGCACATATGAAGAAATCTGGGAGCAAGAACTGAATCTCTCTCCTTCTTTCTTCTTCTCTCCTTATGCACTTCTATTTTGTACAAAGTGCGTGCAATTTTGAAAAATGTAATTACATGTAAATATTTTGGAAAAATATCTCAAAGTCAAAGATGAGTCATCTTTGACCGAGATATTTTTGTATTTTATTATTTTCTAGTTTTTGAGGATTTTTCTCCCTATATATAGTGGAGACCTCATTTTGTAAAAGATCTTGGAAAAATTAATAGCAAACACTCTGCTGAAATTGAAGCAACTTTTGAGACTTTGTGCTCAAATTTGTAAATCATATTTTGTTGAATGAATGAGAAGCAGGTTATTTCAGACTTTGTGTTGAGATTGTCTATGTTATTTAGGAAATATTTCTTATGTCCTTTTTCTTAATAATATCTTATTTATCTGATTTAATAAGCAAAGTGGGTGTGTTTATATTACCTAAGGGTGCTTCTAAAGGGTAGAAGTTAGACTTTGAGCTATTTTTATCTTTCAAATTTAGTTATCTTTTATAGTTTCAGGCGGAGACTTTGTGCTTCATTTTATTCTATGGTTACGTTTGTTTTAAATCGGTGAAAGAAGCTATGGAAGACTTTGTGCTTACGTGAGTGTTCTTGTGGACTTTGCTACCTCAGGTGATCTCCTGCACTCCGTTTGATACCATTATTGAAAAAAGAGGAGTGTTGTTAGCTACAGACCAAGTTATCCTACTTTCATTCTTTGTACATTACCTCTGTAAAAAGAGAGGTAGATGCTATTATACCACCCCACGTGTTATTTTCTGCATAATTATATATATGCATATAGCACGTGAATATTTATAGGGAACCTCCCCTTGATGAGAGGAGAGATTTACTTCATAAAGATCTGGTAAACCCATACTTTTTGTGCGGTAAATTTTCCTATGTTGTGGTTGATATACCCATTTTTCCATCAGTTAATTGATGACAAAATATTCACCCAACAAACCACACTTGATCAAATATATGAATTGGCTAAATGATGCAGGGCATAACCAGTAGACAAAGGTTATCAATATGTTTAAGAAGTTACTTATGACCATATTATTATTTTAAGGTTTATAAGTCTTATATGGTCCATTATTAATCATTATATTCATTTGAATTTTTGAAGTTGTAGTGCTTTTAAGCCTTTTAGACTTTCTTACCAAAAATGCTATTTAAAAAAAATGAATTTTAAGTCTAGTTTAAAGGAAGTTTTGGAGTCTTAGGTGACTTATAATGTCTATAAATGTTTGTAAATTGTCCTATATGGCCTAAGAGTATGATAATAGGTGTCTAAACGTGCTTCTCATGATAAATCAATGAAAATTCAATAAAGTTATGGTTTTAACTACCCTCCATATGTGGAGTTGGCAAGAATAGGAAGATATTTGCATGTTTTAGCCTAAAGAGAAGAATAAAATGTTATTAGAAGGGGAATGAGTGTAGATTATGGTGGTATAATAGTATTAGCATTTTAAATTAGATAGATGTTGATAGCTAAGGAAATAAAAAGAGACCAATATTTTAAAGAACCATATATGCCTTATCATTCTTGTACATGATTATTGTATATGTGAAAGAGATCAATCAATAAAGAATGTTTAAATGAATGTATGGATATTTTCATAGGATTAATGATATGAAATACACATTTATATTTTCTTAATTTTTTTTTAATGCAATCTTGATGTTTACCTTCAGTTCACAAGTTGGTGATGCAAACTACATAAATTTTGTTCTAGCATAGTCTTGAATGCTTAACATCAAAGAGATTTTGAGATATATTATATTTTTTAAGAGAATTTAGGGTGGATTATATGTTTTATATATGGTTTATGATTCATTTTAGTAAAAATAAGCTTTTTAAATATTATTTTAATTGAGAAAAGTGTTTTAAGTCCTCATTTTCTTTAGCACAATCAAGATAGAATCATAACAATTCTATAAATGCATTTATGAAAGGTTAATATTGATTATCAAAAGCCTAAAAAACTTTGGAAAGGTTGATTTAGATTAATACATACCCTAAATTGTTATTTTATTCATTTATAAGATTCAAATCTTAAGTATAAATGTAATAAACTAAAGAAATTATCACACAGTCCTCAAGACACACTCATAATTATGTGTATTTATAAGTCTAATGTCTTTTGGTGATTAATCAGGGTTAAATAATCAATGGTAAAGGTGTATTAAGGTTATAAATTCCTTATTAAAGTATCAAAAGTGAAATAAAGTGATTAAAATTCATTTTAGGTCTTTGTATTACCTCTTAGCCTAATGCAGTCCTAGAAAGAGACCAAAAACCTTGTATTTTGGCTTGTTGGAGATAAATAAAAGTTGAACCAATAAAAATAACCATTGGATGAGGTTAATAAAGTTAGGTTAAATTTTTTATAAATTCTAGTTTGGATTTAATTGTCATAAAACTCATTTAAATCCTTATAATGTGTTCTCAGCCTACATAGGCCTATGGTAGACTAGCTAGGGTTTGAGATTGGAAAGTTTTACAACAATTTTTAACACTATTAAAAATTTATTAATATTTTTAATCATGTGTTATTATTCATTCCTAATAGAATTAGTATTGGTTAAGTATGGTACAGTAAGGATTTATATGGAAACCCAGATGTGGCATTGAACTAGGCCTATGGAGACCTAATTGGTGAAGGAGGGTGGTGAATTGATTGGGTTGCATTAAGAAATGAACCAATAAAATTTAAAAAAATAAGGAATTACTTAATGGGTGTCCAAAATTGGTTTTATATTATTGATATCCTCTATATTTTGTCTAAACCAAGGAGGTTTATAATGTAGGAAGGCTACAAGCAAAAGAGTCTCTATAGAAGAAAGTGTGAGTTGGAAGGAGAGTTATTGTTTATATTTTATACCATTAATTTGAATAAATGAGAGTGTTTAAATAGTTAGGGAGAGGGACTTAAGATTCCTCATAAAGGGACAATAAAATTGGATTATGTTATAGGATTTTAGGCATATGTGCAAATAAGTAGAGAGAGAGAGAGAGAGAGAGAGAGACTTATGTTTTAAGAAGAATGAAAGATGGAGTATGAGAAGATGTTGATCATGATGAGAGAGAGTGTATAGGTCTATGATGAATTTAAATTGAGATGTATAGAGATTAGTAAAGAAGATTATGCAAGCAATAAGCCTATTGAAGTTAAAATGAATCTAAGGAATAAAGGAGTAGAGGATATATTTGAAGAAGACTATAAGGTATTAAATATAGGCTATTAAATCTAGGTAATGACATGAGTTTAGTGCAATGTTCAATTCTTTCATGTGTATAGGTTTTATCTTCATCAAGTGGTATCAGAGTAGGTAAGCTCTTGGTATAGATTATGTTTTTATTGAAGGTTTCTATTTGAAAATTTTAAAGATTGTAATCAAGAATGTATGAAGCTAAGATTATAGGTATGCAATAAGAGAGTTGATAATTTTCAATAACCTTTAAATAGAGATAGTAAAATATCAAGAAAAAGAAGATAATAGACCCAAGTGAGGATTGTATACAATCAAAAATGCATCATGTCTATGAATTAATACTAGATCAAATGAGATAGATCATACCTACACTTATGAATGAGATACAATTGTTAAGCGGGAGCATGAACAATATGGGGATCTGATAGACCTGATTAAGGGATAATTTGTATCACTTGTCAAAACATATCATGCTAGGAAGAGTTCTAAAGCCTATAGTATAACATAATCACAAAACAACCCTAATGGAGTCTTAAGGTTTAAAACATTCACTTATACTAATAGTAAGAAAGTAAAATCTAATTTAGTGCACATCAAATATTGTGGCACAAAGTTAGGGTTAGAAGAAATAAAATAAAAATGTATAGGGAAATTCAATTAGATTAAGTATGAGTGACACCCTAATACATAAAATATGAAAGATAATATTATTCGAGCCAATACTCATGCTACTTCTATCTACTAAAAGAGAGGAGAACAAGTTAGAATATACTTACTTAAATGTGAACCCATTGAGACTCAATCTCTCCCTTGGCCAAAGGGTATTTACAAGAGGTTATTTTGTTTTGTAAGGATCACGAAGAAGGCCAAAGCATCTAAGACTTATCCATAAGACTATATTCTTCAAATAAGAAGCCTAAGCTAAGTCTCCTCAAGTAGAATGGTGGAAGAGAAGATTGTGACAAAGCATGAGTGAATAATAACTCTTGACTACACATATGAATAATGACCAAAATGATCTTGTATATATAGGAATATTATACCCTAAATCCTTTTGGGAATGTCAGTTGTACAGGATCAACCTAGTGTGTTTTCAAAGATAATTCACTAGGTCTATTCTAGGTTAGCCAAAAGGCTAACAAACCAATAAAGTGAGAAATACCCCTAAACTGTATTAGGTTGACCTAGTCGATCTAGTACAATTCATAATCGAAAAGGAGTTTAAGATAAGAAAAGGAGGAATTAAAGAATAAAACATTAGAGGAATATTCAATAGAGGATAAATAGCTTAGGGAATGGTTTTGGGAGATAGTTATATTGGTAATAATGTGTAAATAAGGGAAAACAATCTTGTGAAGCATCAAATGTCTCCGCACCCCTTTTTTGGTGCATCCCTTAGGGCATGCACTCAAAGAGATTGAGTCTCAACAGGTTCCTATGAGATGTAAAGAATTAGTATTTGATAAAAGTTATAAATATTATGTGTATACATATTCCCCACTTGATTCTCATCATGTGTCACTAAGGTGTAACATGGGATGGTGTTTCAAGAAAAAACATAAGGACACACATAATGTTGATGATAAAAAAACTTGCAGTATTTTAAAAGCATAAAATAACTAAAAGTAAATGATTGAAAGGAAAACTAATCTAAAAAGTAAATAATTAAAAATTAAATGTAATGCATACCTTGACTTACCATTATCATTGGATGGTTTCCTATTGTTTTGTTAGTTTTGATTGTGTAGGGTGTAGATACTACTTTCAAAAAACCTAATAATATAAAACTAAAGAGAAAAAATTAAAAAAAACACAAGAAAATCCAAGATAGATGGTGTTATGAGGATGAAATGTACTTGAGAAGTTTGGCAAGCTAGGGTGATAGGTGTTATGTTGACCAAATGAACAATTCAAACAACAAGAGTAAATCAAGTAACTGAAAAGCCAAGGCTACTAAAGACCAAAAAAATCAAATAAGCTATCCTTAAGTAAGAAAGGAAAACTCACCAGGTCAAACCAAGGATACATGTCAAATAGGATGGCAATTAAACATAAGGTAAAATATTAAAAAATTGCTAAAACAACATTGATGAGTGAGTATTAACAATCTACATCTCCCTCAATAATATAAAAAAGATGCATAAAAGAGAAAACACATTGTCAAGTGAGAATTAACAAGCCAACCTCACTACACAATGGAAAAAGGGTACAAACTCAAGTGTCCATAATATCAAGACAATAAAATCATGATAAATGGTAAAATAAAAGTAAAGTAAGTTTAGTAAATACAAAATTATGGTGTAAAGAAATAAGAATCCTTAGTTTCTCAAACATGTTGTTTCGCTTTACGGATAGATAAAATTGAAATAAAATAGTGTTAGCATGCTTTTAAGAGGTGAAGAAGAAGGAATGAAAGAAGAAGGGAAAACAAATTTGGAATCATAATTTGTCTATCAAGGGAGGAAAATGGAATAGGTGGAGGGGATAATGAAGTAAAAACCAAGGTAGAGGAACTCTTTATCAAAGTCAAGACACTCAAATTAGGTTTGTCAAAATAAGAGGACTTTTGAATTTAAGGAATATGAATAAACTATCTTAGAAAATATAAGTCTTGGGTCAACAAATGAAGTATATATATATATATCATCCTATGAAGGATATCTACATGAAAATTAAAATGGACCTACCTCCCCATTATGTTTTCCCCATTCTTTAGGACCCCTTATAGAGCCATCGGTATACTGTGAAGATTGTGTACTTACGTGAGAAAGTAGGTATCACTAAAATATTTTTATTTATATATTCTGCTTTTCTAATCTACTAGCCTACCAAACCCCAAAGGACCTTGGCTCTACTATGAGACTGACTATGGAGTTCTATATTTGAGTAGAAGAAGGATATGTGCTTTGAATCATGTCTTTTAGTGCAATTAGACTTTTGAAATTTTTATGTTGCCTTTTAGATAAAATTGCCTTTTGTTTAAATGACTTGGATTTAAATTTCTCAATGGATTCTTATATTCCTCCTCAATATGGATTTGGAAAATCAAACATGGGTGCTAAATATGACTTTCATTTGAATACTTGGGACAAGGTTGCTAAGAGATAGAAAATTCAAAGAGCATGGGTTCTAAGAGTCTCGTAAATCTAGGTGAAATAGAAGTGATATCTTAACTTTGACCTTGTTTTATCCAATGTGGAGTGAAATGAAGGGGAAATCAAGAGGAATGACAAATGGAACAATTTAAATTACTTTAAATCATAAAAAATGTGTCAAAGGGAAAAATGGGATACAATGACATTAAGGGGTGATTACTTATCATAAGAAAGAGGGAAATGTAGGAAAACATGCTAACTTAGATTGTTATGTAGATTTCATCTAGCCAAAGAAGTAAAAGATAAAGTTGAGAACAAGGATTAAGAACATAAAAAGGTGATAATTTTATGAGGATGGTTGGGTCCTATCTATGGTACTATAAAGTAACTCAAAAAAGAGAGACCCACAAGGGTGTCGATAAATAAGAGAAAAAGAAAAATGAGGTAAGAAAATAAATAGTGGTATTTTCTTAGGGATGTTGGGCCTTGTCCATGGTCTTATAAATAAAATCATAAAATAAAGACCCAAAGGATGAAAAAATAGCATTGGTAAGAAACAAGAATGAAATAACAATAGATAAAAGATGGTGCTTTTATGAGGAATGTTGGGTCCTATCCACAGTCTTACAGAGCAACTCACAAAAGAAAAAACCAAGGGGTGCCAAAATAGGAGCAAATGCAAGAAGATAATGAAGACTATGGTACATCAAGAAACCAAAATACCAAAAAAGAGGACTAAAGTTTTGTGAAAGGAATGAAAATGTTACATAGGGAGAGACCCATGCTTAAGCAAATTGCTAAAATTATCTAATAGATATAGATAGAAAACATGACAAGAAGTAAATGTCTAGGTAAATCACTTTTTAAGGAATTTAGAATTGATGGACTCTTTGAAAACATGGCCTTTATTGGCTTGAAGATGGCAAGTGCTTAGACCAAGTATGTCTTTAACTAAATATGGGCCCCATCATTTTTTGGCATATTTACCTTTTTTTTTATCATAGGTGTAATCTAATTTAAGGACAAGATCACCAAAATTAAAAGTGTGGATTTTAACACGTATGTTATGTTCTTAGGTAATGTGATCAATGTATTGGTAGTTATGTTGCAAGGTATAAAAATGACATTCATCAAGAAGTTCAAGGGCATGAAGGAAATCTTCATGACATTCTTCATTATGACTAATGCCATAAAGAGATATACAAATAGAAGGAAGCTCAAATTATAAAGGAGGGATTGACTCAAAATCATAGACTAGAGAAAATGGAGTTGCATTAGTGGTAATATGTATGCTATTATGATAGGCCCAAAGTAGAGGTTAAATATGTGTTAGGAACCCACAAAAGCACCATTGATTACCAAGTAACTTAACATGTGGAAATAACTAGAATCACAAGTAACTAGAATTCAAAAATAACACAGAATATGAGAGACAATACATAACTTGTATTAATACTCTTCTAGAAAAGAATTACAACAAAGAGACACCACACTCTTCCACCTTACAGGTTCGCCACACCAAGTGTTCAGTAATTCAGCTTCAAGAGCTCACTCTCTCTCTCTTACGGTCCCAACACACAACTCAAACACAAAGTTGGTGTTCACCTCCAACCAATCAGTATCCACTACTACCAGTACACCGAGTATACATACATACTCAATCGAGTACACAATGCACTCCAAGTAGATCTCCCATGAACTTGCAACAAACTACAACTCAAATTATCTTACTTATGGAAGGATCTACCTTGCCTTCCTCTATGTTCAATAACCGAGTACACACTGTACTTCAAGTAGATCTCTCCTGATCTTGCTACCTATTGTGTTGTTGTCTTCCCTAATCTTGCACCCCTATAAATCAATCTAGTTCTACACACCTGCAAACCTGGATCTCGCACACACATGCACCTGTAAATCAATGATCTTACTTACCATGTAGATCTCCAAATGTGGCCTTGCACACATGTTGACCAAGATCCTACATACATGAAGAACCCTTCTGATTCTCCAAACTAGCACCCACACTTGGCACTGTGGCACTAGGAGGAACACACCTTACTCTCTGCACACACAGAAGGAGCTAATATTTGCTCTCTTACTCTCTAGCACAAATTAAAATACAGCCCATGAGTCTATTATATAGATCTCATGAAAACAATAATTAGACACCTAATTAAAATAATTAGATCCATAGCTTCAAGTCTATAATTGGCCTTTGACATGCAAACAACCAGTTCATTAACTAACTATTCATGAACTGGTAGTTCTAGAACTGCATAGGCGATTGACATCAGTCCCTGTCTGCCTGGAGGTGACCAATGCCAACCAATCCCTGACTGACATCGATTGCTCTTCTCACTATATATGACTGACTTTGGCTGATCAGACTGATGTTAGTTGCTCTACAACTCAACAACCTCTCAGCAACCTCCTCCATATCTACATTAGTGAAGCTTTTAGCTCCACAACCTAACAATCTCCCACTTGGAGATAAATAGCTACACTGTACCTATACCTGTACCCCATCTAATCTATTTCTTGGCTTGTATCCCTCTTCAAGCTCAACCTTGAAGACCAAACACCACACAACCTATGGTACACCTCCTATTATCCAAGTAACCTATCACATCTGAGCCTACAAATCCATGTAGTGAAGTCCTGACCTTGCATAGCATGTATACCTGTTGTTGGTGCCTTTCAAATACCTGAGAACCCACTTCCTTGAATTGGCTCTTAACTCTCTGATAGCTCCCACTACTGGGGAAAACTCATGGAGTACACATACCCAACCTCATCATGTGATTGGGGACCTTGTTCTTTGAACTGTCCATCCATAGGTGTGTTTCCCTGTTCTGCATCCTGCACTACCTTCACACAATCATCCTGTGACAACATCAACTTGTGATCTCCCTGTCTCTGGGATTACTCATGCTAAATAATTTCACTGCTCCCAAATCCTTCATGGCAAACCGCTGAACTAACCTTACCCTTAGCTCAACAAAACCCTGTATGTACAAACCTGCTAGCTAGCATACCATCCACATACAGTAACAGGATAATGTAGCTATCATCATCCACCTAGTAAGACAAACACAATGGTTACACTGACATTGACTAAAGCCTTGCTTTGTCATCCACCTGCCAAAACCTATACCATTGTCCTGTAGCTTCCTCAAGACCATATGACCTAGCCTTCTATCTCATGTATCCATTCTCTCTATTTTTTAACTAAGGTATCCATTCATCTCAGTGATTTCATACCAGTAGGCAACCCTACCAAATATCCTATTTGGTTTTGCATCCTGTTCATGCCATGCTCCCACTATTTCCTAGATCCTTCCTACTCTACAGTAAGCAATGAGTATAAAGAAGAGGAATAATGAATTTGAGGCTTACTTACACTTTCAGTCCTCCATATGGGCATTTGAGACTCCTTGATAGCTTTATATCTGCCCAAAATCTATCTCAGTGACCGACCTCAGTCACCACACAGTCTGCATCCGATCGACATCGGTTCCATGCGACTGTCCAGGTTGCTGATGCTGATTATCTTGCTGACATCAGTCTTATCCTGCCCGACACCACTAACTTTTCTAGTCTACACATGACTGACATTGGTACCTATCTATTTGACATCGATTACCCTTGACTGATGCCGGTACCTGTGTATGCCTATGAGTGATGAATTTTTACCCGTGAGCTTACTTTGAATCAAAACCCTGTCCAAATTGCATTACTCAGAGGAATCTAGCCACATCCACTGATCTCTATCCATCATCTCCTCCAAGAACACCAAGGTTTTCCAATTCTTAAGTCTATCAAACACATCTGACTTCCTCTTAAGAACATGCATCTCCTTCTTGCTCATGTGACCAAGCCTACAAAGCCATGTCTTCACAATAGAAGAAGAATCAGTAATATAAGTAGATAGATAAAGGATACCTACTTTGTTACCACTAGCTAATTCAAGTGAATCCTTGGTAACATTCCAAGAATCCATTTTGAGAGTTCCTATGCATCTCTCATCACCCAACTTCCCTGAAGAAATTAGTCACATCTTCAAGACTGGGACCTGCATGACCTTCTTCAGCACCCATGTGTTGGCCGCCTACAATTTCAGCATCACTTCCCCTTTGCCAACACTTTGACAAGGCTCACTAACCCCTCTAATTGGGGCTGCATGGAAAGAGGCAATATAATCTATAGAAAAATATTCTACTTTATCCAAGAAACATCCCAGAGCATCCTATGCAACAACACCTGCAACATCTGCTTCTTCAGTTCCTTCATGCTGATTTGCTACCAACCAACAATCTTTCTTTACCTGCTCTTTCTTTCCATAACACTGTAATTGATCATTTGTGCCTTTGAATTCCTCCATTCTTAGTGTACTTTCTTCTACCATTGCTATACTCCCACTCAATCAGAAACCCCTGAGAGTGACTTGTAACCAAACACAAACCCTGCTCCCTGCAACCTTAGCTCTGATACCAACTGTTAGGAACCCACGGAAGCACCATTGATTACCAAGAAAATAAGCATGTGGAAATAACTAGAATCACAAGTAACTAAAATTCAAAAATAACACAAAATATGAGAGATAATACACAACTTGTATTAATACTCTTCTAGAAAAGAATTACAACAAAGAGATGCCGCACTCTTCCAACTTACAGGTTCGCCACACCAAGTGTTCAGTAATTCACCTTCAAGAGCTCACTCTCTCTCTTATGGTCCCAACACACAACTCAAACATAGAGTTGGTGTTCACCTCCAACCAGTCAGTATCCACTATTGCCAGTACACTGAGTATACATACATACTCAATTGAGTACACAATGCACTCCAAGTAGATCTCCCATGAACTTGCAACAACCTGCAACTCAAATGATCTTACTTATGGAAGGATATACCTTGCCTTCCTCTATGCTCAATGACTGAGTACACACTGTACTCCAAGTAGATCTCTCTTGATCTTGCACACCTACAAATCAATCTGGTTCTACACACCTACAATCCTAGATCTCACACACACATACACCTACAAATCAATGATCTTAATTACCATGTAGATCTCCAAATGTGGCCTTGCACACCTACTAACCAAGATCCTACATACATGAAGAACCCTTCTGATTCTCCAAACCAGCACCCACACTTGGCACTGTGGCACTAGGAGGAACACACCTTGCTTTCTTCACACACAGAAGGAGCTACTATTTGCTCTCTTACTCTCTAGCACAAATTACAATATAGCCCATGAGTCTATTATATAGATCTCATGTAAACAATAATTAGACACCTAATTACAATAATTAGATCCATACCTTCAAGTCTATAATTGGCCTTTGACATGCAAACAATCGGTTCTTTAACTAACTATCCGTGAACTGGCAGTTTTGGAACCGCATAGGTGACCGACGTCGGTCCCTATCTGCCTGAAGGTGACCGAGGCTGGCCGATCCCTGACCGACGTCAGTTTCTCTTCTCACTATATATGACCGACATCGGTTGATCAGACCGATGTCGGTTGCTCTGCAACTCATCAACCTCTCAGCAACCTCCTCCATGTCTGCATTAGTGAAGCTTTTAGCTCCACAACCTAACAATATGAATATTCCATTCTATATAGGTTTCAAAAAAATTCTTTTGGAAAATTTTATTGAGAATTTTATTGGTGGCCTCAACTTGACCATTGTATTATGGATGATAAGGCGTGGAAAATTTGAGATTGAATTTGAATTTGTTACAAATTTATTTAACATGTTTTTTTTTTAAATTACCACCATTATCATAAATTATGGTATGGGGAATGATAACATGGAAAATAATTTGGTTAAAATTAAATTTAGAAATGGTAGGACTAGTGACATTAACAAGGGGCATAGATTCTACTTGGTAAAATATTTGGTAGTAGTGATGATAAAGACATGCCTATCTTGGGAGTGAGGAAGTTTACCAATGAGATCAAACCCCCACATGGAAAATGGCCATGAAGACTTGATAGTTTGAATTTTAGAAATAGGTGAATGGATGAGATCATCATGAAGCTAAAAAAGAGTGCACTTTTTAGCATATTCAATTGCATCCTTTTCAATATTTGGCCAAAATTAACCCATACGTAGGCATTTGTATGATGTATCATGTCCAATATAGTGACCACCAAAAATTCCCCCATATGCTTATTTAAGAAGATGAGGGACCTCATCTTCTATAACGTAATAGATCAAGGTACCTTCAACATTGTGATAGTATAGGATGTTGTGTCAAAATAAATACTTGAAATCTTATTTATGAATACGTGTCTTTTCACAAGAATCTAAGTTAGGAGGATAAGTTTGGTGTTATAAGAATTGGATGATGTCTTTATACAAATGGATGTTTTTAATGATAACAACCTCAATATGATAGATAAGCAAATCTGATGATTCATTTGAAGATGGAGATTTTCTTATTTGTATAAGAAAAGAAGGATAAAAAAGTGCTTGATGTCAAGGAAATAGAGAAACTGAAGAGGCAAGATAATCAACAATATAATTTTGATCTCTAGGAATAGAATCAATAGTGAAAGAGATAAAATCCTTAGCAAGAGTGGTTGTAATTTGATGATAGGTAATAAGGTTCTCACTTTTACATTGATAGTCACCATTAACGTGATGATAAATAAGTTGAGAATCACCTAAAGCATGAAGGTATTGAATGTTTGAATCAAGAGTAGCTCACATGCCTAAGATAAGAGCTTTGTATTCATCCATATTATTGGTGGCATCAAAGGTGAAGCAAAAATCTAAAAGAATGATCTTACCAAGAGGACTAGTGAGAATGTAACGTACCCCAGCTCCTTGAAGACATTTAGAACCATCAAAGTGAAGGGTTAAAGTATCCTCATTTAAGTAAACATCAATTTTTGGGAGCTCCTTGATAATTACCTTTGGCTTAGTAGTACCACAAGGAGTGGAATATTCTTCAAGATTATTGGCTTCAAGATCAATGGTAAATCTATGAAAGTAATCTTTAAGAAAGATAACTTGATTAAGGCCTTCAATGTAAAGAATATTATTATCTAAAAGGTCATCTTGAAGGGAATAAGTGGTTGAAATGGGATCTATAGCAAGTTAATCAGCTAGAATTTCCCTTTAACTTATTTTTGAGTGACAATGCGAATATTGAATTCCATAAGGAGGACCATCCATTTTCCAATTCTATCTCTAGGAAGAAAGGTTCGGAGAAGAAATGATGAAGGGGGTCAAAATGAATAATGACATAAGTAGTTTGGTAAAGCCTATAATGATGAAGCTTTTTAGCTACAAAATTGATAGCAAGGAAATCATGCTCAATTTTGGTATAAAGTGTTTCATAGTCAATGAGCCCTTGATTAATGTTGTAGAGAACATACTCTCTTCCCATATCATTGTTTTGGGAAAGCATTACCCCAATTGAAATAGGTGTGGAATAAGTATATAGAATCAAAGGTTAATCATTATAAGGGGGACAAAGTGTAGGTGGATGAATAAAATACTGTTTCAGTTATCAAAGGATTTTAGACATGGATCCATCCATTCTAAAGTAGTAATTTTATTGAGAAGGGAATTGACAAAGTGAATTCGATATGCCATTTTGAGGACAAATCATCTAATTACCCCAAGCTTACCTAAATAATTATGAATATGAGGAATATAATGAGGAATAGTCATGTTGATGATAACATTAATTTTGGTAGGATCAATGTCAATGTCATGGAGAGAGGCTAATAATCCTAACAATTTACTAGATATGACTCCAAAGACACATTTGTAAGGATTAAGTATAAATTTATATTTAAGGATACGATCAAAGATGATATCATGATTGAAAAGACGATTCTTATGATACTTAGATTTAGCAATAAGATTATCTACATAGGTTTCAATAATTTTGTGAATGAGATTGTAAAATATGTGATTCATTTCATGTTGGTGAGTGGCTCTAGAATTCTTGAGACTGAAAGGCATTTTTACATAGAAATAGTTTCCAAATTTCATGGTGAAAGTGGTTTTAGGTTGGTCTTCAGGAGTGATATGAATCTAATTATATCTTGAGAAACAATCCATAAGAGATAATATTTCCTAACTAGTCATGGAATCAATGATGGAATATATTAAAGGTAAGGGGAAGTTTTCCTTGGAACAAGAAATATTAATATTGTGAAAATCAATACAAATTCAAATAACCATAGTGACTTTCTTCTGAATGGGAACAATGTTGGACACCTATTCAAAATAATCCATTTGTTTGATAAATTTAGCATTGAGTAATTTGATGATTTCCTTATGACATAAGAATAAAACTTTAGTCATAATTTTATTTGATTTTAATTCACAAGATTGGCATCAAGATAATTAATGATGTTATGCACCATAATTATAAGGTCAATACTAGGCATGTCCTTATAGGACCAAGCAAAAGCTTCACACTATTTATCATAGAGTAAGTTAAAATTTTCATATTTCATTGGTGAAATCTCTCAAGAAATCATAATCAGTCAAAGACAAGATAGGGTACAATATTCATTATGAGTGGTTTATTTAATAAGCATGACATTACCATCTTGAAAGTGATACGGTGCGTTAGGCAAGGCTGAAATTAGATTTGTTTTAGGATCAATGATAGAAATGAAGTTGTTGAAGTAAGGAGCTTTTGTTTTGAAATTTTGAATCTTATGATGCTACCAAGGAAGTTGAGGTTCTCAGGTATGGAGTAACTTAAGAATAAGCTCATCACTAGGCAAGGTAGGAAAAGGACCATAATATTCAACATCTACTTCAAGACATAAAATTTAATTTCCATGGTCATCATATTTATAATGAATCTGAAGGACATTGATTGACTTGGCATCAAGCCTAATTTTAGGAGTAGAAGTAGATGGAATAGAAGAGATGGGTATATTGATGGATTCAATGATTGGAAAAGGATTAGATGCAATGATTGGATCTAAAAGTGTAGGAAATTTTGGAGGTTTGGAAGGTATAATTTATTCTACCACCCAAGGAGTATCAATAAGAGGAGGGTTGATAGGAGGCACATGACCCTTAATATCTAAGTCAAGATCCACAAAAATGGTATGAACATCCTAATTAAAAACATAGATTTGAGCTAATGTTAATTGGTAATGATGGACATCCAAATATATATATTGAGCTTGGGCCATAATATAATTGTCATCACATGTTTGTGAAATAGTACAAGATTGAGGATCAGGGGAAGTTTTAGAAGGTGAAATCCTAATATTTTTGAATGTATGAGGAGACATAATGAGAGGATCTTGAAAAAATTTAGCCACTCCAAAATCATTGCAATTGAACACATCTTTTGGTAAATAATGCTCTTGAGCATTACATGGAGGGGGAAAGTCAATAATCTCATCAATACTAGGAATAATATGGTCTCTTGGTAATAGAGAAGGAGGAAGCCATTGCAAAATATATGGAGGTAACTTGGTAGTCTTGCAAGTGTGTTACAATTCATTGGGCTCATCATCATCAAAACCCACAAGAGTAACTTGTAGATCATGACTCATGTTGATGAACTTGAGTAAAG
This sequence comes from Torreya grandis, assembly GCA_037957365.1. Lineage (NCBI taxonomy): Eukaryota > Viridiplantae > Streptophyta > Pinopsida > Cupressales > Taxaceae > Torreya > Torreya grandis. The sequence continues at coordinate 238,583 of JARHVA010007859.1, forward strand.
GAATATTGTTAATCTTAGGATTTGTGGGAATATGATATTGAGGTTTAGGATTATAAAATTTGATACTCCATGGATTAGGATAAACTTCATGCTTCTATGATTTTTAATTATGCATTGACTACTAGAAGATTAAGTAGCTTGCATTTAATGGGTCCATGGCTGAACCAGAAGGATATTGTAAGATAAAGGGAGATCAAGGACCATAATATTGGTTTGAATAGTCTTAGGTCCTATGGTTAATAGAATACAAATATAACCAAGTGGATTTTTATTAGTCTTATCAAAACCATGACAAAAAAGATGGGTTTTCTTAATATGATCTTTATTACAACTAGGTTATTGTATTTTCCATAATGATGTCACATTAATACTAGAGCCTTCATCAACTAAGACTTTATGAATAAGAATGGTATTAATGGATATTTTAATAAAGAGTGGTAGATCATCGACATGAAAAATAATTTCATCATTAATCATGTCCTCTTCAAGAAACTCAATGATAGGTTTAGGAGAGGGACACAAGGTTTCAATGGTGTTGACATTAGTATGTTGAGAGTCAATAAAAGGTGGTTCTTCATCAATGGAGGATGGATCTTCAATTTATTGAAGTTTTTTCATAAGGAATTTGTGGTGATAAGATGAAGTGCAAACCAACTCCATAAGAAAAACCTTACAAAGAATATAATTGAGTTATTTAAGAAAATTCCAATGAAATTTAGAAGAACCAACATGAGTTTTAGAAGGTAAGTTAGTTTTGGAAGGTATAGATGTGGTTGGAGGATTGGAAGGAGGAAGTTGTTCCTCAAGTTATTCTAAATCAATATTATTGGTAGTAATATATTCAAGAGGTTGTTCTTATAATGATCACTTCTTAGGCTTGGTAACAAGATCTTTGTGAGTCAGTTTATAATGACAACTGACCTTGGCAGTGTTGACATATTGAGAGTTTTTATAATATTGATCATAATCAGCATTGATAGAACAAACATCCTTGACATTAGCTTTATTATTAGAAGAATATTTGTGGTTATTAGAGGTATAATATTTGAAATTTTTTCATTTGTGGGAAGTAGTAGTGTATTCTTGATGATGAAGATTAATCATAGCTTCATGATTGAATGAATCACCAAGCATTTATGAGATACAAAATTTATTGAGCCCTTTAAAAAATTCATGAGAATGCCCAATGTTAGCATGGAACCAAAAAAATAGATTAGGGACATACCACTTAGGAGGATCAATGTGATAGATGAAAGGTTTCAAGGTCAGTAAAAATTATTTCATTTATTCAATTGAAAGAGGTGTATGAGAAGGTAAAGGAATATTAGTTTTCAAAACTCCTTGTTTAGTTTTAAGTTCATTATTAATGATACCATTATATGTTTGTAAAGATCCTTTAAGAAGTTTAGGAGTAGTTTCAAATTTCTTTATAGTAAAATCTTGATGTGTAGCTTGATTAAGAGCTTAATTAAGTGTTTGAAGAGCAAAGATTCAAACCTTATATTGGAGAATAGGAGTTAAATCCATCATAAAGAGTTTGAATAAGTTATCATCATTCATGTTATGATTAGCTTTATGAGCTAAAGATTTCCATATTTTAATAAATTCATGAGTTGATTCAGTTGGGGATTGCTTAGTATTGATAAAGTGGCTAAGACAATTTTTGAGAATATCATTGTGTTGAAACTCTTTAACCAATGAATCAACCAAATCTTCAAGTTGCCAAATATAATGCTAGGGAAGTTGATTATACCATTCTAATACATCACTAATAAATTTTTTGACTTGGAGTTTAGTAATGGTGAATGTATTAGTTTGGATTCACTATTTGTAAAGGTTACCAAAGACTTTAAGAAATGAGATAAGGTCCTTAGTCCTATCATATTTGATAGTTAGAGATATATTACCAATATCAATGGAAATAGTGAAGGGAGCTAAAGGCTCATTTTGAATGGTTTGAGGTATCTTGTTATTCATTATGGGTTGAGGAATAACATTACCTAAGGCATACCTAAGCATTGGAGGGATATAATTAGGATTAGCTTGACGATGAATAGTTGGAGGTTGATTAGCTACATTGAATAAGTGTTGTTGAAGTCTCATCATTTGGTTAGTATTAGAATTTTGTATAATGTTAATTTGTTGAATGACTTGGGATAAAATTTGGATTGTATCTAGAGGTGGGTTGGTGTTTGTAGGAGCACTCCCCATATTGGTATTAGGGAGAGGATTGCTAGAAGAAGGATTATTATGATTGTTATGTAAACTTCTGTCAATCACTCCCACATTAGTTTAAATAGTTTGAGAAGTTTCTTGGTAAGTATAGAAAGGATTAGATTCATCAAATTGATTTTGAGGTGTTTTTTACACCATATTGTAGTTCATAGATGAAAGAGGAGATAAGGTGCCCCAAGAGTGATGGTTCTATTGGGAGGAAAATAGAAGAAGAAATGAACATCCCATAGAGTACCTAAATGGATTCAAGATATCCAAGAAGATTTTGATAGAATATTTCATTTTGACTGAAGAGAGATGAACATAATAAAAATTTGGAAAGATAAGGAGTTAGATTAACAAATAGGGAAAACAAAAAATAGTATAGTGTCAATTGGGTTGATCTAGTACAAAAAATAAGGCCTGTGAACTATACAGGGTTGATTGGGTTGATCCAGTACAATGAACATAGGCAAGAAAAAGATGGAAATGGAGCTGTAAACTATACAAGGTTGATTGGGTTGATCCTGTATAATAGACAGGGATAAAAATAAAGATGATAATAAGTTATTAAATAAAATAAGATATTTTTTTACATCTAATCTAGGAAAGTAAGAGATAAAAGGAAAAAAACAATCAATTGGATTGACACTAGCCAATCTAATTAAGGCACACAAAACAAAACCTTGTACTAACACTGTCTAATGCAAGTTTTTGCACACAAAATTGAACAAAGAGAAAAAAATCACCTTGAAAAGTAAATCTAAATAGTTGGTCAACCTAATTATCAATTAGATTATTGAGATATGAATATAAATGTGATTGGAAGTTGGCTATAACTAAGGTAATAGATAAAAATCTAAGGATGATTTTAGGTAGTTTGGGGTAAAAGGGACTATAGTGGTAATGATACAGGATTAGAATTAGGGCCTGACCCCTCACTTCACACATTACAATGATAAGGAAGTTAGGTGCTTAGCCAAAATATAACATTAACCATGCTTTATACTTGACTAGAGCATCAACTTGTGATCCATAATCGATAATATTCAAGTGTTGTAATAGAAAAAATCACACTTGCAATTGGATAAAAACCTTAATTTATTTATTTACTTAAAATCAACATTTTAAATGATTAAAAAATTAAAATTAGTTTTTAAATATCCAAAATAGCTTAAATTTAAGAGTGTAATAAATAAAGAGATAAAATTTGATAGAAATATCAAATGAAATTTGATAACAAAGTTTAGATATATAGCCTACATCTTTGGATCCACTCTAATGGGGGATCAATCCTTATTATTTGCAAAAAAAATCACATTACAATATTAATAGGTCTTTAAAATTGTATTTTTAGACTTTACTCCATCAAAGAGATACTAGCAAAACAAAATAATATTGTTCGAGGCCTTCAAAAAATCTCTAAGTCTCTAGAAAGACTCTTTACTTGCCTTGTTTTCTTTTCCACAAATAAAAATATGCATTTGAATACTATCTCATCCCCTTTATATACTCTTTGAGATCCATGGTTCACCAGTCAAGCCCTTATCCTTTTACCTAATTGTTCAAGGTTTAAATCCCACTTCCATCGCTTTTGATGGGCTAAGTAAATATTATATCCCACATTAGGAAGGTGGGATTTTAGTGATATATTTAAATGCCATGAAGTTGGAGGTTTATAATGCCAAGTATTTGGCATTACCATGTATTACATGGAATTATGGTAGAGTGTGAAGAGTGTGTGGGGGGACCATGGGAAAACACATGGATGTTTGTGATTATCACATGGCATGAACATTCAGTACATGGCATGTTCATGGAGAGTTTGAATGTTACGTGGAAATTTGAAGGAATCTCAAAGGACTTTGGCATGAAATTTAATTATAATATATAAAATTAGATCATAAAAAATGGTGGCAAGCCATATGGTGGATTGAGGACCCACCATGTGGTCTAATATACATTCTCTACTTTTAGACATTTGTTGATTATTGACCTGTTGCCACTTGTCGATATCCAAAACCCAATTTTTTTTACTTGCCCAAAATGATCTTCTAGGTACAATAACTCATGCATAGGAGATCCATTTTATAAACTATAAAATGTGTCAAAAAGATCTCGATGAGCCCTTCACTGTGGCATTGATAAAACTACAATTTGAAGACTTTATTTTTAGAGAAAAATATAGATCCTCTTGGATCAAGTTGGCTTCCCCCTTGGTGATGAAATCTAAGTAGTTTGGCCTAGGGTAGATAGAATGTTAAAATGCTTGTTTATATTTTTGTGATTTGGTCATGTGTGTATAATTAATTAAAAATCCCCTGATTAGACTATGTAAACTATTCTAATCATGTAAGAATCATGAAAATAAAGGTGTGAACTAATTACTAGTAGATACGAGGTTAATTCTAACTTTGAAATAAGGTATAGTATTGAAACTATAAGCACAAAAGATAGAATAGGGTTGACAGGGTCAAGCTTGTATGGTGGAAGAAAAGTTTGAAAATGAATTAGGTTGATAGTGGCAATCTAATTATTTTATAAAACATACAAAACACAAAATTCAGTCAATAGTGTCAATCCAATTGAATGTGCGAGGGTAATTTTGAAGATTAAAAACTATGAAAGGAAAGATAGAAAAGATAAAAATAGATAAGTAAAAAGTAACCTTGGTGGATCAAAGATGAAATGAAGGAATATTATTGATGAATAACCTTGAAGTATGCTTGAAAAACCTACAAACTAGGTCAACAAAATTGATCAATCTATACAAGGACTTATTGAAAAAGTGCCAAAACTATAAGGGGTCAACTGGGTCAACCTAGTAGGCTAAACTAGGTTTCTAAAAAGCTAGAAACTTATACTGGGTTGATTGGGTTGATCCATTTGTCTTTTTTTGCAACCTACACACAAAGATAAAAAGTTGGGTCAATAGAATCGATCCATTATGTCAAAATATATGATAAAAATGATGATAAAAAAACAAAATAAATTAAGGTAAAAGTGAATAAATCCTACAAGGGTTAGTTTATGTTAGGTTCACCAAAATGTATGAAATTATAAATGCATCATGTCTGTGAATTAATCCTAGATCAAATAAGATAGATCATACATACAATTCTAAATGGGATACACTTGTTAAGAGAGAGCATGAACAATACGGGGATCCACTAGACCTGATTAAGGGATCACTTGTATCACTTGTCACAACATATCATGCTAAGAAGTGTTCTAAAGCCTACAATATAACACAATTATACAACAACCCTAATGGATTCCTAAGATTTAAAACATTTACTTATTTTAATAGCAAGAAAGTAAAATCTAATCTAGTGTACACCAAAGTTTGTGACACAAAGTGGGGGTTAGAAGCAATAGAACAAACATGTATAGGGAACTTAAATTAAAGTAAGTATGAGTAACACCCTAATACATAAAATATTAAAGACAATATTATTTTAGCCAACAATTATGCTACTTTTATCCACTAAAATAAAGGAGAACAAAGTTAGAATATACTTACATGAATGTGAACCCATCGAGACTCAATATTTACCTTGGCCAAAGGGGATTTATAAGAGGTTATTGTGGTTTGTAAGGATCACTAAGAAATGCCAAATCATCTAAGACTTATCCATAAGACTAGATTCTCCAAATAAGAAACCTAACTAAGTCTCCTCAAGTAAAATGGTGGAAGAGAAGATTGTGAAGAAGCATGAGCAAATAATAACTCTTGACTACACATATGAATAATGACCAAAATGATCTTATATATATAGGTGGATCTTATCCTAAATACTCCTGAGAATGTCAGCTATACAGGTTCAACCCAATCAACCCAGTGTGTTTTTGGGGATAATTCACTAGGTCTATGCTAGGTCAGTCAAAAGGCTAACAAACCAAGAAAGTGAAAAATACCCCTAAATTGTACTAGGTCAACGTAGTTAACCCAGTACAACTGACAATCCAAAAGGAGTTTAATATAATAAAAGGAGGAATGAAAGATGAAATGGCTAGAGGAATACTCAAGGGAGGATAAATAGCTTACGAAATGGTTTTATGAGCTTGTTGGATTGGTGATAATGTGGCAATAAGGGATAACAATCCTACAAAACACCAAAGGTTTGCCTACCCCTTTCCTAGTGCACCCCTTAGGGTTTGAACTTAGAGAGATTAAGTCTAGATAGGTTCTTGCAAGATGTAAAGCATTAGTATTTGATAAAAGTTAAAAATATTATGTGTATACAAGGACAAGGAAAGAAAAAGTTTCAAGTGAAGATTAGTTGTGTACCCAAGTGAGGTGCAAAGAAAATAGAAAAGAGATGAAATGAGAAGATAATAATGAAGAACATAGCTAATGAGGGTTCCATAAAGAGAAGATGAAATAGAATAAAAAATAAATATTTATAGATTGAAGAGAAAGTAAAATATTGGAGGTAGATTTTAGAGGGTGTAGAGAAGGTGATGATCATGATAGAGAAAATAAAAAAAGAAGACCAATATGGTTGGTTTATGAAAAATAAGAAATTCAATGGCTTGTAAGTCTACTTATTTAGAGAAGAAAGAGGAGAAACATGATGGAAGATAAAGAGAAGAATAATTTTCTTTATAATCAAATCAATAGTCATATTGATATGTTTTTTATGAGTGAGTATATTAGTATACATGAGAAATAAGGAGATCATCACCTTGGTAAATATACTTTACTCATGAAGGATGAAATGAATTTGGAGGAAGAAGAAATCATTATCAGTTACCTAGATGATGGAGAAAAGGATGAAGTATAAGATGAGAATCATCAATAAGAAATAATTCCCATATTTTAGGCATCGATAGAGACACATGAGCCTCCAAGGTTTAAGACTAATTATTTGGTTATGATTTTAGCTGGAACTAATGAGAATACATCTAATTTTTAGAATGAGAAAGATAAATTTTAGAGCTAGAAAGAAGCCAAGAAGAAGGATCTAGATGATTGGTATGATCAAATGGTGTCGAGTGCTAAAAATAAGTTAAAGGAGGATGTTAAGAAGATGAATATGAAAGAAGAAGGTGAAAAAAGAAGAAATATAGAGTTGAAAATAAATATAAGATATGAACAAGTCAAGTTGCTTTCATTACAACAAAAAAACAAAGGATAAGGTATTGCCAAGGATATAGATAAACAAAGAGTGCTTGACAAACCATGAATAATTAAAAATAGATCTATGGATTGAAATAAATATTGAAGCGCGGTAACCATCCATTGGAGGTATAATATGGTGATGATAAATCAAAGTTGGAGGACATAAAATATAAAGTGAACAAGGACTTACAATAGGTAAAGTACCTCATATATGTATAAGAAGATTTGAAAAAGGAGATAAGCCAAGGAAAGAGGACAAATAAATATGAACCAACTAAAAAGAAAAGATAAAGATAAGTGAAGTAGAAGCAAAATAAGATTATAGGATCAAGTTAGGTAGAATTAGAAGACAAAAAAGAAGTAGAACAAAGCACATTTAAGTAGGAACTCAAATTTATCCCACTCAGGGAGTTTGATGCAAAGCATCACCAATAGACAAAGGTTTTAAATATTTTTAATAAGATATTTATTAAAATATTGGTCTTATAATGTTGTTATAAGTATTATACGATTATTTTTTGGAGTTTCCCACCAAAATGGCTATTTAAAAATAAATAAATTTTGAAGTCTAGTTTGAAGGAAGTTTTGGAGTCTTAGTTGAATTATAATGGTTGAAAATGTGTGAAAATGGTAATATATGGTAAAATATGGTGATAATAGGTTTCTCAAAATTCTTATCATGATAAATCAATGCAAATTCAATAAATTTATGGTTGTAACTGCCCTCCATGCATGGAGTTGGTAAGATTAAGAATATATTTGCATGTTTTATCTTAAATAGAAGAATGTAATTTTATTATAATGGGTGTGAGTTTATATTATGGTGGTATATGAGTATTAGTGTTTTAAAGGAGATATAGGGTGGTAGATAACAAAAATAAAGAGAGATCCATCTTCTAAAGAACAATTTTTGTCATGTCATTCTTATACATGGTTGTTGTATATGTGAAAGAGATCAATCAATAAAGAATTTTTGAATGAATGCATGGATATTTTTATAGTATTAATTTTATTTAATACATATTTATATTGTATTACACTAGTTTTAATTCAATATTTATGTTTACCTTTAGTTCACAGGTTGGTGATGCAAACTATAAAAAAATTGATCTTACACAACCTTGAATGATTCAAAACAAGGAGGTTTTGAGATCCATTATATGATTTAAGAGACTTAGGTGTGTATTATAGGTTTTTATATATGATTTATGATACATTTTAATGAAAAAAATACTATTAAATATTTTTTCAAGTGAGAAAAGTGTTCTAAGTCCTCATTTTCTTTAGTGTAATCAAGAAAAGAATCATCTAAATTTTGTAAATACATTAATGGAGGTTACTATTCATTGTTCAAATCCTAAAAATATTTGGAAATGTTTTTTTATGGTATTAAAAAACATCAATATTTATTAAATTCCTTTATAAGCTTCAAATCTTAATTATAAATGCAAGAAACTAAATAAATTATCACACAATCCTTAAGACACACTCATATTTATGGTTATTATACATTTGAGGTCTTTTGGTGATTGATCAAGGTTAAAAAATAATTTTAAACTATGTATTAAGGTTATATAGTCATTATTAAATTATTTTAAGTGAAATAAAGTGATTAAAATTCATTTTAGGTCTTTTTATTACCTCTCAACCTAACACAGTCCTAGAAAGAGACCAAAAACAATATATTTTGGCTTGTCCAAGATAAATGAAAATTGTACCAGTGAAACTAACCATTGGATGAGGTGAAAAAAGTTATTGTTTAACTTTTATAGGTGATAGTTCGGATTTAATTATCATAAAACTCATTTAAATATTTTTATTGTGCTCTTAGCCTACATATGCTTCTGGTGAAGACTAGCTAGGGTGTGGGATTAAAAACTGAGATAACTATTATTTTTGCCAATGAAATTTGTTTAAACTTTTTAATCATGTGTTATTATTCATAAATAAGATGATTATGGTCGTTTTAGTCTAGTAAAATATGGATTTATATGGAAACCCAGGTGTGGCCTTAAACTAAGCCTAATGGAGACCTAATTGGTGAAGGAGGGTGAATTGATGGGGTTACCTTGAGAAGTGAAACATGAAATTTACATGAATTAGGAAGGTATTAATAGGTTTTAAAAATTGGTTTTAATATTTTTTATAAACCAAGGAGGTTTTTAATTTAGGATGGCTACAAGGAAAAGAGTCTCTAAAGAAGAACGAATTAGTTGGAAGGAGAGTTGTTTTTTATAGTTTGTGCCATTGATTTGGATATATGATAGTGTTCAAAAAATTATAGACATGGATTTAAGAGTCTTCATAAAGGGATAATAACATTAGATCATGTTTTAATCTTTTAGGAATATGTATAAAGAAGAAAAAAGAGAGACTTAAGTCATAATAAGAATGGAAGATAGAGTATGGGAAAATGAGTATGATAAGAAGTTTATAGTGATGAGAGAGAGAGTGTGTAGAGGTATATGATGAATTGATATTGAGATGTAAATATCTTAGTAATGAATATTATGCAAGCAAGAGTCATATTAAAGGAAAAATAAATCAAAATACTAAATAAAGGGTAAAGGATCTATTTCAAGAAGACTTTTGAGGATTAAAGATAGGTTATTAGAGCCAGGTAAGGGCATGAAATTAGTGTAATGTTTAATTATCTATTGTGTATATGTTTTCTATTCATCACTAATTCACACAATTATATGATTTAGATATACATTTATGGAATAATTATATATGGTACCATTGCTACACATAGTTCAACATGAGACATACCTAATGTGCATATTATATGCAATGCACACCTAATATTTCAAAATCCAAATCATATTTATATTCCAATCACTTTCAAGGACTATCACCACCTACAAGGTTCAAATTTTTATAAACTATATAGAGATAATTTGTTGTAGTATTTGATTTACTTTATAGTATGGTTGAGATGATTAAATCACTAAATATTTCCTAGTTTTTAGTTTAGACTTGATTATATCATCTAGACTCATTATTTTGATAGTGCGAGTTGGCTAGTTCACTCACACTCACTAGGTTATAAGTATGATTAGGTTCAAGGTTGATCTAGTCTCAATTCATATTTTATCTGAGGTTGGGGGAATGTTAAATCTTATATCTCTCTCTATATATCCTTAGATATATGAATTTTTCATATTTATATTTATCCTAATCTCAGTTTTAGTGAATCATAATGATACATCTTTCAAATGATAGTTATGATAGGTAAGGCAGTTTCATCAATACATAGGTGTACTACTAAACCTTGTTATCTTTCAATTTTAATCATGTAATAATTTAAAATTCATTTTATATTAAATGATTATATATGTAACATGATATTGGCTATAATTCATTCACTAGAAAATCATTCAAGTTGGACTCAAACAAAGATAAGGTGTGTTATACACACCCAAGTACACAATCCTTTAATTTAAACTAGAAATTTCATTACCATATTAAATGGATTAAATTTATATACTATTTATGATTTATATATCACCTCATTATTATACACTTGTAAAAATTAGACCTTAGTTGTTCCTCTCAAGTCTAGACCTTTCCTACTTCTTCAAGTCTCACATCTCCTATCTCTTGTACCCCTTATCCTATCTCTTAGTATGAAAAATATTATGTTGATGACTTAGGCCTCATATATTTCCAAAATTATTAAAACATGTTTATCTTGTGATGCTACAAGTTTTGGACCTACATGTATTCTCCATCTACCCAAACACTTGTGTCCCAGTTAGATGCAAATGTCCTTACCCGATGTAAGTGTATAGTGTCATAATTCATCTAATTTTCAAATGTAACATATAATAATGGATGACATAAGTGTTATTATGTGATTTATTTTCAAAATACATTGGTATAAATATAAAATCAACCCTCATTAATTCCTCACCTAGAAGCTTCTTACCTGATCATGAGGAAAATTACCAAAACCATTCAATTAAGCACTCAAATGAGTAAAGCTTCCCTATTTTATCCTGTTTATATATTAGTCATAATAAAAAAATATCTACAATTATAAAGTAATAAATGAGTATTCTAAGAGATATATTTTCTAAGTTACAAGCTAGGTCATTGTTTTATTTGTTTATCACAAATTACATGGATCACAAAAAAAACCAACATGTAGGGGAGAACTACATAATTTTGGGGCCCTCTTTAGAGTATTGTATATTTAATAAATTCTCATTGATATAATGGTATTTGAGGTAGTTTGACACCATGTGATCACTAACCCATCTTTTTCCACAATCACTATGGATATTAATAATAAGTATTTGATTGTTTGATAAGGATAGACAATATATAACCCATATCTTAATGCATGAAAGTGAAGGAAATAAAAAACATAGAATCATCTAGGTGGTCACATATTAATTCATTAGGTATTACATATAAGACACTTTAATATAACCTAGATACTAGCATCAATGTAGCTATCATAAGCTAATGTAGTGTCTGTAGCTATAGAGGCACCTAATATAAAATTTGTTGACTATTATGAAATACTTTTCTAGTATGCTTCCTACCTATTGTAGATCCATATGTGTATTAACATCAGGACCAACTAAGTATATTATTTCTCTATCATTTCCATTTTTACCATATCTTAACATAATCATTTTAGTATATGTTCTATCTGAGTTTTGTAATTAATTGGCCTACTATAGATATATTTATCACCCTTGTTCTTATTTTTTTCTATATTCTTAACCCTATCTATCTAAATAGTATCCACATATAATTTAGGGTTAAAAAATTTGAAACCTAATTAGGAACTTGATTCACATATTTTATTACATACTCATTGGCTCAACATGGTTCAACTTATCCTTTACCAACTATTTTTTCGGTACCTAAGCCTAAATTGTATGATGGAAAAGGTTACCCTAAGAAAAACTTGAGATAATTTCATTAAAAATGTTTGGGTTATGCATCTAATTATATGTTGTGGACCAAGATACTTCCCATGATTTTATGATTTACTATATCAGTCAATTTATGCATTCAATCCTATGACATATTTTTTCATTACACATTTTTAAATCGATATAAGTGAATTTTTTTTTTTCATATTCTCATATTTCTTAGCTCAAACAATAATTAAAAATACTATAATATAATATGTATAATGGTATAATATGATGTTATCTAAGATAAAGAATCCTATGGAAGATATTGAATTACAATTAATGTTCAAATAGAGCTTGATTTCACCAGTTTCTATCATTCATGGATTTATGTCACATAGTTAAGGAAACTAAGGTTACGTTATTAGAAATGAATAAGGTAAAGTATTAAACCAAACTAATTTATAATTATCATGAAAATATTTTTATTTATACATTATTCAAGGTGACACCAAGTGAAAATAATAGTGATCCAAAGATAATAGTGAATGCAGTTTCAAAACCTACTCCTAACAATGTATTATTAACTCATCTAAGGAGACAATTTACCAACTTACTAGAAGCTCCATAAAAAGTGACAATTTTTTTAATTGGAATTTAACCTCATATATTTTTCTCCCATTAAAGCGTTTGATTTGAATTGTCCTCTTTTGAAAATATTTGATCATAACTACCTTTGATATTTTCATATAAAACCAAAGCATACTAATAAAAGATGCATCATTTTGAGAAATAAGACACAATATTTGATAGATGAGAACATAATTGATGTGGGTATATCTACAAAAAATACAAAGTCATATCAAAGTGAATGTATAACAATGAATATATTGTGTGATCATTTACCCAAACATACAAGTCAAAAATCAACAGATAAATCAAAAGTCTTTTACACATACAACATTCACCCTCCACCAGCTTATTATCATACTCATATAGAGCACTAACATCCTTTTAAGGGAAACATTTATATATATTGTGTTTTAGTTCCATCTAGAATTCTCATCACATTTTTAGAATATGAGATAGTTGATGATAATTTTTATTTATATTCTTTGTTCATTAGATCTTACATTGATCATCAACCTATATAGAGTGTCATAGTTGATAATGGTTCAAGTGTGAATTTGTAAACTATCACACTTCCCCTTCATCTATGATACATAAATAATGATATAATTCCTTCAAAAATAGTAATAAATGGACTTAGTGGTCATGTTTAAAATTATACAAGTGAGATCACATTACCACTATAGGTTGGTCTAGCACATGCGGATACCAAATTTACAGTATTATCCAGTGCATGAATATTTGATATGTTATTGTGATGCCCTTAGATTCATTATATTTGTGTAGTTACTTCTAAAAATAAATATACTTTTTAAATATACTTTTTCTAATGAGGTTAACACATTTCATGTTATTGCATATGAATACCAACTCCAACCAAATATTTTTATTTATACATTCCAAATTTAACTTAAACAACCTAAAAATGTTCATATTAATTAGATAATTTAGAAACAAGTGGTCAAATTTACAAGGAGGCCTATCCTTTAAATCCACTTAATAAGAGATTTGTAATAGATTATAAAGAGGTACTCTCTACTCCAACATGTCCTATATTTTTATTATAAGGAATTAAGAGTTCTCTAAAAATAACACCAACACATAGTTCTTAGACTCCACACTGGGTTATGGAGAGCCCTAAAGTTCACCATGAGAAAAAGAACATATTTATTATACTAAAAATTATCACCATGACAATAAAACTTATGGCATAGAATTGGATTAGTTTTCAAATTTCAAGTTGAGATCATTTCCTTCATAGTGGAATGATACTTTCCATTCATGAGAATCAATCTTTCCTATTCTAGATACTATACCTATTAATTACGAGGTTATTATAGGAGTCATCAACTAATATGTTCATTTTTTGTTAATTTTCATATATTCAAAAAATCAAAAAAATAAGAATATTTTAAAAACTAAAAAAATCATGACATATGCACAATATGTCTCTATTCACATTAGTTGATTTGTGCTTCAGTATATATGCAATACTTATCAATATCTAGTTTTATATAAAATATGATTTAAAAGTATAATTGAGTAATTTTTTAAACATACAATTTTTCACCTTCATATTCAGTTGAAGACCGTGATACTATCTTAGACCAAAATACTTTACAAAGACAAAAAAAATATTTCCCATATAATAATGTATTGTGCTCTTTTTTGATTCCATCAAACCTATCCCAGTGAACATAGTCTATTCTTTATCAAATCTAAATCAGTCACAATCCTTCTAAATCTTATTTACATCATATTAAGTTCATTAGAGACATATTTTATATAGTTTTTATCATTATATGACTATCCTTATTGTTCATACTTTAGATAATGAATTACACAAAATCTATCATTATTGCACCCTTAATTTCACATCGATGTATTACTAGATACTTGAGTTGATGAATATAGTAATATTAAAAATTTACTATATAGATCAATTTCACTTATCCATGCATGTTTAACATGCTCTATTCTTTACTTCATACTTTATGTGTATTCATTGCTCTAGATTTTGGACATTTGAATGTGTCCTTGTTTGTAAATATAAACAATATTTTATGTTTTGATGTATGTGAATGACATTTAAACATGTCCATTGTATGTGGCCCCTTAGAATTCATACTTTATTTATGTGTTTTTTGTGTGCTATTTATGTATGTACCATGGCCATGACTCTTATTGCTATTATTTGCATAGTTTGAGATGCCATTATAGATATCATTCATCTCCTCAATTTTTTAATTTCATGATTCACATCATGCATATTCCATGAGTACTTATATTTATTTTCACATACTAATATTTGATCATTTATTCATTGCATCACTTATTTATAACATCTATCAAGACATGACACTATGTATGCATAGTTATACATGTATCAATCATTGCTATCTTGCTCAGATTATCAATATGATGCCATTATATCCAATATTATCATTATACTCTAGATTTCAATATTTTATATAAAATTAGTTTCATTTTTGAGCTAATTTATTATGCAAATTCATAACTAAGGTAAGAAGAGGAGGCATACATAATGGCTTGTCTTAGAGATTAAGTTGAAATAATTCATTACATAGAAAATAAAATATAACATTTAATCAATTTACCATAGTTTATACTAAATTTTACCTATAAATAATACTTTAAAAATGTCATTTGGATAAAAATATACATCATGGATATCTAGTTAAGCATTATTTCATCCCAATAATTAGAAGAAACATTGTTTAGATTTCTCAAAATTTTACTTCGTTTATAGAATAGTTTTCAATAGCCACTCAAAAATTATTTATACATTTATCCACATATTATAATTTTTTTAAATTATAATAGAGGCATCATGTGTGGCATGTGTTCTATAATATTATGAATTTTTACTTTAAAAATTAGTTAATTTTACTTAGATATCATAATCAATATACTTATATATCAAATTGGGTGCATGTGTGTGGCACATAAACACTTTCGTGTTCATCTTTGCACCACTTTTATAGATGGGATGATAATTCATGTCATTCTCTATGTTATATAAACCAGACTTAGATCATTCTATTTTTTCACTGGACTTGTACTAGAAATGAATATTATTCTATTTATAATGGTTGATTCACCCTTTTTTCACTAGGTTTGCAACAAAATGATATATTAGAATTCATACATAGATTCCAAGTCAATTTAATAACTTGAGTTGAGTGATGATGGAGTCAAACACATCTTGATTTATTAATCACACTCTCCTAAAATGAGTATTAAGTCATGCACAATCCAATCCAAGTTTTGCAATAAAAAGATAAATATATAAGGGTTCCACCCTCTCCAGTTACCATTTTTTTACCAAAAAATACAATGGTCTGCGTATCCAAAAATAGTATTCATTCCTTATTATTTTATCTATAAGTCTCTTGTTTTTAATTTTATATTTCCATCCTAACTAAGGATTTATTTATAAATGTTTCATTGTAGGTATACATGAACCATAGTTCAGTGTGGTCTACATCCAATCATACTCAACACCTATAAGCTTGGGTATAATTGTATTTATTTTAATCTATTAATTTAAATTTAGTGCATTATGATAATAATATGTAGGAATTTTTTTTCACTTAAATTAACATTAAATACTAAAACATTGCACTTGTGGCCATATTTTTACACACACTTTGCTCATGCTTAGTTCCACAATTCTAAATCTCCATTCCTATCATTTTATGTGTAAAATACTTATCTTTATAAATTTTAATACTTTATATTTGTATTCCTCATTCCAAAAATCCTAATTTCACCCTTTGACTAATCCACACTTCCATTTTAGTTGTCTCTGCTCTTTAGACAAGGTAGCTCCTTTAGGACTTTCCTACTCACCAAGAGTGTTTGAATCCATCAGTCACATCTTACCTCTAAATAATGTCAAAATTTTCAAATAAAATTAATATAATAGTAATCCTATAATTTTTACAAGTCTCATATGAGTAATTTCACAAAATACCACTATAAAATCATTTTTCCATTCTTTTTTTCACTATTTGGCAAGAGGCCCATATGATTGCAAAGAACTAGAATATCTAACTGTACATTGAGAGGAAAACACCTATTATTCCTAGTTATGATTTCATATCCCAAGTAACCCTTAACTAATTTTAAATATGCCTCCAAGGTCACAAGATATTTTTAAAGCATATAATTTATACTAGGATTACACTAGTATACAACATTACATTATTATTTCACACACAACATCCTAGCATTGGATAAATATGCTACAATGTTAATTTATAGAGTGTATAGGGATATGTGTGCCCAAATTATGGATTACACACCTTCAATTATCTTGTTGAATTTTTGTATGTTCTTAATATGTTCAGCCTATGGAATAACCTTGGCTAAGTAGAGTAGATAAAGGAGGTAGTGGTTAGTAATTTATCATCATATTATGAATTATGTTCTTATTGAAATTTTGTGGAGGTTATCCCCTTGAATTATATTATTAATAATATTTAAATATTATAATATTTTAAATTGTTATTGTGGATATGTTTATTCTTATCTTAATTTTGTGATATATAAATCTATTGTTGCAAATCATCTAAGTAATTTCATTACAAGTGGTATCAGAGCTTTGATTTGGGAAAGTTTATACAACATACTATTTTTTTGGATATATAATTATAGTCACTAGAAGTATGAATAAACATATCTTATGATTCAAAAGGAAATGATTTTTTCCTCATCATAGTTATGTTTGTGAGGTTTTTTACAAAAAAACAAAATTCATTTTTTGGGTAAAAAAGTCTAGAATTATTTTTTACCTTGTGGAAATTAGTAGTCATTAGATTCATATCTACAAGAGGATTACAATGGTATCATCTGTAGATACATTTTTTTATTCAGGTCATGACTTGCCTAGGGTTTGTGCATGGTAGGGCCTAACACTCATGATCATAAAAAAGGGTAATAAATGCCTAAAACTCCTCATAAATATGGCATGGATTTAGGAACCTTTGATTTGATTATTGTTGTAGGTATTTCAATAACTTAAGCCAGGTTTGTAGGGCATGGTGTAGAAAGATGATATTGACATGGTTAAATGGGACCTTACAGGGATGAGAAGGGACCTAAATAGATTTTGGGATTAATTACAATAAATCACTGGGCAATGGGTTAAATTTTAAATTCACTAACTATAAAATAACCCTCCACCACTTTAGTTTGATTTTTTACCTCAAAAAAATCACAATGCCAACCATGATATAGAGTCATTATTTCCAAAATTGGACCTATGCAATTTTTATGGAATGATCCACTCACATCAATTACTCAAATTGAAAATATATATAATCTACATCAAACTCCCTATTCACAAAAGGTTTTCATGGCCTCTCTATATCTATAACATAAGTAATTTATTTGGTATCATTGGTTATGTGCTCAAAATAAATAGAATTGTTTATTGGTTACCTAGTCTATGTTTTATGAGGAGCTATAATTACACTAGTACAAAAATGTTTTAGAAAACTACTTCAGCCAACTATCCAAGTTTCACCAAACTAGGATGGTAAAGGAATACATTCATCAATTTTAGAATCTCTCTTTACATGTGATAGACATCATTGAGGAAAATATGATTGACCTACTTTTGGGTTGCCTCAAAGATAACATCCAATTGGAGATTTCCATGTTTCATCTCAATAATTATCTAAATCCATACCAAGGGCAAGTCTAGTTGAGGAAAAATATTTGATCAAATGAAGACCTTTCACTAATGTGTGTGAATTCACCTTCCCAATACCATCATTTCCATAGCCTACTAGATTGACACCTCAGTAAGTTCAAGATAAGTGTGAAATTTTTTTATGTTTTGAATATGATATAAAATGGAGCAAAGGACATCAATGTGATGAAAAAAATGTTTTAAATTCAAGGAAATAATGAGGAGGAAGAATATGATGAGGCTTTAGGGGTAGGTTTAGAAGAACTTGAGGATGAATCTAAAGATTATCAACCTACTATTTCATGTCATACACATTCAGGCATTAGTACCCCTAAAACTCTTAAGGTGGTGGGTTTCTTGAAGAAACAAAATGTGATTGTATTAATTATTTCTGGGAGCACACATAACTTCATCAATAGTAAGTTGGATACTTTTTAAAACTATTTCATTTACCCAACTAAAAATTTTTAGGTCATGATTGCAGATGGTGGTATCATCAACTATTCTAGAAAATGCCATAGCATTAATATTTTTATAGGAGAATACTCTCTATATTAACCTATGTTTGTTATCCTCATGAGAGGAGCTAACATTGTTTTGGTAGTGTAGTGGCTCACTACTTTGGGAACTATTGAGATGAATTTCTGATAATTATTCATGAGGTTCCATTCTAAAGGTAATACCTTTGAACTATGTGAGCTATAGGATAAATCTACACCACTTGTTAGTTCCCATTAAATGAAAAAGAATCTTAGAAAAGGTGTAGAAAGATTTATGGCAAGCTTATTTTCCATAAAGGTTTAACCAACCAAGGAGTGTACAAATAAATATTTTCAAAGGGTACTAGATGACCATTTTATTATTTTTTATGGCATGCCAAAAGGACTTCCTCCTAGTCATGCACATGATCATGCCATCAATCTCATTCTAGGACTTACATCACCCAAAATCAAACCCTATAGGTATCCATATGCCCATAAGAGTGAAATTGAAAATATGGTATAGGAGATGTTGGAGGCAAGAATCATCTGACATAGTCATAATGAATATTCATCCCTAGTGGTCATGGTGTGGAAAAAGAATGATAGGTGGAGGATGTGCCTAGATTATAGAGATCTCAATAAGTACACCATCAAAGATAATATTCCTATTTTAGTAATTGATGATTTACTAGATGAATTGCATGGTGTTGTTTACTTTATTATGTTAGACATTCACTCTGGGTATCATTAGATTCACATATGTTATGAGGACATACCTAAAACAAATTTTAGAAGTTAGAAGGACCTTATGAATTTATGTTCATGCCATTTGATCTCACAAATACAAAATATACATTTTTGATAAAGTTTGTATTAGTGTTTTTTGATGGTATACTTATCTACAAAAAAATTTGGAAGAGCATTTGAAGTATGTGAAATAGGTACTTTCAATTATGAAACAAAATCATATTTATGCCAAACCTTCTAAATGTTATTTTGGTGTCCAAGAGGTGGATTAATTGGGTCATATTGTTTCACATGAGTGGTGAAATTTGATCCCAAAGAAAAAGTAATGATGGAGTGGTAGGTCCATGAAACCCTCAAAAACCTTAGAGGATTTATGAAGATAAATGGTTACTATTATAGGTTTATCAAAAATTATGGTAGCATTGAAATCCCACTCACCTCTTTATTTAATAAAAACTCTTAGTGAAATGATTCAGATACCAAGAAATTTTAATAGTTGAAAATGGCTATGTTCTCAACTCTAGTTCTAGCTACTGTTGATTTTTCAAAAAAATTTATTGTGGAGTGTGATCATTAGGATATGACATGGGGGATGTAGTCATGTAAGAAGTAGACCACTGGCATTTGATAATTCCAACTAAAGGGGAAAAATATGCTTAAATCAATATATGAGTAAGAGATGATCAATATTATTCATGTAGTGAAATAATGGAGATCTTATATGATGGGTTATCACTTTTAGGTAAAGACTGGTCATGATAGCCTCAAATATTTTTAAGAGAAATGATTTTCATCTGAAGAAAAATAGAAATGGATCACTAAAATGTAAATATATTATTTTAAAATAGTGTATAAGAAATTAAAAGATAATATGGTGGTAGATGACCTATTTAAATAGGATGAATCGATTAAGGCATTATGATTCACCATGACCATGTGGCAAGTAGATTGGTTAGAGGAACCAAGATTTTAATTAGAGAATGATAGTACTACTAAGGATTTGATTTAAAATATTTATAAGGGTTATAATAAATCTTAAAAATTTACATGGAAGGGAAACATATTATATTATAAAGATAGATTATACCTATATAATCATTCTTTCATCAAACATAAAATTGTTTTAAAACTTCATGCCTCTCCACTTGGAGGTCATTGTAGACATCAAAATTATACACACTATAGTTCCAAATGTTAAAACACCCCTAGATCAGACCATTACCCAACCCTTGACCATGACCCTAAGCTAGGTTATCTAATTAGCTAACCAACTCATTAACCTACCCCTTTTGACCCCACTTAGCCTTTGACACTCAACTATTGATAGTCAACTTTACTACCAATGGTTAGCTTGACCGTCGATGGTCATCTTGACCATTGATGGCTAGATCCCTTCCCCACCACCTAAATAAACACCTGACTAGATGTGTACAAGCTAACAATGCATAATTTAATATGTTCACCTTACTCAATGATAACACACCATAATGCATCAAAAATAGAAGCCTAACCTCCTACAGAACCTTCTACCTCCATCTCTCTTTGCCTATAAAATGAGGGGAGTAGGAGGTGAAATGGGATTGATAATCAAGCATTCTTACACATAAGTAATCAAGATTTGAGCTAGTCAGTCTTCCTTCTAGTAATTTAGTGACTAACATAGAGATCTAAACCTATACCAAAATTTCTCTTGAGGAAAATTACCATCACTCTACCAAAATTTCCCCATAACAAAATAGGTACATTTTGTATTTCTAGTTTTGTTATTTTTGGTTTCTAACCTCCCTATCCCCATCAGACCTTTCTACATCTAAATTTTTAACTCTAAAACCCTTAACCAAATCCTAGACCATTAAATGACCCATTTTATAACTCCTTTTTTGAACATCTTCATAATCCATAAGAACCATCGATGGTCACTTTGATTACTGATGGTCGCCCTCAACCACTGATAGTCACTCAACCATTGATGTTTAGCTTAACCATTGGTGATCACCCCAACCACCAATGATCAATGTGGAAATAAATAATATCAAGTTATTTCCAACCCTTTACCCAAACCAAATTTGACTTTCTATGTCCCTGCCTGTTCATAGAGACCTCACCTATTTTTATGAACATGAACTAACCTACTTTAGCACTAATATTGATATACTATTGCTATATTTAGTTTATTTTTAATTATCAAAAATCTATTTCTTCTTATATTTCATTTTAGTTCTTTCTATCATTTGATGCAAGTACTTTATTTTTATCTCTTTCAACTTAATTGTTATTAAAAAGTGGATTGGTAGCCTCATAACAAGCTCACGCTTCTTAGATCTAGCTCACTCTAGGTAGTCCACCTTACTACCCATATAACAATTCCTGTACATGAGTGATTTCTTATCTATAGGTCATTATTCACAAGACAAATGAGAAGCTATTCATAGTTGTCTAGATCACACATTCACAAAAAAATAGGTTTTTGTACCACACCCTTAATACTAGTTTCTTACTTCTCTTTAAAGAAGAAATAAGAAAAATTTGAGAGAAACATTCTGGCATGTTCGGTGGGACATAGTAGTATCTAGGTGCCCTTTTCTTCCCTTATTCTATGCTCATATAGTGAAATTAAAATTTTCTTTTGGGTATAAAATAAACCTTGCATACATTGATTGCTTACATGTTTTTAGTTCATCTAGTTAACTTAAAATCAAAGTAATCAATCGTAGTTTCTCTCATTATCACACACTATACCAAACCACATAATCAATAAGCACATCAAAACAATTGACATAAGACCTGACTAGGATTTCATCACCTATTGTTAAACCTTACCATTTATTTATCTTACTTGGAGGTCACTACCAAGAATAGAAACCAAAACTTAGCTCTCTGGTAGAGTCTAAACTCTAAGATTTAGTATATCTTGGCTAAGAACTTGAGACCCTTATTGATGTTGTGTGTGAATTGATGGTGTAGGCCTTAATATCAAACCATGTACTACCTTTCAATATATATTTTTGATATCTTTTAACACCAAAAACCAACCTTAGACTTTCTTTCTAGTACCTAAACTACAAACCAATGTTCCTCTTCACATTTTCTAAGGCATAAGCCAAAAGGGGTATAAAAAGAATCTTATGGTTTTTGAACACATTCTAGTTTATGTTTTGATTGCCTTGATATCTTTTTATTTATTTTTCTTTATGTTTGAGTTGTGAGCTTTTCATCATTTCCTTTCTATTCCTCACATGGTCTTTACTAGATAACAATTGAGAAATGAAACCAACCAAGAACCACCTTCCTCTTCCTCTTACTCTTCCTTTATGGAGTATAATTTAGATATTGAGTGTTATCTCCATCATTCCCCCCCTCCTACCATGTCTTAGATAGTTTTTGAAGGTGATGTAT
This sequence comes from Torreya grandis, assembly GCA_037957365.1. NCBI lineage: Eukaryota > Viridiplantae > Streptophyta > Pinopsida > Cupressales > Taxaceae > Torreya > Torreya grandis. The sequence goes on from JARHVA010007859.1 coordinate 261,770, forward strand.
ATTTTTACACATTCTTTGATAACAACCCCATGGCCCTCCAACATTACCTCAACACCCTATCTTATCAAACCCCTTCTTTGGTTCTTCCTAGTGATCCACCTTATGGGATGACTCCTCATCTTATGGTTGACACTATCTCTACCCAGCCTATGATCCCCCAAACATCTTCTTCTACCAATAATCCACATACTACCTCCAACTAAACTCAATCAAACATCCTAACCAATAACCAAACACCCCCTACACCAACCAAAAACTCCTATAACATAGGGGTAACCTTAACTTTATTTACCCAAACCACATCCATCATAGGGATACCTTATACCCATATTGACACTATTCCCCTCATCACAACCAATCTACCAATCTCCGCTCCACTTTAAAATGTGGTATTTTCTATACTTTCTATCCTTCCACCTATCAATACCAAGGTTACCACTCACCCCCAACCAAGTAACCATACCATACCTTTAACCCAATCCATGTCAATTCCTCAACCTACCACTTCAATCATACCTCTAAATAAACCCATATCAATCCCTCAACAAATACCAATGATACCTTACCCACACTATGTTTCTAATTCACAAGGATACATAGTTTCATCTTCTACCCAAAATTTTGTGCCCATTAACCCTTATGTGGCATTATCCAAACCCTCAATTAATACATACCAACATGTGGAATCCTCTCAGCCTTCTACTGGCTATCCATATATTGCATCCACCTAACCTAAACAACACTTATCATTTAATTACAGAGTTCTCTAACCCCAAACAAATTTGGTCAAAATGTTGATGGATAAAATGACCAACCTAGAGTCATCTATCTTTGGGGATCACAAACTCCTATCTTACAAACAAATATATAATGAACTTGTTCACCCATATTTCCCTATCCAACCTTACCCTCTTTAATGGGAACTACCCAAATTTTCTAAGTTTTAAAGCAAGGAGGACCCCCAACAACAGTTAAGAGTGTTTTGGTATTCTTGCTACTTGATTTCCTCTAATGATGCTCTTCTTCTTTGCACCTTTCCCATGTCTTTATCTAGACCAACATTGGATTGGTATAGTGATCTTATGAAAAACTCCATCTTTTCTTTTTCTCAACTTGCCCAAACCTTCTTAGACCACTTCTCCATCAATATATCTAAGTTATCCATTACTGACCAATACTCCATTAGACAATTTGATGATGAATAATTTGCCAATTTTGTAGCATGATGGAGATGTATTATCAACCATATCTCTTCATCCTTACCTTAACTTGAGATGATTGGAATTTTCTCTCAGGCTTGTGCCAAACACATTGCCCCTACTCTACAAGTTCAAACCTTTATAACTTTTGATGAGGCTTTCACCATGGAATTCAAACTATAAATTAGTGTCATTGATGAGGGGAAGTTGAAACTAAGAAACAATAATTCTAGATTCAAATCCAATAACGCTTCCTCATCCAAAACCACCAACCAATCCAACTACCCTAATACCAAACCAAAGGCAGCCAAAAAAATGGTTGTCCTTAAAATATACCCACCTCAAGTTGTCAACCAACCCAACCCAACCAATTCCTTTAACCCCTCCAATCAACAAACTCAAAATCAAAACTGGGATACCCCAAAATAATACACTTTTCTAGGGGAATCATATGCTTCAGTTTTGGACAAGTTGCTCAAATACAACATCATACAAATTCTCCCATCAAACATCCTCTATAATTTGATGCTTCTCACCCTATGATTGGTTGGTATAATAATAATGATCTATGTGCTTTACACCGTGTCATTGGACATGATATTAATAGGTGTAACACCTTCAAAACTATTGTACAAAACTTGATTGATAAAGGTGAAATTTCATAGGACAATCTCAATGCACCCTTGAATGAGTCACTTGAGATATTTTCCCAACCTTTTCCCAACCATGCCCCCTCTACCAACCATGATGACAATAAATAAGAATCATCTCATGCTTTTGAGGTCCATATGGTTAATGTTATTATCGGTGAACCTATCATGGAGGAAACCATTGCCCTCAACTACCTCTTCTACCACTCCACATATTGAAGGGATGGAATCACCCGCTATTCCTTTAGAAAACCAAACAAAGGAAACAACCATACCCTTTATTTCACTTGATAATATAACTAACCTTCCTACCTCTCCTTTGATAAAAATACCAAAGGAGATAACCATTTCCATCACACCTTCCTCCCCCTTCATATAATTACCTACTCTCTCTTTGGAAACAATTCCACAAGGAGAGATCACTTTACCTACTCCCCCTATGAAGGAAACATATTCCTAAATGTTGGGACGTTTCATCAAGGACAAGGGTAAAGAAACAACCCCCTCACCTCAACCTATGGGCCTAATCTTTGAATCTGATGTGAAAAGAACTGAACCCATCTACAAACCCTTTTCTAGACTAGTCCAACACGTAGAATTATCTTCTAAACCCAATTTGAATCAAGCCACCTTTTAACACCATCTTGGGCTCCTCTATCAAAACAAGTACAAACATTCAAACTCATTTTCATCTAGCATTAAACATATCATCACCTCAATACCTTCATCAAACACCTCTCCCTCCAAAACCATGGAAGAACCATACAAATTATCTCCATCCAAAATTATCAAATAGCCTTACACCTCTATAATTAAACATATTAATAACTTAGGGGTACTTCTTACTTCTAGCCTTACCCATCCATCTTTGAAGCTAGACTTAACCTCATCTAGTCCACCAAAGAAAACCTTAACCAAACCAACCAAGAAGGTGGATCCACCTAAACTCCCACCTAGAATGAGAACCATACCACCCCCTTTTCTCTTAGATCCATCTTGGGACTTCATCCTTATTTCATCTTAGGAGCCAATACTTATACCAAGAAGGTGAAACCTCTTAAAACTACCCAAACTAAACTTCCTCCTTTCATTCTACCTTTACCTACCCCTTCCAAAACATCAACCTCCTCATCATTTTTTACCAATATTTCTACCTCCACCTTCCCACCTATCTCCAAACCTTCATCACCTCAATAATCTACCTCAAAATATTTCACCTTTAAGGCCTCCACCTCAAAACCATCCAACACCAAATAACCCCAATCAAACCCACCTACCAGAAACTAATCACCCTCAACACCTTTTCTCAAATCTTATTCAACCATTTTACACAGGTTAATGCAAACCTCTTACTTAAGCCTACCACCTATCAAACCCTTTGAACCTTTAAAACTTAAACCATCTTAGGTTAATGATAGTTTAATACCTAGACATGACACAAAGAATTGCAAAACTCTCTAAACACTTGTCCATAACTTATGAGATGAGGATGATCTATTGTTATATGAGCTTCACCCAATCACTACCAAACACTGATAGAAGACCTACAATCTATAGAGGTCCAACTTGAAGACCCTCAACCTCTTATAGCCTTTGTTATAGCTCTTTGTCTTTCTACCCTTATCACATTTAAGGATTTAGAAATACCTTCTATTCATCCTAAGGATCCAGATCTACCTCTCTTTATCACTACATACATCAATCAAACCCACATCAAAAGGGTGATGATTTATAGAGGATTTAGTATTAATATCATATCCTCTCATACTTATGACCAACTCTAGATGCCAATGAATATCATGTCAAAAACCTTAGTGGTTCTTTGTTCATTTAATGGTATTATGGCCACAACCTTGGGAATAGTCATCTTTCACATTTTCTTTGGAGCTCACATGCTTCTAGAGATATTCAAAATTGTATGAGGTGATTTACAATATAATGTATTACTTGGATTCCCTTAGATATGATCCTTGAGTTGTGCCCCTTCCACCTTGAATCGACGTGTCAAGTTCAAACATGAGGGTCAGGTTATCACCATATAAATTAACCCTAGTCATTTTACATCTTACAACATGACATACCAACCCAATGATGTTCTTCTTCCTCACCCATCTACCTCACCACCAACCAATAAAAACACCACCTTACCACCAACCAATAACAACACCACCTTACCACTAACCAATAAAAAATCCATCCCTACCATTGATGAATCTTCAACTAGCTCATATATCCCTTCTTCTTAGATCCTCATAGAGGACCCCTTGGAAACTATGTTCCAACATCTCTCATTGGGAGAGTATTTTATTTTGGCCTTAGATGGATTCCCTACTCCTCAAGAGTATGGTAACCTTAACCATGATCCTAACTATGATCCTAATATCTAAACCATCATTCCTTTTGGGATCCCCAACCACCAAACCAATTTCATTTATAAGGGACATGATCATTCACTTATTTATTCCTCTACCACTTCTTTTATCCAACTATTTACTTCCAATTTATCCTACTTGGACAAACCATAATTTTCTAAATTATATCTTCATAGGTGTGCCTAGAAGGGATTCAACCTCAACCATTATGAACATGGACAGCATGAGTTACCTTGATCAAAACCTAGAAACCTTGTGAGCTATTTGGCCTTGGGTTTGTACCACTAGAAGAACCCACTGATTCACCCAAACCCATCACCACCATTGAGGAAAACATTCCATCCTCACCATCCCAATCTCTTTTGAAGATTGAGGATTTCAAAACCATTCCTCCTAATTTTTTTATTAATACCATTAGTTTGGTCCCCCTAACCTATCAAAAGGATGAGCAAATAAAAACCTTTCCTCTAATTCATCCTAAAATGGTATAAAATGATTCTCCTACCTTCCAACATCAAGATGATTATTTCATTCTCACTTATCTTTGTGTTCAGGATTATTCTATCTAAAAATCCCTTCTTTTTTAGAACCAAATCATGTTGACTGAATCCACTATCGATGTCAACTTGGGTACTTAGGATAACCCTTACATTGTAAAGATTGGTCAATCCTTAGATTCCTCAAAGCAACAAGATTACCCTTCCTTCCTTCATGAGAAAAACATAGAATTTTCTTGGTATTATTAGGATATGCTAGGAATCGACCCTTAAATAGCCCTCCACAACATTTCCATCCATCCCAATGCTAAGCCTATTAGCTAAAAAATTCATAGGATGCACCCTCGTATCACCCTTCTAGTTAAAGAAGAGCTTTAGCACCTCTTATCTATCAATTTCATTTAACCCATTGACTATCCCCAATAATTTTCTAATATCATCCCCATTACCAAACCCATAAGGGGAATTTGCCTTTGTATTAACTTTTGTGACCTCAACCTTTCTTATCCAAAGGATAACTTCCCTTTGCCTAGCATCAACTAACTTATTGATCTTATAGCTGGCCATGAGATGTTGTCTTTCATGGATTATTTCTTGGGATATAATCAAAAATTGATTACCCCTAAGGATCAGCATGAGACTTCTTTCATCACCCCTTTGGGAACCTTTTTCTACAAGGTCTGTCATTTGGTTTATATAACACTAGAATAACCTACTAGTGTCTGATGACATACATCTTCCTTGATCTCATCCATAAAATCATAGAGGACTATGTAGACTATCTCCTTGGGAAATCCAAATATAGTAAGGATCATCTAGACATTTTCCAAATTATCTTTGAGTGCCTAATCCATTTCCATATCTAACTCAACACCAAGAAATGTGTTTTTGGGGTCCTATCTATAAATTTTATTGTCTTTATCATCTCTCTTCAAGGAATCAAAGTAAACCTTGCCAAAGATAGAGAGATCCTTGAAATGCCACCTCCAAACCATCTTAAGAAACTTTGTTTCCTGCAAGAGAATCTCCAATCCATATGTCACTTAATCTATCAATTATTAGATAAATGTCAACCTATTCACCATCTTCTAAAGAAAGATATAAAATTTAAGTGGACTAAGGAATGTCAACAAGCCTTTGATTCAATCAAAGAGTACCTTCTTTCTCCAACCATTCTTACCCCTCATAAAGAGGACCAACCCTTATATATTTATATATTTTCCACTGACCATTCCTTAAGGGCATTGCTCATTCACCATGATGAACAAAACAAATAAAAAGATATCTACTATATAAGTTAGACACTTATAGAGTATGAGACTTGGTACACCCATATTGAGAAAACTTGCCTCACCTTAGTCTTCGTGGCTACCAAACTTCATCATTATCTCCTCAATCATAAAACCTGTCATCACTAACACTAACCCCCTCAAGTATATGCACTCTAAACCATACCAAAACTAGTGTATGGTTAAGTGGCTCATGCTCCTAGCTAATTTTGACCTTGAGTTCCTCCAATATAATTTGATTAAAGGTCAAGTCATTTCTAACCAATTAGCTAAAGCACATTTACTAGATAACCAACCACTTCCTATTGTGTTTTTGAATGAGTCCATTGTGACTCTTTTTCAAGAGGACATCCCCTACCAAATGACCATGTTCTTTGATGGATCAAAGTGTTAGTGTGGTGGAGGTGATAGAGTTATTCTCATTCCCTTTGATGGAGAACCTCTTCCTCTTTCCTTTAAACTTGATTTTGAGTGTACTAATAATATAGCGAAGTACGAAGACCTAGTGAGAGGTCTCTAAATTACTCTAGACTTATGAGTTAAGATGATCAATGTTTTTGGTGATTCTCAACTTATGGTCAACTAGGTCAATGGCTCCTAACAATGTAATAATGATGTCTTGTAAAAGTAAAAACAACTAATAGATGTACTCTTAGCATCATTCGATCATTACCTCATCTAATCTATTATGTGATCTATCAACAAATTCATGGATACAATGGCTTCCCTTGCTTCCCAAATCTCATCTCAACCATCAAATTCTAAACTTTTTGTTGCCATTCATGGCTTTATCACACCATATTATATCTAATTTGACCTCCCTACCATTTTCAATGTGGAGGAATATCCCTTAGATATTTGGTATGAGTAAAATTTGATTACCTCAACCTCGGTATCATTCCTCTGAACCTCTCTCAAAATTCCTAAAGAGCCTTTGTTTCAAATATCTCTCATTATACCATACTAAGTGGAATATTTTACAAACATAATTTTGAGGACATCCTTCTCCATTGCCTATGTAATCATTAAGATTCCCATTCTATCAAGGAAACACATGATGGAATATGTGGAGGAAACTTTAGTGGTTTACGTATCACTAAAAATATACTTTGCCTTGGATATTATTGGTCCATCCTCAACCAAGACTATTGTGATTATGTAAAGAAGTGTGTTAAATGTAAGCAACATGCCAATTTACATCATGCACCAGCCCATGGCCTTCAAGTATCCAAAGAATTTTTCCCATTCTCACAATGGGGGCTAGACTCATTAGAGAAATCAATCCTCATTCCTCACATTGGTACCACTCCATCATCACCACCACCAAGTTTTCACCAAATGGGCAGAGGCTATTCCTCTCATCTCAACCAAAGATGACAAGATAGTTGAATCCATAAATCATCATATCATCTATCATTTTAGTGTTCCCCATAAGATCATCATCAATAATGGAAAATATTTCAAGAACAAGTAAGTCTAAGGTCTCTATGATGCATTTGGCATCAAGTTAAGATTTTTATCACATTATCATCCAAAAGAAAATGGACAAGTGGAACCCTATAACAAAACCTTCAACAAGATGTTAACCAAAGTCATTAATGATTCTAGTTAGGATTAACACTTTCACATTCCTTTCAATTATGGGCCTATCACACTAGCATTCTAACCTCTATGGGTTCTACCCCTTTCTCTCTAGTCTTCAAATTAGAGGAAGTCTTTCCTCTTGAATTTTAGATTCCCTCTCTTTGCATATCCTTACAAGACATCATTTTTGAGAGTGACTATAATCAGAAAAGTCTAGCATGACTTAATATAATTGATGAATGTTACCTAATAGTGCTTAAACACCTTAATGTCTACTAAGAGTGAATCAAGTGCACCTATTACAAGAACTTAAAAAAATAAGAAATCAACATCAGAGACTTCATCCTAAAGTAAAATCAACATGTGACCAATATGGAGAAGAGCAAGAGAGGTAAGTTTGATTTCAAATGGATTGGACCTTACATCATAACCCATAAGTATCAATTAAGAGTTTAATATTTGTCCTTTCTTAAAGGCAAACTAAAACCTAAGACTCTCAATTCTTCACATTTGCATCCTTTCTTTTGTTAAACAAGGATCAAATTCACTTTCTTATCTAACTTAAGCTCATCCATTGATTCATGAGATTTTGACCTTCCTCATACCCTCACTCATCCCTTTGAGTACAATTGATAATAGCATAAAACCATGTGACTAACTATCATAATGATAACCTAATCTTAAATATGGGCACCATAGCTATACCCATGGTATGGTTCTCACAAATACATTTTGTTCCTAATCAAATGGAATCTCATGGGCATTGTCTATAAGAACCACCTCTTTAACCTATAATTAACATTCTTGTGCTCTAGTTTTTCCCTATATAGACACTAAAATTGAATCACACACATGTGTAAATCCCTGTGACAAACCCCCCTTGAGCCCTATTTCAATAATAATAATTATCCTCCTTAACCCATGTTTTTACCCCTCACATATTTAATTAATTTTAAATATATAATTAATTTAATTAAAAACCCCTTTTTCCACTTTATCAGGCCACCTCATCCTAAGAATGATTTTCACCTGATGAGTCACCTCAAGACTTAGTCCCCTTATCCTAACTACCCAAGACTTATTTTCACCTCAAAACTAAATTCCTAACCAACTACATCCTTCTTAACCTCTTATTTTTACCATTTTGTAATGGGTGCCACACATGGCACAAGGAACAATATAAAATAGGATAAATATATTATTTTTACCTATTCTAAGGCCACTGACATTGATGAGATCACTAGCATTGGTTATATAAGCCAAACTCCAAACTAATGTTCAGGTCATCAAAAATCAAGAAAATTCACTCTTATTTGCATCCAAGCTTTTATCATTAAACTTTTGGCATCTTGGCTTACTATTATCTTGCATAAATCAACCTAGATTAGGAACAAAACTCTTGAGAACTAGCAACACCTACTTGTTTTTTCCATTTGAGGTATCAGTTTAGACTACCTAATAGGGGCCATCCATCTAGCAGTTATCATTTAGTCACCACTACAACTAAGTATATCACTTATTCTATAGGTCTTCTAAGTAGTTACATTGAAATCACTTTATATTTACTATTCATTACTTTATGCATTCTTGACTAAACTCTTATGAAGGAGTTATAAAGCCTCCTTACTTGTTTCTCCTTATTCCAACACACCAAACCTCTGAACAGATCCACCCAAATAATATTGTCTCTCTCACTCTCCCCTAACCCTCTAGACCTGACCAAAACCATTTTATAGACCCAATTTTTTTTTCTATAAGCTCCTAGGTAATTATTTCCCCTACCGACCTCAGTAGACTAATCGACATTAGTTACCTTCCCCCACCGACCTCGGTAGTATAACTAATATCGGTCACACCCTTATCGACCTCAGTAACATAACCAATGTCAAAAATAGTGTATTTCCTAACCCTTCCAAAACTTGTCCAAACAAATTCCAAAATAAAAATAGAACATACCACCTACACTCTATTACTTTCTACTACACTCAGGTTATGAATAATAGTAACAATATCCATTTTTTACCCTCTCTTTGTTTATCTTTTGGTTATTCATTGCTATTTTGTATCTAAAAGGTGGACTATCATGGTCCAAAATTTAAAATTTTTGGTTGATAAAATATTTCAAGAACACAGAAATAACACAATAATAATGAATTCTCTGAGAAGAGATGTATTATTACTCAAGATCACAATACAACTATATGCTTATCTTTGGGAAGAGATGTCTATTTTTCCATTTCAGGTTACATATTCATTTATACCTATTTTTAAATTAGGGGGAAGATGTGGAAGGTCATAAATATTGAGGGAGATTAAGTGGTTTGACTTCCACACTTTAAAACAATACAAAATTTGAGGAATTATTATTTTTAGAGACTTACTATTTTTAGACTGCACTACTAAAATTGAAATTTAGGGCACACTTCCATTGATTTTTAGGGGTTCAAAATTCATTTATCAAAGATCAATTCCATCTAAAAATTTTCTCCTCATTATTAGCTTTCCAACGGTTTAAACAATGAGTCAATTGGAGCTACGGTGCGAAAGTTATGGCTCCTAGAGTTCTGTCATCAATTGGGGTGGAACTGTCACCCGAATTGTCACATAAATTGCTGCCCAGATCATATCATCTCTAAGTAAGTTTCAAACTTCCTAGAATAAGTGTGTAGCTTAGTATCCAACTCATTTATCTAATAATAAACATTTTATGATAGTGATTTCTTACTTTCAGGTAGTCCTCCCCAGTGAAATAGGAGTGCTCACAATATCTGGCTATGATGCACAAACTAATTCAAGTTCATTATAATCACTTATCCCTACCATTATTATCTATTTTTCTTTAAACTTAAAATAGATAGATTTTAGTGAAACATTTATGGCATGCCCAGTGGGACCCTAGAGTTTTCCTTGGGTTCATTGCTTGTTTTAAGCATCATATAAGTGAATTATAGTGAAAATTTTATTTCTTGCACTTTTCCTCTTCTTTTCTCTCTTAAAATGAAAAATTCAACATTTTATTTTCTATTTAAAGGCAATAAACTAAAATTTTTTCTTTTCTATTTGCCTCTAAAGGCAATTTATCATTTCTCTTACAAGATTGAAAAAAAATCTCTTCTTTATCTTCTTGCATGCACATTAGGATAGTGAATTTCATTATTTACTCCAATTTCATCTTTTTTTCATTCAAATCTAAAAATTTTAGATTTGGTTTTAAAACTTACTACACTTCATTGTTTTCTTGTTGCATATTAGCTCACCTATTTAATTACAAGCATTATGAATAAATTGTAGTGTACCTATGTTACAAAACCAAATCACACTCACACAAACAAACATCTAAACTCACCTGAGGCAAGGTCCATAAGGATTTCATCACTTGGTGAATTACGTTACCTTACTTGGCTATCCTACTTGTATTTCACCACCAAGGTGAGAACCCACTCCGTTCTCTAGTAGAGTATAAACTCCAGGTAAAAATATTTTGGCTAAGGGGCCTATCTTGGCTTTAGGTCTATGAAGTACGAGGAACAAGCCCATATAACAAGCCACGTACCTAGACTAACACATATTTTCTCTTGAGCACTAAAATTAACTTGAAACTAGCTCTAGATTGATTTATAGTACCTTTAATAACCAAATTTGTTTCTCACTATCTAATTAAGGCATACGACAACATGAGACTAAAATTAACCTCTAGGAGTTAATATTTTCTAGTTGTATGTTATTTTTATTCTTTTCTATTGACTTCTATATTTTGGAGTTGGTAAGGACATTTTTCTATTGATTCACAAAATCAACACTATTTCTAATACTCAGTTTTTTTAGTGTTCTTCCTTCTTACATAGGCCTCTTACATCCACTATTTTACCTAGTTTCTACTTTTGGGTTACTAAAATGTTGAATTTTCTATCTCTTAGGATATAACAATGGCCAACATCAATTAACTATACTAAAATCAATAGACTTTAGCTATCAACATCGGTTATTCCCACTGATGTTGGAAAACTTTTACTACTGACAGTGGTCAAGTGACCAACATTGATGACTATGTAATTTTGATTTTCTCAAAACAACAAGCTAAAATAATTCACTTCCTTGCACCCAAACCTAGTTTTTCCTTATTATATCCCTAATACAAAGTAGTAAGACTATTTATACTTCTTCTTGCATGGTATTGATGCGAGCTCAAGCCAAAATTCTTGTTGATTATGCAAGCTAATAGCCACTTCCACTTTACCCTCTTATTGATGAGTCTATCATGGATCATAATTTAGATAGAAAGCATACTCCTAGCCCCAACCAAATTCCCATTATTCCTAAAGGAGATAAAGATTTTGTTAAATTTCTTGATCATAATGTGGCAGCCCTTTAGCATTACCTTGTCATGAGCCGAATCCATAATTCTTCAGGTGACCTAACCTATGGCATGCCAACCTCTCTAATTGAGAAAAATTCAGTTTCAACTGCCTCCACTATTTTCCCCATGGTAACTAAAACCACCACTTCAAAAATCAACCCAACCATAAATAATGTCCAAATTTTAACATTACCAATTGCCCAATCCCACCTAAACCTTGGCATGACTTCCTTGCTCTCACAACCACAACCAGTTCAGTCAAGTCACATCCCATTTCAAAATTTAGTGGTAGCTACTCCATCTATTCTCACACCTATAATTACCTAAGTTATGACTCAATCTTCATCTATTCTAACCATGCCAATAACCCAACCTATAATAACAACATCCAACCAAAGCATAGTCTCTAACCCAATGGGACAAGCCCCTTTTCTTTCCACCCCCAACTTGTGACTCATTATCCTTATGTTGCCTCAACAAATCCTCAACAAGTTATGGCATACACTCCCTCTACTTATTTTTATGTTCCTTATAACTTAGGTGGTATCCCCCTCTAGACCTCATTAATATGTTGATGGACAATATGTCTAATCTAGAGACATCCATTTTTGGTTTAAAAAATTTATTATCTTATGGATAGTTATGCAATGAACCCATCCATCCTTCTGTGCCTATTTTCCCTTATCCAAGATAATGGGAACTCCCTAAATTTACTCATTTCTAGAGTAAAGAGGACCCATAATAGTATTTATGAGAATTTAGACATGATTTTTATAGGGCATGATGATGTGTTATTACTTCACACTTTCCCTATGTTTCTTTTAGGTGCTACCTTGGATTGGTATAGCTCTATAACTCAGGACTCCCTTTTATCATTTACCCAACTCAAAAAAATATTCTTAGACCATTTCTCTATTAACATTTCTAAAAAGGTTTCTATTATAGACCTTTATTATCTCAGATAATTTGACAACAATTCTATCACAAATTTTGTCACTCATTGGAGAGGTTTGATCAATCAACTCTCCTTCTCCTTACCCCAACTTGAGATTATTGAGCTCTTTTCAAGGGCATGTGATAAACACATTTCATCCAAAATTTGAGTAAAAAATTTCCACACATTTTATGAAGCCTTTACAATGGCATGAAAACTTAAGATTCAGGCTATAGATGAAGGCATAGTCAAGTTGCGTAGTAAAAACTCCAATTCCAAATTGAATGACTCCTCTTCTAAAAATTCTCCTTATAACCAAAAATCTAAAGGATATACCAAAGTGGTGGTCATTAATTCAACTTATTCCATAGCCACCAATCAATCTAATTCCTCAACTTCCCAGAATCCAACCAAGAAATTCTAACAATGATATGAATAAAGACAATACACTCCCATCAGGGAGTCATATACATCCATTTTGGAAAAACTATTACAACAAAGTGTCATAACCCTTCCTCAAACCAAACCTCCTATATAATTTTACCCCTCCCATCCTATTCCAACTTGGTTCAAGGAAGATGAGTTTTATGACTACCATCAAGTTAAAGGCCACAATTCTAATAATTGTAAGACATTCAAGAACATTGTTCAAGACATGCTTCATAGAGGTGATCTCATCTTGGATAATCCTAATGCACCCCAAATTAGAGTATGGATGTGTTCAAACACCCTTTTCCTAACCATTCACCTAATCAAAATATTGTTTAAACCATGACGAACTCATGTGATCATAATATCCATATGGTTAATATGGTCTTTCTTTTACCCCTCATTCAACCTTCCCCTCAACAAGAGGCACCCATTTTATTGACTCCTCATCCATAGTCAATGGTATTTGTTTTTCCCATTTTTCCTCCCTAGGTAAAAGAGCCTATTTCATCCATTCCACTCTCATATGAGGAGAAGCCTCCTTTCCCATTTCTTTTACCATTAGAGGAGCCTGTATTGCCAGTTCTTTTTGTACCAATATTACCTATCCTCTTACCACTTGAATACCACACCCTACCTATTCCTTAACCAAACATTGAAGGGAACATCATTCCTATGTTATACCCTCTTGAGGAACCCTCTTCACCTACCTCTCCTCCACTGATAGAGAGTAGTAACCCATCCACTCCACCTTTGAACCTAGAAGATTCAATGTTATCTACTCCCACATTAGACAAGAGACCTATTATGCCTACTCCAATTGAACCACTCTTACCCCTTCTTTTACCTATAGAGGTTCATACTTTACCTATTCCTCATCCACATGTTGAGGGAGAAATAATACCTATGCTTTACCCCTTTGAGGAACCCTCTTCACCTACCTATCCTCCACCCATAGAAGACCATGACTCTCCTCTTGTCTCTATTGAAAAAGACGCCATTGCAACTCTTTCTCATCTTTGACAAATATAAAGCTCTTCTCTTGTCTTTACTACACTTTCTTGGTGTAGTAAAGACCAATAATTTCCCTTTATCTCAAACAACTCAACCTTTTATATATGAAAATGTAAGGCCTACATCAACTTCATCTAAATCCTTCTCACAGTTGGTGAAAATTATAGAATTTCTTGACTCCATGAAGCTAGATTAAATGACATTTTGGGACTAGCTTAAAACTCTTTATCCAACACAATAAATGTTGACCTTTACCCCCAGACCTATCACTACCCTTTACCCCAAGGTATTTGACAAAGTCATAGATTCTTCACCAAAATCACTAGAAGCTCATCTATCTATGTTAGAACTCTCACCCTCATAGGTATCTACCACATTAAAGCAGATAAGGACTTTAGACATATGACCTATCTCTAAATTGATTCATCCACAAGTGAAATTATATTTAACTCCTCAACCACAAGTTGGAATTTCATAGTCTAAACTAAAAAAAATGGTATGCTTCCTAGATCGTTCCTATCCCCTCTTCAACCCCTAGCTTTACCATCAATTTTAGGACCACACCCCTTTACTTTAGTTGGAGTATTTTCGACCCAAAAAAAGAAAGGTTAAGTTACCTCCACTACTACCTTTGCCACTTGGTAGGCCTTTCACATATAACACCAAGATACCTAACACCAAGAAAGTGTCAGTAAAACACATAACTCCACTACCACCAAATAAGGCACCACACAAAATTACTCTTATGACTCCTAAACAAAATAAGGTGTCCACTCCTATTACCATAATAAATTCAAACCCACTCATAGGCTCTCAGATATTTTTCCTATTTCAGTTGTTTAAATCTTCCATAATAACTCTTCCTCCCATTAAGCCTTATAGTCCTCTTGGAATGAATCCATCTTGGTTTAATGATATACAAGTGTGTTTATATCATCATTCACCTAGACATGATACTAAGAATTATAAATCCCTCACAACAGTCATTTAGTAACACTTTCATGTTAACATTCTTTTTATTGATACTCCCATTAACCTACCTATTATTCCACCTCTAACATACACAATGTCTCCTACTATTCCACTTAAATTCAAACCCAAAGATGTGATCATACCCCTTTGCCACCTCCTTCACCTATATTTTAGATCAACATAGTTAATGTGGCCACATGATCACCAAACCAAAAGGATAAAGGTAAGGAAAACATCATTGCTTCTTGGTCTCATACCTTCACCAAAGACACTCCTTCTTCTAATCCTAAGATTTCCATCTTGGGTATCCCTAAACTAACATATTTGGATGATATTCAAAGCTCGATACTGAAATAGCTTCACCAAACTCTTATGAAAATGTCCTTGTATGAGTTAATCCAAAACTCATCCCAACATCATCAAGATTTTATTATTTCCTTGCAAGAAATTGAGGTACAACTTGATGATCCCCAACCTCTTGCAGCTTTGGTCAAATCCCTTAATTCCATCTCCCTAATTTCCTTCAGTAATTCAAAAAATTCATTTCAACACCCTTAAGATTAGCATTCTACCCTTTTTATTATCAAATTTATTAATCAAACTCATTTCAAGAGAGTCATGATCTATGGGGGAACTAGTATTAATATTATTTCCACCCATGCCTACAAAAAACTAGATCTTCCTAATAATTACATGTCTCAAACCAATGTAGTACTCCACTCCTTTAATGATACCATAACTAATATGGTTGGCACTATTGTCTTAAATATTAGTGTAGGTCCCTAAACAATTAATGATCTCTTCTATGTCTTATAAGGAGAGTTCCAATATAACATACTACTTGTATGACCTTGGATATGTGATATGGCATGTATACCCTCAACTTTGCACCATTGTGTCAAGTTTGAACATAATGGGCAAGTACATGTTATACCCACTAACCCACCTATGTTTAAAACATGAAACATGAATTATAGTCCCAATGATGTTCTCATTCCATTTAAGACATCATCTTACCTGCATGATACTTATGAATCTTCCACAAGCTTTACTCTCCTAGTTACATAGATACTAGCAACACAAATTCTTGATAGGGATCCCATGAAGGAAAATTTTCAAAATTTGTCACTCAGTGAATATCATTTGTTGATTCTTGACATGTTCTATACTCCACAAGAGTATGGAAAGCTTCACATGCACCCAAATTATAATACCCACAATGGGATGGTCATTCCTTATGGACCCCCTAACCTTCAAACTAATTTCACATATGGGGGAATTGATTAGGCTCACACGATCGACAATCCATCTTCTTCACCACAACCATTTACCCATGACTTCTCTTTCCTATGAAGCCATAGATTCACTTACACCTATCTATATAGGTATGCCTAGAAAGGATTTGGTTTGGGTCATTACAAATAGGGTATCCATATGCCTATTGAATATCCTACTAGCCAAACCATTGAAAATGCCAAAAAGAGGCATGGAGTGGGATATGATGAACCAAGTAAACTCACTAAAATTTCTCATGTACCAATTATTTAAGAAACGCTCTCTCCTTCTCCACCTTCTTCTCCACCATCACCTATAGAATCAAAGGTATCTATACCTCCTAATTTTTTTCAATAAATGCCATCCATTTGGGGCCTCTCACCAATCACCAGGGTAAGGAGACAAGGTCCCTTCCTCTCATTTATCCTAAAATAATTGATGAAGACTCTCCAAATATTAACACTATCCAATGTCAATATGATGATGATATTCTCACATACATGGGTGTGGATGATTCCTATATCTAATGATTACTTCCATCAGAAACACAAGCTATGTTAAATGAATCAACCATTGACATCCATTTGCCCTCTCATGACAACCTTTGCATCCTCAAGATTGGCCAATATTTGGATTCCTTTGAGCAAGTATATCATGCCACATTTCTTAATAACCATAGCAAATCCTTCACTTGTTCTTATAATTAAATTCATGGTATTGACCCCTCTATTTTCACCCATAACATTTTCACTAATTGAGATATTAAACATTTTAAGTAGAAGCTCTACAAGATGCATCCTTGTATTTCTCTCCTTGTCAAAGAAGAGCTTCAATGCCTCCTTTATGTTAACTTTATCCTACCTATCAAATACCTTCAATGGATTTCCAATATTGTTCCTATCACAAAAGTGACTAGGGGAATCTACATTTTCACCAAATATCATGATTTAAACCTCGCTTGTCTAAAAGATGACTTTCCATTGCCAAGTATCGATGAACTTGTTGATATAATAGCCAACCATGATATGATATCAATTATGGATGGGTTCTCTAGATATAATCAAATCTTAGTCACTATTGAGGATCAACACAAAACAACCTTCATTAACCCATGGGGGACTTTTTATTATCAGGTCATGTCTTTTGGTCTGAAGAATGCTAGTGCCACTTATCAATGCACTATGACTTACATCTTCCATGATCTCCTACACAAAATTATGGAATATTATGTGGATGACTTACTTGGAAAGTCTAAACTTTGCTAAGATCACCTGATGATTCTCAAAACCATATTTACTTATCTCCTTCAATATAACATTCAGCTAAACCCAAAGAAATGTGTCTTTCGTGTTCTTTTCGATAAGATATTAGGTTTTATTATTTCTCTCCATGGTATTGAAGTTTGCACTACTAATGTTAGAGAAATATTAGATATTCCTCCACCCACTAATATCAAATAACTTCATAGCCTACAAGGTAAACTTTATTCAATCTACCACTTCATCTCCTAATTGTCAGATCGTTGCCAACCCTTTCACCATCTCCTTAAAAAGGATGTCTGCTTCCATTGGAATACAGATTGATAAGAAGCTTTTGATGCACTCAAACAATATCTCCTTTCCCCATTAGTTCTTATCCACCTAAGGAAAATTAGCCTTTTTACCTTGATATATATAATAGACCATTATCTGGGTGATATGATTGCACATCAAGATGATCAACATTGAGAACATGTGGTTTACTACACAAACCACACACTTATTTGTTATGAGACTCGATATACGCATACTAAAAAACTTTACCTCATGTTGGTATTTTTTGCCTCTAAATTTTGCCATCATCTCATAAATCACAAAACCCATCTAGTCACCCATACTGATGCCCTCAAATACATACATTCAAAGTCTTATCAAAACTAATGTGTAGCTCAGTGGCTCATGCTCCTTGTTAAATTTGACTTAGAATTTATTCAACAAAAGTATATTAAGGGGTAAACAATAAATGACCAGTTAGCTGCCACCCCTTTGCCTGATAACCAACCTTCAAACCTCAAATTCCTAGATTAATCCATCACAATGCTCTCCAATGATGACATCTATTATCAAATTATGATGTTCTTTGATTGGTCTAAATGTCATCATGGTGGGGGTGCAGGGGTCATTCTTATTCATCTAGATGGTGAACCTATGCCTTTGTCATGTAAAATAGATTTTGAATGCACTAATACCATGGCTAAATATGAGGCTTTGATCTTAGGGCTTCAAATGGCTCTTGTCTTAGGTATTAAATCCATAACCATTTTTGGTGATTCTCAATTAGTGGTTAATCAGGTTAATGGTTCCTACCTATGCAAAAATGAAATTTTGCAATGGTACAAACATCATTTAGATACATTACTAGGGTCATTTGACTCTTATCTCTTACAAATTATTCCTCGATCTATAAACAAGTTTGCTAACACCATGGCTTCACTTGCCTCACACATACCCTCTTCATCCTCTTCCTTGAAAATCTATGTCACTATGCATCGCTTAACATTACCCTCCTATGTATCAACTAACATACTCTTTATCAAAAATGTAACATCCCACCCACATGACTTATAGTATAAGCAACTCATGGATTACCTTTCCTTCTATATTATCCCTTTTGATCTCTCCAATAATAGGAGACGTGCCTTCATAAAATTTGTCATTTATTACACTATGCTAAGGGGAATTCTCTACAAGTGAGGTTTTGATCGTATCCTTCTTACATGCCTCACTAGTACTGAGATTCCCTTCACTATTAAGGAGGTCTATGATGGGATTTGTGGTGGAAATTTAAATGGTCACATAATTTCCAAGACTATCCTTTGACTTGGCTATTATTGGCCCACTCTCCATCAAGATTGTGATGATTATATTCAATGTTATGTCAAATGTCAACAACAGGCTAACCTCCTTCACATTCTGAGTCATGTATTACAAGTTTCCAAAGACTTTTGGCCATTCTCCCAATGGGGCTTGGATTTAATTAGGGAGATTAACCCTCATTCCTCCCTCTATCATCATTCTATCATTATTAACACTGAATACTTCACCAAGTGGGTTAAGGCCATTTCTCTCATTTCCACTAAGGATGACAAAATTGTTGACTTTATCAACCATCACATCATCTATAATTTTGGTGTTCCACATAAAATTATAATAGATAATGGCAAATATTTTAAAAACAAGACTATCCAAAGTCTTTGTGATACATTCAGAATCAAATTAAGCTTCTCATCACCATATTATCCACAAATAAATGGATAGGTAGAAGCTTCTAACAAAACATTAACCAAAATTATCATTAAGGCAATCAAAAATATGGGCAAGGATTGACACACACACATTCCTTTTGCTTTATGGGCTTACCACACTAGCATTCAAACCCCTACAGGTGCTACACCTTTTCCTTGGTATATGGGATGGAGGCTATTTTACCTCTTAAAGTTCAGATTCCTTCTCTTCACATTTCTCTAAAAGACATACTCACTAATGATGACTTTTGACAATAATATTTAGCTCAACTCGAGCTAGTTGATGAGCATCATCTCATAGTCCTCAACCACCTCCAAATATATCAAGAGTGTATCAAATGTGCTTATAATAAAAACCTAAAAGAATGAGATTTCAATATTGGAGATCTTGTCTTAATACAAAATCAACATGTGATGAACATAGAGAAAAGTAAATGGGGTAAGTTTTCTCCTAATTAGCTTGGACCCTATATCATAAGTCACAAGTATGGCTCAAGAACTTATCACTTGTCTTCTCTCAAAGGAAGGCCAGAACCTAAGCTTCTAAATGTCTTACACCTATGACCATTCTTTTGTTAACCAAACATCACTTCACCTCATGTCTAACTTGAACTCATCCCTTGAGCACCCCTATTACATTCATCTCCCTTTCTCTTCACCCTTACTCCTAAACACTTAGTTAACTTACACGGTGTTATGGTTTTTCCCTCAAAGTAGAAAACTCCTAAGCCTATATAGTTTTGTCCATGACTAAATGCCAAAAAAAAACAAAAAACAAATGGGATATGTGACAAGTTATAAACTCTCAAGTCATGATTCTCAATGTAGACTTCTCCCTTAAAGGATAGCTATGTAGCTTCTCTTTGCTAGTATTAATAGACCACTCCCTTGAAGGACAACTATTTAAAACTCAAAATAGATGCTTAGACCACTCCCTTGAAGGATGGATAGGCCAAATATTTTTTCTCAAAGGGAAAATACAAATTAAAATCTTCTCATATTGATCAACTTTATAGAACCTCTACACATACATAATCCCATTGTAGGCTTCCTACATTGATCATCTTACACACAAAAAATGATTTAAGTCATGTACTTGCGTATAATAGCTCTTGAGTCACCCACATTAGGGAAATATCATTCCCACTTCGAAGGTTACACCACCCAAACATTTTCCCTCATTTAACCCTTTTTCCCTCATACTCTTTTAAGGGACTTTGAACTTACTTAACATAGAGTAAACATGACACTTCTCTAACACACAAAATGGTCCAATGCTACAAGGCATGAATGGGGATCATATTCTTGATCTTATCTATGTTATGATTATGGTCTTTTCCAGTACATGAGAATTCTACCTCTTTGTTTTCCCTTTCAAATCACATGTCAATCTCTCTATTGAGATGAAAAACATCATTCTTACACTATCAGGCCTACTCCATTAATTTTAAGCATACACCATCACACATATGGAAAATTGCTAAAATAAAATAACATAACCAACCTATTCATTTTAAGCATACACCATAATGAATATGGAAAAATACTAAGATGAAGCTAACAAACCAACTATGCATATACCATCACACATATGGAGAATTCTAGTATACCTCATCTAAAATGCTCAAAATTAACATCAAAATTAACATAAAATTAACATAATTATCTACATAAATATCATCATCATAATCATAATAATCAAATCTCAAAATCACAATAAATATACATCTCATATTTATAAATGCTCAACATACATGTTTATCAATACATCATCACAAAATCATCTCTCTCTCGAAAAATACATTTCTCATCTTTGTTTCACAGGTTGGTGTGTATGTAACATATATAAAATGAAAAAATATGGCATTAAAATTCCTCAAGGCTCTCCACATGGCCATGAATAATTAGTGTTATCCTCCACTCATATACATCTATGTGAGCTAGAATCTATGGCACATGTCACTAATCTCTCCTACTCTCTAAACTCATAATACCTCTGAATCTATGGGAACTCCTTGATGGCCCTCTTGTAATAGGTAATATCATCAAGGGACATAGTATATCTTACTAGAGATACAGTCTGTGGCAATCCCATTGCACCTACTGATTACCTAGCCTATACTAGTCCTTGTGGTGGAGGTTGACGAGTAGCTTGACCTGCTTCTCTCAAACTATCCCTCTCCATTGCCAATGTAGTAACATAACCCTTTAACACCCCAATCTATCCTTTTAGTGCCCCAACCTAGCCCTGTAATGTCACCACCTATCCTTATAAGGCTAATACCTATGCTTGAGTTATATCTCTAGCCTATACTACTACATCCTGTGCCAGTACAACTTCATCTCTCTCCCTCACCATACCCTACAAATCTGGTGGTGGCCTCTTGACCTTAATTATGGGATGAAAACTTTCCCATTAAGCCATATATGCTATTTTACATCTTGGATCAACTACACCCGGCCCTACTATCAGCTCCTCAAAATCTAGCCCATCTATATCTTGAGGTAAAGGTAGGGTTTCCTCTATATCATCCCTCCTATATCTAGGGAAGATATGTGGTACATCCTATAGTAGGCTGAAATACCTCTTGATCTATGCCATGGGTACCATCTCTAGCTCACTAACTCATCTCCCTCTAACCCATAATAAGCTCTGCAATCCAACTAGCTACTTTGACTATGCTTTGAAGCATGGGTATGTCAGGTAGGGTCTCCACAAAACATTTTTAGGGATCAAACCCTCAATCATGAACTTATAATAAGCAATGTTGTGCACTACACCATCTACTTCATTTTATGAAATACTATCCCTCCACCATCTAAAACCCACCCTAAAGCTGACTAGAATCATAGTAGGTAACCCCAATGGTCATGTCACCATGATATGCTCATATGCCCAATAGTGTATTAAATGGTTTACACACAAACTATATCACCATCACAATCTCAAACCCCACAACTCTCTATATAACTAAGCTAAAAACACTAGTCCCCATGCAAAAATAATCCACTACTCAACCATCTATGCCAACACACCCTTTAATGCAATAAAAAATCTCCCACCATCTGCATCTAGTAGTGCATACACTATGACCCCTATCATCATCAAGATGTTTGGCCTATGTTGATCCTCATCCATACTATATAGTGGCTCATAAGAAAAACTCACTAAATAATAAGTAGCCTTATTTACATGCTCACCAAATAATGCCACCATGTATATATCATGCTCCTCCCTCAAACATGATAAGAGCTCCTCATCCTAAAGTGGCAACCTTAATATCCTATATACATCCTCCTAAGTCACTATCAACTCTCTGTTCAATAGATGGAAGGTGTTGTTGGTGTGAGCCCACCTCTCAATCAATGCTATCATGAAGAACACATCTCAAGCAACTCTATAATATCATCATACTCCCCTTAAACCTATGGTTGCCATGTGTTCCCACTCATTTGGGGTAACATCCCTCCTCATACATGTCAAAAACCTTAGTAGATGATCCCATAATGTTAGTTCCATCCTAGCTTGCATCCATACACACACAACTCAAGTCACATACTTACTAATTTAACCATACCTTAGCTCTTTTTTCCTAATCTCTAGGAGAACTACATTGGTCTAAGGCCCTCCACAAGGCTATGTAGGTAACACTCAATCAACATGAGGTATTCTAAGGTTATCTCAACCATATACCCACCTAACTATCTAACTGACTCTTCCTTCTCTACCCTAGGCTTCATTACCTCTCTCTCTCTACCCTAGGCTTCATTGCTTCTCTCTCTCTACCCTAGGTCTAACTACTTATCAAAACTCTAGGCCTCATGGTCTATATCCCTAACCCTTAAACATATGCCATATATTTTAAGCCCTAAGCCTCTTGATCTATTTCAACCTACCTTGTTTACCCATTTCCCCTAACACACTTTTAACCATACCTTAGATCTTTTTCCCTAGGCTCTAGGAGAACTACATTGGCCTAAAACCCTAAACTAAGCTATGTAGGCAACACTCAGTTGACACGAGGTCTTCAAAGGCTAGCTCAGCCATTAGGCTTGTTGACTACTTCCATTAGGGATCCAAACTAACCCTTTCTCCTATTTTATGGTTCTTTCCAGTCATCGACATTAGTTTTAATGCTGACATCAGTACTTGGTGTTAGTCAACATTGGTAGAAACCTATTGACATCGGTGCCATGTTAGCTAATGTCAGTGGACCTTACCAATGCCAGTAATTAATTTGACCTTAGGGATGAATGACCCATCCCTAAAAGATTAAATTTTCACCTAAAAACCACCCCAAATCCTTGACAACTTACCATATCCCATTTCTTACCCCTCTACTAACATTTTCTTTTTCCCCCACCTCTAATTTAGCCTAAAAAAAAAATAACCAAATTAAGTTTCAAATCTAATCATAGTGGATCTTACCTCATCTCTTTGTCTTCTTTAGGTTGGCACAACTAGCTCTTATGGTGGTGCACCTCCCATTGGGTCCCCTCCTAACTCTACCATCATAGTCTCTCTCATAGCTCTTTTTCTCTCCAATCAAATGTTTCAAATGAATTTAGTGGGCTACCAAACCCCCTTTTATCAATTTTGGTCACCCACCGATGTTAGCATCTTTGACCTAAGCTACCAATGTCAGCAATATTTACTACTGACATCAATGAATTCACCAATGTTGGTACTATTGCATTATAATTTCCACCCATAATTAAGGTAATTTTGAGATCACATATATCTACCTAACCATGACCACTAACCTAGAGATCACATATATCTCCCTAATCATGACAACCACCCTTGGAGATCACTTAAATCTCCACCCACAATGAATTTTCTTAGAGATCATGAATATCTCCTTGATCATTGATCCTTTTACACCAACCTTACATTGCTTATCTTAACCACCTATGTTATTTGGCTATAGTTGGCTATTGTACACATGCATGTGTATTAGGTGTTTAGGATGGTGACCAGGCTCATCCTATCACCTGTAACCTTTTTATGTTTCCCAAGGGCACTTCCTACCTTAGATACCTAGGACACATAGACCATTAGAGCTATAAATTTGATTGTTTTAACCTTATCAGCTATCATTTATAAGCCATGCTTCAGTTATTTCTATCTAAGTCCTCCTCAAATTTAACTTCTTAACTTTTTCAACTATATCTCATAATAGTATACACACATAAAATGATACCATTTTCTCCTCTATTCACACAATTCACTTCTTATCAAATTGGTACATGATTCTAGTTTCTCCTTTATCATTTCCCATTTTGAGGGGGGAGATACCCTATATAATAGTTGGAGCATCTAACTCCTATTTTTGTCTTGCAACTTGTTAGTGAAAATTACAAGACAAAAAGGGGCAAATGTAGACACTAAAATTGAGTCACACACGTGTAACTCCTTGTATCAAAACCCCCTTTGAGCCCTATTTAAATAATAATAATTAGCCTCAACCCATGATTTTGACCCTAATATATTTAATTAATTTGAAATATATAATTGAGTTAATTAAAAACCCCTTTTTCCACCTTACCAGGCCACCTCATCCTAAGAATGATACTCACCTGATGAGTCACCACAAGACTTAGTCTCCTTATCCTAACTACCCAAGACTTATTCTCACCTTAAAACTAAATTCCTAACCAACTACATCCTTATTAACCTCTTGTTTTTACCATTTTATAATGGGTTCCACACATGGCATGAGGAGCAATAGAAAACATGCTAAAGATAGTAGTTTTACCTATTTTAAGGCCACTGATGTCGATCAACCCATGACCGATGTCGGTGGGATTGTTGACGTCAATTATATAATCCAAACTCCAAATTGATGTTTAGGTTAGAAAAAATTAATAAAATTCACTCTTATTTGCATCCAAGCTTTTGGCTTTCAAATTTTGGCATCTTGGCTTACTATTATCTTGCATAAGTCAACCCAGATTAGGAACCAAGCTCTTGAGAACCAATAACACCTAATTTTTTTCTCCATTCAAGGCATCAATTTGAACTACCTAATAGGGGCCATCCATCTGGAACTTATCATTTAGTCACCACTATAGCTAAGTATATCACTTATTCTATAGGTCTTTTAAGTAGTTATATTACAATCAATTTATATTTACTATTCATTACTTTACACATTCTTGATTAAACCCCTATGAAGGAATTATAAAGCCTCCCTACTTGTTTCTCCTTATTCCAACACACCAAACCTTTGACTACATCCACCCAAATAATACTCTCTCTCTCTCTCTCTCTCTCTCTCTCTCTCTCTCCTCCAACCCTCCAAACTTGGCCAAAACCATTTCCCAAACTCAAAAAAGTCTTCTACAACTCCTAGGCAATTATTGCCCTTACCAACCTCAACAAACTAACCAACATCAATTACCTTGCCCCACTAACCTTAGTAGTATAACTGATATCAGTCACACCCTTACTAACCTTGATAGGATAATTGACATCAACTATGGATTTCCTAACCCTCCCAAAACCTACTCAAATAACTTCTAAAATACAAACAAAACATACCACCTGTACTCTATTACTTTTTTTCTATACTCAAGTTGTGAATAATGGTAACATTATCCCTCTTTTACCCTCTCTTTGCCTCTCTTTTAGTTATTCATTACTCTTTTGTCTCTCAAAGGTGGACTTGCATCTTTAAGGAGGTTTCACACTTCCTAGAACAAGCGCATAGTTTGAAAACCCACTCATTTATCTACTAACAAACATTTTGTGATAGTGATTTCTTACTTGTAGGTAGTCCTCCCCAGCCAAATAAGAGTGCTCATGACATCTGGATATGATGCACAAACCAATTTGGGTTCATTCTAATCACTTATCCCTACCATTCTTCTTTATTTTTCTTTAGAGTTGAAATAGACAAATTTTAGTGAAACACCCTCATAAAGGTAAAAATCTAAGCCTAAATAGACTTGTCCATGTCTAACCTAGCATAAAAAAAATTTAGGATACCAAAATATCACTTAGGTCAAATATGTCTCACATGTAGACTGTTTCATAGAAGGACAACTACACAAAATCTAAATTACGTGAAAGGTAGACTACTCCCTTGAAGGACAACCACCAAAATGAAAAACTCTAAACTTATACCACTCCCTGGAAGGATGGCTAAGTAAAATTTATCAAATCAATCATTTGAATCTTACCACATCGATTAGCTTCATAAACCTATCAAAACAAAGTGACAAAAAGACCCTATATCAGAATCAAAACAAACTATCCTAAGAAAGTTGCAATCAACTTTCACATCAATCATTAGTGGACTTACCACATTGATCAATCTACACATTGTATTAATACATGGAATTATCTATTATGGTTCTTAGGTCACTTATATAAGGTAAAAACTAACCCACATAAGGCTACCTTACCTATTATTGGGGGGGGCCTTTTTGGTAAGACTTGGTCCCATGCTAACTAAGACACATCCCAAAGAGTTGAGACCCTTAGAGAATGTGAAGGACCCTTTTCTTATACACCTTAGCACTGACTAGACCAAATCTCATAGTCCCCATTCCAGCTAGCTAATGGTTGAAGAGCATTGCAATCCTTGAGGTAGACTTGCTCAGTCTTACACATAGTGACTTAGTACTTAAGGATCATGGAGGTTTATGTAGTGGATTAAATAGGCAAACTACCATGACCAATAACACAACGTGTACTTGGTTGTCCCATATGGCATAATGGAACTGACAAGATCTTACCTACTCATCCTTCAACATGCACCTATCTAGTTAGTAAGAAGAGTGACTAGTACATATTTAAAGGTGACCTCTAAGAGTGAAGAATGATGGTTTAATTTTATAGTGAATTTTTAGAAAATTGAATAGAAAGACTAGGAGTAAGCTTTTGGAATGACAAATATAAAATGTAATCCATGCTCATCTGTGAGCCTCTAGCATAAGTATAATTAGAATTAATTAGTGAAGGCTATTACTGATTATTATAACAAAACAAGATATCAATGAGTGATATAAATTATTGTAGAATGGTTATGGTGTTATTTTTCTACATAGTTTTTTGATGAGCTGGAAATCCACCCTAGTATTAAGTCATGCCTTCATGCCACTTCACTCTCTTAACCACTATAAAAATCCCTCATGATAAATGTAGCACTAACTAACAATCTCAAGATGAATGGACACCCCCATGTGGAATCCTTGTCCTACATGCACTAATAAGGATTTGAACCCCCTCTACGTGATCATGTGCCAAACATTCTTATGAACCCCTTAAACCCTACATACCCCTTGGCTACAACATGATACAACTAACTCAACATGGACTTGGCCCCTTCACTACCATGCTTCAGGTGAGTGCATAAGGTTCACACCTTATATGAAATTGATGCCATCATGTTAGTGTGTTTAAATTTTGTGTGCCAGACCTTGCTCCTATTTCACCTAACTCCTTAGCCTTAGAAATACCTGATAACTAGAATTATGTGCATGATCAAGCATTGTGCCTACATAAGTGACACATTTACTATAACATTTTGGATTTGTTGCTAAGACTATTAAATTTCATTTCTAAGATGTTATAATAGAATGATGCTTTGACTATTGCTAAAAAATATCAAGTGCTAGCTAGAACAAGTTGAAGACTAATTTTCATAGAAGCATCCCATGTGATAAGGAGAAAATCTATGGAAATGGGTGCAAAATTATCTGTACAACCCATTATATGAAGTATTCTTTTGTGAGCTACCTAGGCACATATAAAAATGGTTGGCTGCATATGTTGCTACTAGATGAAGAAATTATGGACATTGCCCTAAGTGGGCTATAGAGTGTGTAGAGAGGCTAGAAATCTTGGATGAGGTGTGGATGTACACTATAGACAAGTGGTGGGATGGTGCTTTGAATAACTACATGTTAGATTTCAAAACTTTTCATGCCCAAAAGAAGTAGAGTACAAATTTATTTGAGAATGAAGGGGCACATTCATCAGAGGACTCCACACCAAGCTAAAGAAGCTCATGGTCAATTATGGGATAGAGACCATAAGGATGGAAGGTTAAAATTCCTTACACATATGGGAAAGTATGAGGAGAAGAAGATGGATGTTTAAGAAAGGTGCCATGGAAGAGTAACATCGACTTGACACTTGAGAGCTCTAGAGGTTAAACTACGGTAAGCACAAATGAGGGCTGATGGAAGACTTGGAAGCTATAAGTGCTAAAAGGACCTATAGTGAGTAGGAAAGGCATGGGGAAGGATCTTTTGAAAGACCATAGTGCATTGAGATGAAGGAATAAACAAGTGGTTAGAATCTAAAAATGGGTGTGGTATGTATCAATTTCCTACAAGATGAGTCACTTAGAGATGTACTAAAAGTACCTACCCCCTTTGAACTTGAAATGCAAACCCATGTGTTAGATCTTCCCTTGAGAGAAAAAGAATGATAATTGAACCTATTACCCTAATTGACCATGATTGGACCAAGATTTTGGATCAAGGATTTATGATTGAATAAGTGATCATGTATGAAGAGATGAGTAATGGTATAGTTGACTAAGTAGGTGCTAATCTAAGTACCATAGACACAAGTATAAATATTCTCATGCAAGGAATGTTAGTTATGCCAACTGAGTAATAGCCCATAGTAAGTGGTATAGTGCCAATAGTGAGTAAAGATACAACATTAATCTCTATGGTGAAACTTCATCTATTAGGGTCAAAAATCAACCCTACTGGTGGGGGTATTGGGGGACTACCCCTTGTGTAGACACTAAGAGGTTAGACACCATAGAATCTTGTGACACTACCCTAAAAAATATACTATGAGATGACTATGCATCTACTTTAGTATCAAAAAGTTGAAAATGTTGTAGATCATGTGCTAAAATGTGGGTATAGTGGCATGCTCATGGCATTACTCAACCTCATTGCAAGGCAATGTAGTTCATGACAACCTAGCTGGATCGTGCCCATATCTGGTGTCAAAAGTTTAATCCAAACTAGGTTATGGTTGACTATGATGTATTGAATGAAGTGTTCATGAAGGATCTTGATATTCCCAAGTTTTAACAATAGAGTATCATATCACTCAAGGATATTACTCAAGGGTTAATCTAAAGCATGTGCTTGTATGATGCATAGTTCAAGAATCTCCTCTCTGAGCTTCCTTATGATATCCACCCATCCCAATATGTGTAATGGTTTATTGAGGGCCTGTTGGTGCCATTCTAAAGGGTGTTATCCATGAATACCTTTATATAACCTTGTGAGGTGCTTAAATCTATGCTATAGCTTGGGGTAGTAGGAAGCATCTACATTGGGATTAGTTCCTACTTGGAAGCATAAATTATATTGATGGTCTCTCAGTTACAAAAGCTTACTACTAGATAGGCATGTGACTCTCATAGTGGGCTATGGTGCACCAAATATGAGATAGAGGGGAACAACAAGAATAAATACCCACATAGTAATGGCCATGTAATACTCCTCAACTATGAGGTTTTCCATAGAGTACATGACTCTTAAAACTATCCCTTATTGTAATGCATTGGTCAAGCAAATACTATAGTTTACTGCAAGATATGTGATGCCTACACACACATGATGGTAGACTATAAATTCATTAATAAGATGTAACAAAACATGGAGAGAAGTACAAGGTAAGCTATGACATCAAGTGGTGGCTAGATAGGCCAAGGGAATGAGAGATATGGATAAAACAACATGGGTTATTACAACCAAAGGGGAGTGTAAGGCTAAGGAGGTGGACATGGTGGAGGGAGATTCTCACCATGATATTGTTATAAGTATGGGTAGACTAAGAAATATCATCATGAATACCCCACACACCAAACATGTAGGTACTATCGAGGCCCACATGTAATCAAAGACTATCTATATCTCTACAAGAAGTGGATGTAAGGTTTAGATAGAGGAGCCACTATGGTATAGCATGAGTCCAAAGAAGGAAAATGTGCCCCTAAGCCATAAAAGACTCCCAAAGGGCCTTCAAAGGTGTAGGTCATGACATAGAGTGGGCACACCACTTAGCCACCTACCATACCAAACCAAGACGTATGCCTAGAATATGGCAAGTCAAGCTACACCAAGTGCATAACATGGATCAATCTAAAATCAATACTATATCCTAATCTTATGTGGCAAAAGGATGTCCTATAGCAAGTGATGACCATGATACAAGACCTATAGCGTGAACTCTAGTTGGCCAAATATTTTGAGGCATAATACACTATGATGCATAGAAGGAAAGACTAGTAAGAGGCTAAAGTGTAGGAGTGGACTGAGATCATATGCCTCCTATAGGTAGAAGGGGTACTACCCCTACTAAAAGACTTACTTCTAAGGCATGTAGAGAAATCACCAACATGGGAATACATCCCATAGGAAATAGATATTATAGTGCCTCATATGGAGTGGATTTGAGAAGTAAGGCATACTTAAAACATTGAGTAATACTAAGAATTGATAATATATGCCACCATCAATGGGTGGTAAATTTTTAAAGTATTAGTTGACATAGATTCAAAGGTTAATATCCTAACCAAGAATGCCTAGGAGAAGATGGGGAGGCCACCCTTGATACCATCACCACACATGTTGTTCATATCAAATAAGACCCAAGTATAGTCAATAAGGATCTTGAATGATGCCATTATGGACATCATGGGTGTTGAGTTCTAGGCTGACTTCAAGGTCATAGAACTAGCATAGGAAGACAACTACCCAACACTCTTAGGAAGGCCCTGGTGATACATAAGAAACATTAAAATGCACTTCAATAAGTGTTATATGACCTTAATAAATGGTAAGGAGAAGGTGGTAATACCTCTCTCAAGTGACTAAGGGCCACCTTATGTTGAGAGTGTTAACCTTGAGGATGGGTTTAACACATATATAACATCATGGCATATGGTGCCAAGACTCTCAATCCCAGTGAACAAGGGATGCTCACTTGGGAATATGGCCAATCAGCCTTAGATATAATTGATGTATCTTGTGAATGATGGGTTGAAGAAGCCTAAGAGGTCACTGGGCACATATGCTACCTAGTGTGCAAAGCTACACCTAGATTATTTGGCATAGGCTTGATAAGAATTGTGTGACCCCAAAAGAATTTGACTCTTGGCACAAAAAATATATGAAAGAGGGTGATCTATATCAACAAGTGGAAGCTCACAACACTCCTTAAGTATAAAGGAATCCAACTTATTGAGAGGTATGTACAAGATATTGAGGCTTGTATCCTAGAGGAAATTGATCAGTTGGATGCATTTGTGTATACACTAAAAAGTATTGCTATGTGATAGTGGACCACATAGAAACCTAGATTTCCCACTTGGTGGGATGTGAAGGCATCCATATAAACCAAATTTGGCAAGATTAATGAGGATATGGGCATACCCCCCTATGTTGGTAACTCTGACCCAATTGTGCACATCTAGATTTGTGAAGAGACTTGGGAGATCTATGGAGAAAATGCACCATGTGACCTATGGGTACAAAAATTCTATAGAAATTTGAAGACATGGGCATGAGCATGGTACATCATAAATTAGATGCACTAGGAAATAAAAAATTGGGATGCACTGAAGGAGAAGTTTTTTCACACTTTCTCCTTCTCTTTGTACAACCTTGAAGTACTAGAGCCACTATAAGTCATCTATCGAGCTATGTTTAAGGGCACAACTATCTTAGAGGATCAATTGAAAGAGATGTTCAAAGAAAAGGGGTAGGCACTTTTCATATTTTTCAAATAAATGACACTCCATAGTGACTCTAGTGAGGAAGATGATAAGACCTAGAAAGAGCAAAACTAGAGGCCCTTGGTAGGTAAGAAAAAGTTTGTACACCTTGTTGATGACAACCCTCTAGATGATGGAGACCCAACACACCTTCAAGTTGAGATAATAGAGGGGATGAGGTAGGCTGAAGATGCCCCCTAGGAGAGAAATGAACCCTACTATGCACCCCTCAAGACCACCTAAGTAAATGTCAGTGTGGAAGGTGAGCCCAAGATGGCCACTTTAGGTACATATTAGTCTAAGGCAGAGCTTGCACACATCATCAACCTATTGAGGGAATTTTAAGATTCTTCCCATGTAGCTACATGTTAATGAAGGGAACCACCATTAATTAGGAAATATGAGCATCAAATTAGTAGACGGTTCAAGAACAATTAAGAAGTACCCTTATTAAATGGACCCCAATCTCCATGTGAAGGTGAAAGTAGAGATTGATGGGATGTTGGTTGCTAGTGTCATCTACCTAGTATATGAATTAGAGTGGGTAAGTTTGATGGACATCATCATCAATAAGGATAGGTTAATATGAATTTACATTTATTATAGGATGTTTAATTCCACCTACATCAGTGACCCTTTCCCAACACCTTTCACTGATGAAGTCTTGGATGGGGTCATAGGTTACAAAATATACACTTTCACCAATGGGTTCTTAGGTTACCATTAAGGGTAGATAGAGGAGGAAGATAGGCCCAAAACCAACTTCATGACTGAATGGGGTTATTTCACTTACAATGTGATGCCCTTTGGGCTCAAGAATGTGTCAACTATATTCTCTAGAGTGGTAATCACAGCTTTCAAGGACTTTACCCACAAGTTTCTCCAAGTATATCTAGATGTTTGGACCTTGTATGGTCTTGTAAGGGACCACCAAGACAACTTTCACCTAATGCTCAAAAGGTGTAGATAACTCTAGATATCATTAAATATAAAGAAGTGCATCTTATACACCCCATTTGGTACACTACTTGGGCACATCATCTATAAGAATGAATTTCTCATTGATCTAGCAAAGATTAAAATAATCATCCAACTCCAAACCCCTTCCATATAGAAGGATGTTTGTGCCTTATTAGGACATTATGGATACTATAGGAAGTTCATAAGGGGATACACAAAAATTTGCATTCCTTTAGAGGAACTTTTATGCAAAGATGACCCATTCTACTAAGGAGAGGTGCACGAAGAGACATTTGACACTTTAAAGCTAAAATTAGTGAGTATACTGATACTTTAGTTTCTTGAATAGATGAATCCTTTTCATATCCACATCAATGCATCAAGATTAGCCATTAGTGCCATTTTGGTGTAACTAGGTGTAGGTAACATGGATCACCCCATTTCATTCACAAGTAGAATGTTGATGTAGGCCAAGTAGAACTATACCACTCCTGAGCATGAAGTGTTGGAAATGGTATATGCCTTGTATAATTTTAGATAGTATTTAATAGTAACCCCATTCACTTTATTCACTAATCATGAGGTGATGAAATACCTCATAAATGATCCTATTTTACATGGGCACATTTGTAGATGGGTTTTCCTCTTCTAGGAGTTTCAATTTTTAGTCATGGTTAAACCTAGAAAATAAAATTTGGGGCCAGACCACTTGTCCCACATCAATTATAGTGATACAAAAATACCAATTGAGGATGATATGTTAGATGCATAGCTATACTAAGTTCATCATGGTCTTGAATACTTGGTAGAGATTGTGACTTTCCTAACCTTAGGGCTAGTACCATAAACACTATCTTCTAAAGAAAATAAGTATATTGCTATTCGTGCCTCCCCTTTCCATCTCATTAAGGGGGAGCTATACAAGATGAGTAGGGATGATTTCTTGTGCTAGTGTGTTTTTTAACACAAGAAAGACTCCATATTTTAGGAAGTGCATGAAGGGATAGTTTTAGGACATTATGTAGGAGATGTAATGATGTGTAATATTATATAATTAGGGTTGTTGTGGCCAAGCCTATTCAGTAATGCCAAGGAATATGCATGGGAATGTGATATATGCCAATGCATTAGAAAGATAAACCATCAAGATGAGATTCCTCTCATCCTTATTCTAGCCCATGAACCATTTGATAAATGGGCCATTAAATTTGTAGGGCCAATCAACCCTACAACATAGCACAGAGGGGCTAGATATATCCTCATGGAAACTAACTATTTCACTAAGTACGTTGAGGTATCACCAACCAAAAATTTCATAGCTATAATAGCTATGTGATTCATTTAGGAAAACATCATCAATTGATATGGGTGCCTGTTAAGTCTGACTAGCGACAGGGGAACTCATTTCATCAATGTGATGGTACACATCCTTATGATATAATACATGATGGTGCACCATAAGACTACCCCATATCATCACTAGGCCAACAACATAGTTGAAGCCTTCAATAAGATCCTTGGAACATGCCTTACTAGGATATGAAACATAAGTCACAAGGAATAGGATGCTCATGTCTATGTAGTACTATGGGCCTACCACACAACATATAAACACCTGAATAAGGCTACACCATTCCAACTAGTGCTTGGTGTAGAATTAGTTTTGTCCTTAGAGTTTTTATTACCTTCCTTGTGTATCATGTGAATTAATCACCTTGACAACCAAGAAACTTTGAGTGTAAGGTTGGAAAAATTAGAGTGCTTGGATGAGATGCATGCTTGGGCCAAGTGGGGTTAACAAGTTAAGAAGGTGTGCCAAAGAAGTGACATGACAAATTTATCAAGTGCAAGGTGTTGATCGAAGGCACCTTATTCTTGTTGTATGACTCCAAATACTTTTGTTACCTATGCAAGCTATAGATTTGATGGATGGGTCCTTATGTCATCCATCACATATTATAAATAGGCACATGCAAACTATGCATATTGGCCAGTGAGATTCTTTAAGGGCATTTCAATGGCAACTAATTGAAGCCTTACCAAGAATAGGGTGGTGCTCATGCCAAGGATAATCTAATTCTCTAGTCAATATTTAGTTTGAATTTAACGGACTAAAATAAGGTTTGGTGCAAGTAAAACCATGTGATTCTTTAATTTATTTGGTTCTTGTTGTGAAAATAGGCCATAGATGGTGTGATACGATTGTAGAGATCCCTGTGTTTTACCACTCCATGTATAAATCTAATCAAGTGATTCAAGAACTTGTACCATATGTGCATGAGGCTAGACACCTAAGTTATGGGTGTGTGAAGCCTATAAATCAAGTAATCACAACAAAGAAAAATCTACACAAGAGGAACATGGTGAGATGGTAAGAGGAACCCTTGAATATGTTAAACTACCACAAGATTGGTAAAAGAGAAGATGCTCAACTAGGTTGGGTGAAAACCTAGATAAGATGATGTTTAACAAGGATAGATGCAAGATGAGAAGAGAAGACTCTTAAATCCATTAAGTGCAATATAGGTGAGAAGATGCACTCCCTATAATATACGTAGAGTAGATGAAGATATCAAGCATTAGAGGGCTAGTGCAAGGATTTTTTATGGGGTGGGGATACACCAAGGTAAGATGATGCATGAGAAATCAACCAAGATAAAGGAACATGTTGAAAGAGGAGTGTAACTAAAAGAATTAGAACTATGGAGGTTGAATTACACATGTGTGAGGTTCTACACCTAGGTTGCCACAAGAGAGGTGAAGGTCATACCAAAGAGATGTGTAAAAAGAGATCTTTGAGGATAGCTAGCATCCACCTAGGAAAAGTGAGAAGTGACCATTTGAAAAGGGATCTCACATCACCAAAAAATTGGTAGAAATAATTAATGTGATTTCTAAACAAAGATATGTAGTTAATGTAGATGGGACATGAAGTTATTAAAGATTTTACGATCCCTTGAGACACCCATCAATCAATTTCATATGGTGGCATTAATAATTATGGGTGACATACTTAGCTATAAATGAGGTGAATGGTGAATGAATAGGGTTATAAACACATGCTAAATTAACCAAGAACTAGATCCAAACAACCCTAAAAAAGTGAAGTATCATAGAGTAGATAGCACATCAAGTGAGGAATTAGTGTAGAAAACTAGTATGAGAAGCAGATAATAAGTAAATAGGTAAAATAAAGCCATAGTATAGAAGGTGAAAAAAATAGATTCTAGGCTACCGTTTACAGCTAGAGAAGCTCATACAAGCAAATCATG
This sequence comes from Torreya grandis, assembly GCA_037957365.1. NCBI lineage: Eukaryota > Viridiplantae > Streptophyta > Pinopsida > Cupressales > Taxaceae > Torreya > Torreya grandis. The sequence continues at coordinate 298,618 of JARHVA010007859.1, forward strand.
CCAAGCCAAAATTATGGGTTTTAGCAAGCCACACCTCCCATGATTCAACACTAGTAGATTAAAAATGATAAATAAGTGGAAGGTGTAAAGATATAGAGAGACATGACTTGAACCCAATTAGGTTCAAATAGTAGAGGAATTAATTGCTACTAAGACAAGGGTGGAGGCAGTAGAAGCAATTGACATTATAATGGTGGAAGTCAAAGCACTAATTGAGATGTCCTACCAACACATGCAATTCCCACCTAAAGTGTCAATTAGAAAACCCTGTAACTCATTCACACATGTATGTTAGCTATGGGATTACAACCATTAGATGTCAAGTCACTATCAAGACTGGAGGTGGACACTGGGTACAAGACCCCAGAAGGAGATGCACTCTTTGATGTCTTGATAAGAGATAAGTTAAAGACCTCAAGTGTGGTGAAACTATATGAGTTTCCCTACTTTAGAAAAATAGAGGAAACTATCTAGTTCATCCTCTTATGCATACATGAAGATCACATTTTCTTTTTAGGGTGACACATGAAGATATCTATGTACCTAATCAATAGAATAACTAGACTACCAGACTCTAGGAGAGACATAAATTAGCTAATGGGTAATGATGAGGAGGTGGAGAATGTCAAAAATATCCTTAATTACTTCAAGGGGGATACACCTTTCCCATCGTTAGGTGTGAGGACCCAGGCATAAGGGCAATGGTGTAATTAGTAATCTTGAAACTATGCCTAGAAGGGAAATGGGTTGATGTGTCCAAGGCATACCTCTACTTAGTGTATCACATGATGTAGGGGGTAGAGTTCAACATGGAATAGTTCATCACCATAAAGATGATAAAAATTTCACTAGAGTGTCACAACATGAAGGGGACATTTAGATGGGGCTCCATCCTCATCTTGATAGTAATGGAAGAGATCAAGATCCCCAATGGTGCAAGAGACAATTTATGGGTGTTGCCAAAACACCATGAAATCCTAATGAAAAAATATAAATAATTCACCTACCCCATGGCCTTTATCACCAAGTATAAAAACCACATGCTAAAGTGGTATGAGCAATACATAGAGGTGTTTAGGTTAGAGTGGTGTATCTTGTAAGGGCTGGTAGCGAGCATGTTTATAATGATGAACTTCACTATTATGCATCACTATTGCATCACTATTGGTATGAATAAGTTAGGATGATTAAATATTCCCTTTGACTTATCAGCCAATTTCTTTAGGGATGTGCTTAGCATAATCCCCAATATGTAGAGCCTTGACAACCCAGTCCAAGAGTTAGATGTAGAAATCTAGTGAATGAGGTGCAAATTCCTTTGCATAGATGAAGGCATGATATAAGATGAAGAAGACACCTTAGCTTAGACAAATATAAATGATTTATAGGAGTTAATGATCTTTAGCTTCATCCATAGATTATAATATATGATGAAGCCCATAAGAAAGGATGATGGTGTGGGGTCTAGCATCGAGAAATGAAGAGACCCCCTAGTCCTAGTTGGGAAGGAAGAAACCCCCATGTCCTAGGAAAAGAATAATATCCCCAAAAATAAAAGGGGGGAGATGTTAGAAGATATAGAGGAGAGGATGAAGCTAAAGATAGCATTATAAGGGGAAGCCTTAGTGATACAATCACACTAGAAGTGCATGTGCTTCACATCTCAAGCACTCACAAGCCCAAAGGGTAAAAATAAAGAGAATACCCCTTCCCCTATGCCAAAAGAAGACACATCATAATATGGATCAAAATAGGAAGAATGGGGATAAGGAAATTACATTATGATCGAGGATGTAAAATCATCCCTTAGTAAATAATCCCCTTCACCTCCTCCACATGCATAGCCATAAAAACCAAGGCACATGATAAAGAGACTTAGATCCTATGAGGCTAACACAAAAAGGGCATGTGAGTTAAGGGAAAATAAAGAGGAGATGGACAAGGTAGGGTTACCCATTGGGTTCATCCAAATGGTATAGGTAGAGGAGTAGAAAAGTGAAGTAGTGTGTAAGGTATGGAGGGAAGAAATGATTAGAGTAGGTAAAGTGCCTAAAAAAGCAACTCCATCTAGTATAGGCAATGAAGAGGAAGGGTTGTTAAATAAATGGAGAGAAATGGGCCTAGACCTAGGCCACATCGATGTAGCACTCACCTTATACTAGAGGTGTAAGGAGCTGAGGGCCTCGGGCCTAACCCAGGTTGATGTTGACTGACTCAAGGCCAAAGAAGTTAAGAGGGAAGAAAAGCATGCCATGTAAGTAGCACAAGGAAATGCCAAGAAAAATGAAAGGATGGATGTGGCAAGGTTAGAATGCACCTAAAATAAGGAATGGGAAATAAAAGTGGCATAAGAAGAAAGGGCATGCATATTAAAGGAATGAGAAAGAAAAAGGGGTTCCATTAGCATTGATCCCAAGAAAGAAGTATCTAAGGAAATGCTTAGTGTTGACATCTAAATATCAAAATAAGCCACATATAAGATGTACCTTAGGTTTGATAGGGCACTTGGAGAATAAAAGTGTGATTCTAACACCTTATAAAAACAAGTAGATGAATAATCATTGCACTAGGAAGGGGACGAAGGGGAAATGTCCATTGGAGAACCCCCAAAAGAATAATGTGATGACAAGCCTAGCACTAGAGAGGAAAGAGAGGAAGAAGAAGAGAAAATTGAAGAAATGGGGACTGTCACTAGTACCAATAAAGAAGAAGAAGAAGAAGAAGAAAAAGAAGAAGAAGAAGAAGAAGAAGAAGAAGAAGAAGAAGAAGGCAAAGTTGAAGAAATAAGGACCGGCACTAGCACTAGTGAAGAAGAATAACTTGGGGAAAAAACAAAAGTTGTGCCCAAAAACTATGAAAAAGTGTAGATGGGGTTTAAGGAGGATGATGAATTTTACATGATAAAGTGTATGCCTCCAATAACTACCACAACCCTTATGCACCACCAAGTTTCATGGTCCATGGATTGTTACATGAATGAGATAGAGTTTGGGGTCCCTACAAAGGCCATCTAATGCACTAAGAAGCTTAAAGAGGGCCATGAATACCATCTACTGAACCCCCATGACATAAACCCCATGTGATCAACCAATTCTTTGATCAATATGGCAACCTTTATGGCATGAAAGAACATCATCAATGATGTTCACACTAGAAACTGGAGGAAATTTTCTAAAGACATAGAGAAAGAGCTTGAGGAAACCAAACTCAAGCTCTAAAAACTAATCAAGTGCATTAAAGAAGTATATCCTTCCCTTTAAGACAACATCATCTACTCTTACATGAAGATGGTTAACTACACCTATGCACTCATTGAGTGGATGATCACTAGGCTAAATCTGGTGCTAGAGGAGAAGGAAGACCCATGTGAGGCTATATGGGGTGAACTGGAAAAGAAAATGGAAGAGGTTGAAGACCTCTTCACTAAGCTCAAAAGAGGCATCAAAGAAGTAGATACCATTTTCTACAACTTCATTCAATAGGTGGAGATCATTAACACATGCCTCAAGTAGACAAAGGGGGAGAAGGATGCCTTACTCCAACATTCCTTCATGGTTTCAAGGATTGAGCACATGCAAGTAATGGCACAAGTCAACTCCCTTAGTACCTATCTAAAAATAAAAGAATAAGGCTTGGAGGTAATATTTTGCACCTTCCAAGTAAAGGCCAATGAGCAGGGTAAACTTCTAGATAAAGGGGTGAGAAGGAAAGGTTATAAGCCTTTAGAAAGGAATTGGAAAGCATAGATGTACTTGCTTTGAAATCCACATCTACAAAATTAGATGGTACCATTGAAGATTTTAAGGGAACCATATAAGGCTTTGAAATTTTTAAGAAAGATTTACAATAGGGTTCACCCAATTTCTATGCACCTAAGGTGCTTTAGGGCTAATCTGGGGTGGACTAGCAATTTATTATGGGGTGATGTTGGGGCCCCTTTTTGGTAAGACTTGGTCCTACACTAGATAAGACACATCCTAGAGCATAAAGACCCTTGGAAGAAGTGAAGGACCCTTTTTTTACACCTTGGCACTGATTAGACCAACTCTTAAATTCCCTATGCTAACTAGCTAATGGCTGAAGAGCATCACAAGCCTCGAGACATATCTACCCACTCTAAAATGTGGTAACCTAATGCTTGAGGAGCAAGGAATTTTAATTAGTGGAGTAAATAGGTGAACTACCATGACCAACAACCTAGCATGCACCTAGTTGTCCTATATGGCATAGTGGAGCTGACAAGCTCTCACCTACTCATCCTTTGGCATGTGCCTATCTAGTCAACAAGAGGAGTGTCTAGCTCCTATTTAAAGGTGGCCTCTAAGAGTAAATAATGACAAATTGGTTTTGTAGTGAAGCTCTAGTGAATTGAAGAGTGATACTAGGAGTAATATTTTGGAATTCCAAATAAAAAATGTAAGCCATGCTCATCTATGAGCCTCTAACATAAGTAGAATTAGAATTGATTAACAAAGGCTATTAATAGTTATTGTAATAGAACAAGATATCAATGAATGAATATAAATTGTTGTAGAATGATTTTTGTGTTCTTTCTCTCCATGGTTTGTTGATGAGTTAGAAATCCACCCTAGTAGTAAGTGGCACCTTCATGCCACTTAGCTCTCTTAACCATTGCAAAAATACCTCATGCTAAATATAGCACCAACTAACAACCTCAAGATTAATAGATACCCCCATGTGGAATCCTTGGGCTATGTGTGTTGATAAGGCTTTGATCCCCCTCTACTCAAGTATGCACTAGACAATGCTATGAACCCTTTAAACCCTACATACCCCTTGGCTGCAACATGACACAACTAACCCAACATGGACCTAGCTCCTTCACTACCATGCTTTGGGTGAGCGCATAAGTTTCATGCCTTATGTGAAATAGATGACAACACATTAGTGTGTTTAAATGTTGTGTGCCAAACCTTGATCCCATTGTGCCTAACTCCTTTAACCATATAAATTCTTGATAACTAGTGTTACATGCATGATCGAGCATTAGGCCTACTTAAGTGACATACTTTACTACAAAACCTATCACTCATGTACCCTTCATATTATCTATTATCCATCTTTCCTTTATACCATTTATAAATCAAGGGATTTAGATCTTACTTGACATGATGTGATCAAGATAATTTTTTTTTCAACTAACGCATGATAATGCGAAGCATTCGAAAGGCTTATGTTCCTTAAGCCAATCTAACTTTGGGTTTTATTTTATTTTTTCCCAATGAAGAAGTGTCATTCTTTTTTATTATCTCATCATTGGTTAATGAATATGTATGTCTCATGATTCTTATCTCTCTTCCCATATCTAGTTTGTTATCTAATTTACTTTATGTGTTATCCTGAAAAACCCAATCATAAACATATATAACCACATCACATATCCATGAACAAATAACCATAATCAGAACATCACAACATCATAACCACATATAAAATAAACCACATCACCATAAACATCATAATAATAATCAAAACATCATAACCATATAGGTAACCATAATCATAAACCATAACCATCTCACATGTCTATGATCATAATAATTTATTAGAAACATCACAAACTTTTTATCAAAACACCATAACCATACTCTAAAAACCCAACCATATAACATATCCATGACTTATCCATAATAAAAACATCACATAATCATACCTATATTCATGACCATAATCACAACCATTATAAGATACATAAAACTAATTTCATCATAAACATCATAATCATCACATGCCTAAGCTAGTGAGTCTGTATCTCATAAGCATAAATCATGATAGCCAAAAATGTCAAAAACCATAAACCATGAACTATAAAATCACATCTATGTATTAGTATAAACATCATACACATCATGTCATAAAAATAAATAGTACATATAATCATGTTCATCTCTCTCTCAATGAAATGTATATATATCTCGCTATATCAATTCATAGGCTGGTATCAAAATCATTTACACCTATATTTATCATATCATATACTATTCCCCTAGGGTACCACTACTACTAGCCCCTTTTACAAAATTGCTACCATATAGTGTCTGCCCTCCTGAGGTGCCTACCTACCCACTCATTAAAGTGGCCTTCTAACCTAGAGTCGCTACCTTTGCACCACCTACCAAGCTAGCTCTATACTCAACCCATTGGGGTTCCTATGGACACTATGTCAAAATTATGGCCTTGTAATATCATAACTCATTAATAGTGGCCAAGTGCCATGCCATAGGGAATCTACTTGGTGGTCCTACTAGTGTTGTATTTTTTCCTCCTCTTTGCTTCAAAGTTTCCCTCTCTTAGTTCACTAATCCTAGTGATGTCTTATCCTAGTCCCTCTCCCCTATCATAGTCACAACCTGACCTTGTAATGTCATAATTTGGCCTTGCAATATGGCCACCTATTCCTATAACATAGTCATATATGCCTATATAACAACCAATTCCACTCTTGCTTGTCCATAAAGGCCACCTCCTTATACTTGTACTTATGGACCCCCACCAATATGATCCACATCTATGGTCTACATACCCCTATCATCCCACCTAAAATCTATAGTTTCATAAATAACCTAATACCATATTGCATACCTATCAACAAAACTAATGTCATCGATCTCTGCTTTGATTGGTAGCTCCTCATGATCAAGAACCACCTCTTTTGGTTATGGTTTAGGAAGAAAAAACTAAGCATCCTCCCTCCTATACCTTAGGAATGAACCTGGGATCCCCTATACCAATATGAACTACCTATGAACTCTATAAAATTGGATGAGATTAGTCTCACCCTCTTTCCTCCTATAAATCCACCTCTAGCTCTTCAATGACAAAATATGTCAAGTGTAATGGGCCCACCTTAGAAAGCCCACATATGGCCTCCAAACCACATCCCCAACCACTAGGGACTCTAATGCCTACCTAAATGAATCAATATCCATCATGCCTCTACTAACTCTTGTGAGTGTATAGTCACCCCTACACCATATAAATCCCACCTTGAAGTCCATCTAGGTGTATCCCTCCCATGGAAACCTCATCAACCTCAAGATCCAATTATGCTAATAGGCCCAATAATGAAACAAAAATTACATGATGATGCCATATCTCTAATGAACTCAAAACCCCCATATCTCCCTATAAATTTTTACCAATAAAATAGACACCCATCCAAAAATTGTCTGCCCAAGCAACAACTTCACCAAAACACCTAAAAATAGATAATGAAACCATCCACTACTTGAATCTGATAATTCAAAATAGGAGATTTCCATCAACATCATCATCACCATCATCATCATCATCATCATCATCATCATCATCATCATCATCATCATCATCATCATCATAATCATCATCATCATCATCATCATCATCATCATCATCATCATCATCATCATCATCATCACCATCATCATCATCAATCTCCTATCATCTTTGGCCCTTTAACACAATGTCCTATAACTAAAGTTGCTTGCATGCCACCTGGCCAAGGCTTTATCCTAACCATATAAGAGATATATATGCTCATCTCTCTCCTAACTCTCTATGTTATATATTGACTCCCCTTAAATGGGAAAATATGTAATAATATATACATCCTCTATTAAGATGGTCATCTTGCCCATCGATAATAAAAATGTGTTCAAGGCTAGATCCCATCTCTTGATGATGGAAATGATCATCATCACATATCATGACACATGCAAAAAGTGCCTCATCATGATAAGGATGACCTTAATATGCATCTAATAATCATCCATTGTCCCTTGATGGATCTCTAAAATTATCCAAGGGACTTGATCCTACATCTAGATTAGATCTTGTTCCTACAATAACACTTAGTTTTTTATTCTCTACTTTTAACATGGATTTCATTGTGTTTCACCTCATTTCATGTACCTACTAAACACATGCATTTTATCTATCTTAAATACATTCCCATATCTCCAAGCCTACCCTAAACCCACATTACCTACATTCTAAATTCTAGCAACACTAGCCTTAGCATTTTATCAAACACATGTTACCCCTAACCATTTTGCCTTAGAATTTTAACTAAAACACTTCACCCCTTAGTTGACTACCACTAGTCACTATGACCGCCAATTTTTGGATGACTATTTAGCCTCTAATATTCAACCATGGATGGTTGACTATAATCATCAACAATCAGGTATGACCATCAACAGTCACTATGTGTGACTACTAGTGGTAAAACACCCAACCTTACCTACCCAAAACTAACCCAAGTCACCCTTTTCTCACCCCTAATTCTTTCCCTTACTCTACCCCTAACCTATATGCCTTCATAATTCCCATTTTTACCTCTAATTTTAACAAATCACAACAAAACCTAAAAAGTATGGAAAACCCCTAAACCCTCCCCAAATCATAAACAAACTCACCAAATTCAATTAATAAATGGAAAAATCAACTAATTTAATAAATCAATGTAGTCCCTACCTCATTCCTCAACCATCATCAATGAGGAACCTATCTCTCACTACTCATCCACATCCTCATCTACCTTACATCCTCTAGTTCACATCACCATTAATCAACCAATCACTTAATCACCTAGTTAGTAATCGACCCCACCTCATCTACTCTCTTATGCAAAATTCCAAAAACTCATGAGTATACAAGATTTAGGAAGTCAAAAGAGCTAAAGTGAAAATGACTTGTCATTTTTTGTTTTTATTTTCCATGGTTTTAGGGTTTCCCCCTAACCATTGATGGTCAAGATGATCATCAATAGTCAAGTTTGGGGCCCCTAACCATTGATGGTCAAGAAACCCACTTTTTCATTTTTTAGGTACCAACACCTTAGTGCCACATTTTTTGGAGATTATCTTTCTCCACCAAACTAGAACCAAACTTTGGAGTGCACCTTCTCTAACCAACCAACCACCCAACTATGTCCACCTTGATATTGGCCATTTTGGCCTAAACTATCACATATTTTTTTATGACTTTGCCTTGGTCCTTTTTATCACTCCAACCAACCTTTCCATGTTTAACATTTAAATTTTCACCACCTCATGAAAATCAAAATATTTGTGTTTTTCCTAAGAGCGCTTCCTACCTTGGTTACCTATGAAAACACCAACCCTATTTAAGAGACTTACATTTATAAGTGTTCCTAGCCACCATGCCTAAATATGGTCATGTGGTCTAATTGTCACTTGTCCTTATAAAACCAACCTTATTTTTAACAACTATAGAAACTTAGTCTATGTGTGATCTTGGATATCATAACTTAGTTAAATTTTTGTACTTCAAATGCCCAACCACAATTTTCACCAACCTCATGATGCACCATAAACCACTTATGAAACATTGACTCAATTTTAGTTTCACCTCATTGAATATTGGTTTAAGGGGAAACACCTCCTCCCATACTTGAGGAAAACAAATTTTTACCCATAATCCATTTTTGTTTTACAGATTGCTGGCACAAACTGCATAACAAAAAGAGGTAAAATATAGACACCAAAATTCTACACACTATAGTTCTAAATGTCAAAACACCCCTATATTGGACTATTACCTTACCCTTGACCATGACCCTAATTTAGTTTATCTAATTAGCTAATAAAGTCACTAACTTACCCCTTTTTACCCCACTTAACCTTTGACACTTGACCATTAATAGTTAGCTTGACCACCAATGGTCACCTTGACTTTCAATGGTCAAGTCCCTTCCCCACCACCTAAACAAATACCTAACTTTGTACAAGATAAAATGATAAAATTTAGTATATTTTCCTTAATTAGTTTTAACACATCATGATGTATCAGAATTAGTATCCTAACCTCCTATGTAACCTTCTACCTCTATTTCTCTTTGCGTATAAAAAGAGGGGAGTAAGACATGAAAGGGGATTGATAATCAAGAATTTTTGCACACAAGTAATCAATATTTCAATGAAAATGTCTTCCTTTCATCAATTTAGCAACTATAATATATATTTGAACCTCTACCAAAATTGATCTTGAGGAAAAGTACCATTACTCTACCACAATTGCCCTGAGATCAGCCATCAGCCTTCAAGCAATAAAATAGGTAGACTTTATAGTTATGATTTTTTTAATTTTGGTCTCTCACCTCCTTGTCCTAATCATACCTTTCTACATCTTAATTTATAACTCTTAAACCCTTAACTAAATCCTAGATCATTTACTAACCCATTATGCAACTTCTTATTTGAACATCTTCAAAATCTATAGGAACCATCAATGGTCACTTTGATCACTGATGGTCACCCTAACCATCGATGGTCATTATGGAAAGAAATAACATCAAGTTATTTCTAACCCCTTACCCCCAACAAAATCTAGCTTTCTATGTCCTTGCCTATTCATAGAGACCTCACCTATTTTTTGATCCTGACCTGACCTACTTTAGCACTAGTATTGACCCACTATTGATATATTTATTTCATTTTTCATTATCAAGCATTTATTTATTATTGTATTTCATTTTAGTTATTTATATCATTTGATTCAAGTACTTCACTTTTATCTCTTTCAACTTAATTATTATCAAAGAGTGGATTTATAGCCTCCTAGTAAACTCATGCTTATTAGATCTAGCTCATGCTAAGAAATCCACCATGTTACCCATCTAAAAACCCCTTTACATGAGTATTTTCTTATCTATAGGTCATTATTCCCTAGACAAAGAGGATCTCTTCATGATCATCTATATCACACATGCACAAATAGTTAGGTTCTTCTACACACCCTTAATACTAGTTTCTTACTTCTCTTTAAATAAGAAATAAGCAGAAATTGAGAGAAATAATCATTCCTATTTTTTTAAACATATCATAGAATCAAGAAAATATATTTTAGGAAGGACTCAAAGGGGATATCCATAAATATTTGGATGAATGCATGATACGTCATCAAAATAAAGGTGAAACAATTAAGACCCCATGTCTTTTTCAAACATTATCCATCCCTAGCAAGAGTTAGGAGGAGGTTTCTACAGATTTTATCACATGGTTACCAAAATTTGAGGGAAAAAATGTTATCATGGTAGTTATGGATAAACTCACCAAGTATTATCATTTTTTTTCCTTATCACATCCATTTATTTCTAGTATAATAGCTTTTGTGTTTCTTAATATATTTCAGAAATTGCATGGTACTCCAAAGATCATTATAAGTGACCAAGATTCCATTTTTACTAATAAGTTTTTATATCAAATTATTTTCATGTTTAGGAACCTAATTGGCTAATATCTCATCCTATCATCATCAATATGATGAATAAACATAGAAAGTCAATAAATGTCTAGAAGGGTATCTTATTTGTTTTGTTTCCAATAAACAAGATAAATGTGCTCATTAGTTGCCACTTGTTAAATGGTGATATAACACTTATTTTCACATTTATTCCAAGATGTCTCCCTATGTGTCATTGTATGGGTATCACACCCCATAAATCACTTCATCTTTGATATTTCATCATAAGGTTTGAATTATTGATGAACACATTCACCATCAGTAGGAGGTGCTAGTCAGTTTATAAGAGAATTTAGAAATGGTAAAAAATAGAATGAAGAAAAAAGTAGTTGAATATCATAGTGAGAATTTTTTTTCATAAGTTATTTGTTATTTTTTCATTTATATCCATATAAGCATATGTATTTAAAGTAATATAAAAAGGATAAAAATCTATCATCTAAGTATTATGGCCCTTATCATATCTTTTAGAAAATTGGTAGTGTGGCTTACTAGTGGAGAAGTTGTCAATGATGCCATGGTGATGTCATGGAGGTGTCTTGGTGAGTGTATAAAGTTATTTCATAACCTAAGTGGTGATGACAAAGTGTGTAATTTTCTTGTCTTATTATGCTTGAAGTTGGCTTCACTTATCTTTAGTTTTGACATGGATAAAAATGTTGAATAATGAATATGGTAATTTTAGGTTGTGAAAGGGGTACTATAAGAGGTTTTATATGCTTTAAGTTCCTGTGTTCATAAGTTTATTTCATGTAGTTGATCATTGTTTTCATCTAGACATTTTGGGTCTAGAGGCAAAAAATTTGAGTATGTAATTTGTTGACATCACCATTATCACATGTGGATGAGTTAGGGCAAGTTAATTATATGGTTATGATCACATTAGTCCCTAGATTCTATGCACTAAATCTTAGGTCATGTGCCTAAGATTAATCAAAGATATATGGGTACAAATTTAGGATCACAAGCATTTTGACATTATTTTCCCATACAAAAATTTGAAATGTGGTAAGAAGAGCTGAATAATCATTTTAATGATGGAATATATTACACATGTATACATTTCAAAACAAGATGATCATATGGGTTTGTTTATTTTTGTGCCTAATTAATTTGTGTTAAATTTTAGGTCATGTGTTGAAGTGCAATAAAATTTATGCAAGTACAAAGTTGGCTTCCAAGGTAGTTTTTGACATAGTTGGCTCTATGGAAAAAAAATTGAGAAGTATTTTTAATGGAAATATATGTCACTCATGTTAATATTTTAAGATTATTTTGATATATGGTTATATTTTCATTTGAAAGGTGATCACATGATCTAAAATTTTAGATCATGCATCTAATCACAAAAGAATTTATTAAGGTTTAAAGTTGAATACTCAAATAGATTTCAATGGTCCCCATACTCAATTTTTCACAAGGTAATGTTCAAGAAACTCTCAAAGATATAGATGATGCACATTTGATCCAAGATGTTAAGAAATAATGAGATGGTGAAAAGTGTTCTATGTTTAACATTGAGTAGAGATAAAGATCAAACTTCTTCCAAGGATCAACAATGAGCAGGTAATCATATAGATAGAGATAAATGATGTGTATTGAATTTGAGAGGTCAAAGTTATATCTATTTAGCTTTATTAAATACCAAGCTACATACTAGAGATTGATGAATTACATGAGGTCAAAGTTACCATAGTGCATGGGATGAGGTCAACTATCAGATGTTTAACATTTGAGCATTGGTGCCTATGTATTAAAGTTTAGAGAAGATTGATGGTGTGATATTGATCTAAATTTGAAAGGAAATGAGATGTGAGCATATTATTCAAAGTTTAACTATGACCATTTACTTTTGAATATTTGAATTTAATAAAAGGAAAAACTAGTCTATGGTTTTTGGACCATATCTTTTGATCAAGGACAAATTTTCTCATGTTATAAAAATTAAGGATGTATAGGAATCCAAGGTGAATTTTTCAATATTACTTTTAAGGGTATTATTTTATACATAAATAAATATATTGAGATTCAAACTTGATTATGTGTTCATACATGGATTGTAAATGACTTGAGAAGATTGTTCGATCTTCTATTGATATCTCTTGATGAATTAGCTATATAGGAGTGTTATAGAATCCATAAGGATGATCTATGTGCATTATGAAGGACTGATCAATCATATGCAGTATGAACAAAGGATTATAAGGTGATTGTGTGTTCTCTCATAATCACTATGTGTATAGAGAGTTTTTTGAATAAATTGTTCTTAATCTAAAGGGTACTATGATGGTTTTTAGAATTCAAGGAGGACCTATAGATCATGTTGAATGGGTACATGAATTTGAAAACACTCCTATGTTCTTATTTTTCTCAAAAAAAATATGAAAAAGGTGAATGCGTCTCCATAGGACCTAAAAGTGATTTAGGCATATTTGAAAGTGCATTATGATTAAGTGTGACCCATGTGAGATGACTTAAATTTGAAGTCATGTTTTTTGGACAACAAGGAAATATTGTGGACTTGATAATTCATGATATCTCTATCTATAGTGAAATAAAACATCATGATTTATATATGTGAGAGATGTGTGGAATACTTGTGAGAGAGACTTGTGCAAGGTGGATGTGAGAGTTTTGGAGTGAAGGAGAGGTAGAGTACCCAGTTGGATGAGTTGATAAGTAGAGCAAATTGATGACTATGTGTATGACCTATAGGTAGTATTTCTTATGTTAGAATACTAATCCTATAATTTGAGGATATGTGAATAGGTTTGACTATGAATATGATGATAGTTTGAGTGAATAAGGAAAGATATTGTGACATGCCTTTGTGAAAGGCCTATTTGAGATAGAGATAAAATTTGTATAGGGGTTAGAATATAGAGATCCATCATTAGGCATTAAGGACATCAGTTTTAAGGTGGAGATGTTTAAAAGAGGGTCTAAAGGACTTGATCTTCCTTATGGGAAGTTGCTCCTTGTGAAATAGGTGTTTCGTTAGAGTCTTTTGGTTAGGAGGACATGATCAAGGTTTATTGGTCTAAAGGGGTTAACCATTCTCTTGTTTGTAATTTCTTATAAGATATTAGTCCATGTGTTGTAAGCTTGAGAGTGGGTTTTATTCTCCATAAGGGTTTCCCATAGGAACTATGTGTTTTTTTGTTTTATCTTGTGTATGCATTGAATGATTGAGCTCTCTTGTTAATGTTGTTTGATCAAGTTGATATATGTTGATTGCTTAATAATTTAAAATGATTGCAATTGTAATTGAAATATCTAGACTCACTGATTCACCCCACCTCTCTCAGTGATTATACTTATAACAATTGGTATCAAAGAGGGTCCTTTGGTAAAGGCTTGATAGCTTAAAGTTGATTCAAGGTAAAATATGGGTAGTCATCAAGGAGGTTTCTCTACTAAGCAAGCATTGATGTTCAATGGATCTAATTATGAATTTTGGAGTGATAAGATGATGACATACATTATATCTCTAGGTTTTGATGTATGTCAATCTATTTTAGATGGTTATATTGTTCCTAATAATCCTCCATATAGTGTAATATATAAGAAGTTATTTGAGAATAATTCTAAGGTAATGAATGCTATTAATTATGGTATTTCAAAAATTGAATACATCAAGGTAATCCATCGTAGATCTGCTAAAGAGATATGGGACAAAATGCATATCATTTATGAAAGAGATTCAAAGGTCAATCTTTCCAATATATAGATTCATATAAGGTAATTTTAAAGTCTCAAGATAAATGAAGAAGATTATATGGAATCCTTTTTGTAGAGAGTTGTTGAGATTGTGAACATCGTTAGAGGTCTTAGAGATAACCTTGAATAATATACTATAGTTCAAAAGGTATTAAGGTCCCTATCCCTTAAGTTTGATTCTAAAGTATCCAATATAAAAGAAATTCATGATCTTACTCAGTTAAAGCTGGATGAAATCCATGGTATCCTTACTACCTATGAGATGAGAAAGAATGATGATATAACACCAAAGAAGGAAGTAACTTTCAAGACTAAAATGAAGCCAAAGAAGAAATTCTAAGGTAATAAACCCAAATAGGATGATTATTTTGATATATATGAGGATGACCTAATTTCTTTGATTTTAATAAAATTGAGAATAGAATCAGGCAAGCATAAAGGTAAACTTCCCCTCAAATACTTCAATTATGGTGAGATAGGACATTTTGCTAATAAGTTCCCTCATAAGTATAATAAGGATGATGATGAAGAACATAATCAAGGTCATGATGATGGAAAGAGATAATTTAGGTAAGATAAAAAAAAGGGATTCAAAAGGTTTGACAAAAAGTACTTTAAGGACAAGAAGTGTCTCTACACTAAATAAGATTACAGCTCATCAGATGAGAGTGAAGATAGTGACTCAGAGTGTGATCATGAAGATGATGGTCATGTTGAATATAAATCCTTGTTCATGTCTGAAGAAGGTAGTTAATCATGTTAAAATGAGTGTACTTGGAGCAATTCAAATTATGATGAAGATGAGGTGGACTATGAGACTATTTTGATAAATGCTCTTTAAGAACCGAAGATTGAGAAGAAGATTAACAAGAAGATGAAATCTAAACTCAAGGAATTTGAGGATAAATTTAATGTGTTTGAGGAAAGAATGGATGAAGATGAAAAAGAGCATGAATATATGGTAAAACATATCAATTATCAATTGGAAATCCTATCTACAAGCCTAAAAGCTAAATAAGATGAATTTTCAAGGTTTGTAATTAAAAATGAGTCATTGAAATATGAGTTAGAGAAGATTTATAGTAAGGTAAAGTCATTTGTGAGATTTGAAATGAGCTCAAGTAATATAGATAATATTTTGAGTGATCAAAAGTATGCAAGTGAAATAATTGGTCTTGGATACAAAGAAGAACTAGAGAATGTAACTCAAGATAAGATAAAAACTAATGTGAACAAGAAAAATATAACTTTGAAAAAATATCATCAAATAAGGAATGAAGGTGTTGTTATAATGATGACAAATCAGATCAGACAACCAAATGCCACGAGGTATGCAAGTTTTAATGGTCACTACTAAATTTTAAATTAGTTTGGGAAAAGAGATATAGAATATAGAAGAACTATTATAAATTATTTTGTATGAAACTATGAATAGAATCATCAGTCAAGTGGTCTGATCAAGGTTGAATGCTTCAACTAACATGATGTGGGATACTTTATAAAACATTGTCTCAATAAGATAAAATAAGATAAGTTTCCATTAAGGAGTATGGTCTGCTACAATTATGAACAAAGAGGTCACATTTCTAGATTCTGTAAGCAAAGATCTACAAATCAAATTAAGTTCAATCAAGCTATAAGAGTGCAAGGAAAAAGGAAAGTTGAATCATGAAAACCAAAGGTGGCAAGTATGAGTCATGATGAGATTGTAGGTCCAAGTAATATATTTTATATGGTGGATAATGCTATAGAAGATGAAGAATGCCAAGGGCTTTCATTATCTACTCATGTTGATAATGAAGAGACTAAGATCAAGGAGAAGACCAAGGTACTAGTTGATGCTAGTTTTGAGGTGTGTATTTATCCAAGTGAAATCATGTTATTATTGAGTAGGTTTCTTACAAAAAACATCAGTTGTCAATGCCTAGTAATGAGGTTCTAAGCTACAAGAAAGATTATTCATATGAAAAGGTCTATCATGAATCTATGTTGTCTTTATGTGTTGTTAATTATTTCATAAAATAGAAGGAGAATGTTGTAGTAGAGGAAAAAGTTATTTCTCTTATGCCTATGAAGAAGAAGAAGGATAATCTTGCCTATAGATATAAAAGGATTCCAGTGGTTACTAAAGAAATGTGGGATACTCCTAGCTTTACTTTGTTTTATATCATTATGGAGCAAATAATGTCTCTATCTATGCATCTTAAGAGACTCCTTTCAGTGGAGAAGCAAGTGGTGATGTGGTGATCTTTAGAAGGTCCTAAAGGGATAGAGATGAATGTTTTCAATTAGAGTAGGTATGTTCAGGTGTAATATATATTATGATAATTTAATGATGTTGATAGTTGTATATGGTCAGTCTACAATGTCAAAATGGTTATCTCTAGGTGTGTAAGAAGTTTTAGAGGTAGACATTGACTAGAAGGAGGTTTGTTGACTATGTTTGTTTTAGGATTCTAAGGTTTTAGGATTTTCCATAATTTTTTTTTGCCTTATGATTTGATTTATAAGGATTATTAATAGGTTTAATGGTCCAAATGGGTTGTCAAATCAAGATTCATAGGGATCTGAAGGTTTGTGGTTTTCAAGTTATTCTTGTTTTTGTCAATATATAGGCTTAATTAGGTAGTAGGTTTGCAAAGGAAGTATTTTTTAGAGGATGAGATATTTTTTTGAAAATTGGTGTGATTGAGGGAGAATATGATATTGATCTATATATTAAGTTTTAGGTCTTTAAGATGTGTCTATTGAAAGTTGTGGGCTCTACAAGCTCTAGGTAGGGATACAAGGAGTCTAGATAGGCCTAGTCTTGAAGATGTGCTTTTTATTCAGTTTCTCCAAAAGATCAAGGTATGTGTGCTTCAAGAGGAGTTCTCAAGTTTTTTTAACATGTTTATATTTGGTGAGTGTCATGAATTTATATTTATAGTCTTGAAAGTGTCTTAAAAAAGAAGGCTAGTAATCATGTGTTGTGGTTCCTAATGATGTGTGGAGATATAAAGATGCTCAAGTGATGTAGTTTATTAAACATATTATGGTGAGTCACTATAAAATGTTTCTTTAATATTTCCATCATTTTATAATTCATAGTTTAGAAGTACAAAGTGGTATGCACAAAGTTATGGGGAACTAACTCAAATAACTTGAATGACTTGAGGAGCATTACATGATGTAAGCGGAAGTATATGTGAGATGTTTTAGTCATATTGAAGATGTTTTTATATCTAATATATATTATATTTAGATAATTTTGGTATGATGACTTGATCAAACCTAGTCATATTTGTGTGTTCTTTTTCCATTGATTATACTATTTGGTTGAAGAAGAGAATATTGACATAGAGCAAGAGGAAGTTGGAAACACAAAAAGGGGTAGGCTCAAGGTAAAAGGGAGTTTTTATCATATTTATAAGGTGGTCCTCTCCTATTTTATGGTCTTTTTAGGTCCTCAAGATCATTTGGTTCCCACTTTGTCATTATGTCAAAGGGGGAGCAAGTTCTTATTGTGAGAGTTCTTGAAGAGAGAGAAGGTGAGCTGAATGATGTTTGTTAACATCAATAAAAAAGGGGGATATTATTTTAAAAAATTTTATTTATGTCATGGTGATTTCATGAAGATGTCCTAGTGAGTGGATGAAGTAATTTTATAACCTAAGTGATAATGACAAAGTGTGTAATGTTCTTGTCCTAGTATGCTTGAATTTGGCTTGGTTGATATTCAGTTTTGACATGGCTAAAGTTGTTCAAGAATGAATATGGTGATTTGAGGTTGTGAAACTAGTTATATAAGAGGTTTTATATGATTTAATTTATTTTTTCATAAGTTTATTTCATCTGGTTGATCATTGTTTTCATCTAGACATTTTGGGTCTAGTGGAAGAAAATTGGAGTAGGTAGTTTGCTGACATAACCATTGCCACATGTGCATGAGTCAGGGAGATTTGGGAATATGGTTGTGATCATATTAGTCCCTAATTAATATGTGATAAGTATTATGTCACCTGCCTAATTTCAATCAAATATATGTGGGTGCAAATTTGGGCTCCCAGGCATTTTGATAGTATTTTCCCATACTTAGCCAAATTTACAATGTGGCAATAAGAGCATAGTACTCATTTTAATGATGGATTATTTAACACATGTGGATGTTTTAGAATAATATTATCATATAGGTTTGTTTATTTTTGAGCCTATTTTATTTTTCCTAAATTTTAGGTCATGCGCTGAAGAATAACAAAAGTTATGCAAGTGCAAAGTTGGCCTTCCAAGTAGATTTTGACATAGTTGGCTCTATGGTAGAAAATTTTAAGAATGATTTTTGATAGAAATATATCTCAATCATGTGAAGGTTTAAATATTATTTTAATATATGTTTGGATTCTATTTTTAAAGGTGATCGTATAGTTCAAATTTTAGATCATGCATCTAAGTGTAGAAGTTATTAAGGTTTAAAGTTGGCTACTTAGACAGATTGCAATGGTCCCCATACTTAGTCAATTTTTAAAAATTTAATGTTTGAGAAACTCTCAAAGAGATTGATGATGCGTATTTTCTCCAAGATGTTAGGAAGTAGCAATATGGTGCCAAGTGTTCTATGTTTAACATTGAGTAGAGATAAAGATCAATCTTCTTCCAAGGATTAATGGTGAGTCAATGATCATATAGATAGAGATCAATCATGTGTATTTAATTAAAGAGGTCAAAGTGACAATTTTTTATCCTTTTTAAATACTAAGCTATATATATGATATCAACAAAGTGCATGAGGTCAAAGTTGCTAGAGTGCATGAGATGAGGTCAACTGTTAACTATTTAACATTTGATCATTGAAACCTATATATTAAAGTTCATAAAAGATTTATAGTGTAAGATTGATCTAAATATGAGAGGACATGAAATGAAAACATAGTATTTGAAGTTCAATTGTGACCATTTGCTTTTGAATATTTGAATTTAATAAAGGGAAAAACTAGTCTATGGTATTTTGACCATATCTTGTGATCGAGGATGAATTTGAACATGGTGTAAAAATCAAAGTGGTAGAGGACTCCAAGTTACATATGGAAATATGAATTTTATTGTATAATTGTATATAATATAAATATATTGAGATTAAAATTTGACTATATGTTCATGCATGGACTGTAAGTGATTTAAGATGATTGTTTGAGCTTTTTTTGATGTTGTTTCAATATCTATTGATGAATTAGCTATATGGGAGTGTTTTATATTCCATAAGGATGTTTTTTTTCATTATGAAATATTAAGAAATCATATTTAGTATGAAAAAAGGATTAGGAGGTGACTGTGTGTTCACTCATAATGATTGTGTGTATAGAGAGTTGTTTGAACAAATTGTGCTTAAGCTAAAGGGTATTGTGATGGTTATTATCAATTAAGGAGGACCTATAGATCATGTTGAATGGGTACATGAATTATAAAGTTTTTTTTTGTTCTTAATTTTATTAGATAAGTATCAAGAAGGTGAATGGGTCTCCATAAGGCCTAAAAGTGACTTAGGCCTATTTGAAAGTGGATTGTGCTTAAGTGTGACCCATGTGAGACACCTTAAGGGTGAAGGAATGTTTTATGGATGAAAATGATAGATTTTGGAATTGATAATTAATGATAGCTGTATATATAGTGAAATCAAATATGATGATTTCTAGATGTGAGAATTGTGTTGAAGACTTGTAAGAGAGACTTATGCAAGGTGGATGCGAGAGTTGTGGAGTGAAGGAGAGGTAAAGTGCCAAGTTGGTTGAGTTGATAAGCAGATCAAATTGAGGACTATGTGTATGACTTGTAGGTCATATTTATAATGTTAGGAATAGTGATCCTAAAATTTGAGGATCTATGAAGAGGTCTGAGTGTGCATATGAGGACATTTTGAGTGAAGAAGGAAATAGATTATGACATGCCTATGTGAGGGTCCTATTTGATATAAAGAGAAAGTTTGTGTAGGGGTTGTAAAATAGATATCAATCATCAAGTGTTAAAGACATTAGTTCTAAGTTGGAAGTGTTCAAATAAATTTCTAAAGGATTTGATCTTCCTTAGGGGTAGTTACTCATTGTGAAATAGGTGTTTCACTAAAGGCCTTTGGTCAAGAGGACATGATCAAATTTTGTTGGTCTAAAAGAGTTGACTAGTCTCTTATTTGTAATTTATTATAGGACAATAGTTCATGTGTTGCAATCTTGAGAGTGTGTTTTATTCCCCATGAGGGTTTCCCATAGGAACTATGTGTTATGTGTTTGATTTTGTGTATGCATTGAATGAATGAGCTCTCTTGTTAATGTTGCTTGATCAAGTTGATATGTGTTGATTGTTTAATAGTTTAAAAGAACTACAATTACAATTTAAATATCTAGACTCACTGATTCACACCCACTCTCAGTGATTGTACCTCTAACACTTACAAGTTATAATTGGTTCAATCTGCTCACATATATCTAGTATTACATGTATCTTTCCTAAAGAAGCTAATTGGACATAGAGTTCCAATCAAACTGATTTACCTAAAATAGGATGAATAAGGTTGAGTCATTCTTGATCCTGAGTAAATATCTCACATGTGCATTAACTATGAATAGATATATCAAGGAGTATTTTATCAAATGAAATAACTCGCATTCTAAATATGTAACATGAAGGATGAAACATTCCTACAACAACATCCTAGTTTGATTCAATGTTGAGGATAACACTTTTATTAACTAGAGAGGCATGCTACACCCTTAACCTATAGAGAGAGGCATGCTACACCCTTAACCTATAGTGTGTTCAGGGATATGTGTGGTTGACTTGTGGCTTACACACCTTCATATTATCTTATTTCATTTCTCTATGTTCTTAGTATGGTAAGCCTATGGAATAACCTTGGCTAAGTAGAGTATATATAGGAGGTGGCGGTTAATATTTTATAATCATATTGTTGATTCTATTTTTATTTCATTATTATGGAGGCTACCCCTTCAAAGTGGCTTAGTCATAATATTCAAGTATTTTTCTCTTTCGATAATTATTATTATGGATCTATTTATTTGACTCTTAATTCTATGATATATAATTATATTATTGAAAATAGTCTTAGTAATTTCATTATAAACTACATAGAGTTTGATCCCTCTTCAAAGTATTGGTATGTATGTGGTCATTGACATAGATGTTTTTGAATTCAAACACAAATTTAAGAATTAACCCATTTTCTACATCTATCACATTTTTACTCGTTATATATTAGGATAGGGTTACAAGTGAATAAGAAGGCATAAAGAGGCTCCCACAATAGATTGAAATATCTTGTATAATCATATATTACTTAGAGGTATAGACACATCAACTATAATTCATAGAGAAGGAAAGAATATACTAGGCATTGACATGTCATATAGATGTTAGTTCAGGTAGGCCTTGTTATAATATCATGGCCTTGTCCTAGGAAGATTGCTGGTTGTATACTTAGGACTATAAAATCATAGTGTATATGCATGAAATATGGGTGATGTGTAACATTTTGTATAATGTATATAATTTTTTATGTATTTATCATATTTATGCATATAAAAAGATAATAGAATATGAAAGGAACCTTTCAAAGAAATATATGAAAGATTAGAAAGTGAAGTGGCAATACATTATAAATTTATAAATAGTGATTAGATGTAAATGAAAACAAATTTGAATGATAAGATAATTATTCATAGATTGATTCATGGTTCTTTGAATGCTTTCTATATTTTTCTATGTGCATTTTGTTTTTTATGTTCGAATCTATTTAATCATATAATATTAATGGATGTTATGTACAATTAATTTTAAATTTGAATGGATAATCATGAAGTATGAACATAATGAATACTCAACATGTTATATATATATATATATATATATATATATATATATATATATATATATATATATATATATATATATATATATATATTCAATATGAAACTATTTTGCACTTTGTATAGAAATAAATATTATCATGTTATAATGGATTTTCCATGAACCTATGCTAACAATGGTGTGGTGAGAGTGGATGAATTTTTTTGAGATATTTTGATATGGTTACATGGATATAGATATTTGGAATTATGGTTGGATTAGATAATCCATAAATTCATGGATAGGAGGCCAAATGAATTGGAATTACAAGGACTAAAATAATAACTAAGCATATTCATGGTGAAATATTTAAATTTTTATGGTGAAATATGCCTCAATTTTTTAGATATCTAGTTGAAAACATAGGAATACTATTGTTTTAGATAAAGGGAGGTAGATAAATTTATTTAGACTAAATAAAATGTAAAAATACTGAAACTTGGAAACTAAGAGGACACTTTCAATAGATCATTAGATAAAAACCATTATTGTTAGATATATTACAAAGTTTTCTATGTAAAGGTTAATTGTGTTTGAATATTCATAAGACTTATTGTAAGATGAATCAAAGGAATTTACAACTTCAAATTCTTCTAAATATTTTAGTTTTGTATAAGACTTGGGTACCTATCCCTACCTATAAGGAGTAGTCATTTTTGGCATTATGGAGATGCATCTGATATAGAAGTGAATGATGAATAATTGACAAGAGAAGAAATAACCTAAACCCAAAAGATGGAGGATGCATATAAATAGAAAAAAATGATAATTATAGGGATATAATGAGGCTTATGAAAATAAATGATATTGAATTAATAAAAAAATATAGACGTATCTATGAGTAGGAGTAGAGTAGAGAGTTTATAATATAAATAAAGAATGGGAGTGTAGCGAGGAGCTAGAGATTATGGAGAATATGTAAATGAGATGGACAAGAAGATGATAAGCCGTATATGAGAGTGAAATTATTGATATAGGTTGTAAAATGATTCAAGAAGATATAGAAGAGAGTGAAACAAAAGAAAATAGAAATATAAATAAGGATAAGCTAGAGTGATTAAGAGGTAGTTTTATGTCACAATTAAAAGGGAAAAAATTATTTGGAGAAGAGAAGGAAAAATATTTTGAAGAAATTATGTCAAGTCCTATGATTAAAGTAGGTTAAAGTTAAAATAAATAAAAATTAATAGATAAGGATCATTTATTTCAATGGTACACATCCCTTATGCCTATGTTATCAATAAATAGAAGAATAAAACGTGTAAATGTTGGTAAATATAGTAAGTGGTTTGAATGTTTCACACAAATTTGGAGGACTTATTCAAAAAACTATTGTCACCCAATCTTGCACCCTTGATGAGGCTATTAAAGATTACTCTAATATATATGAAACATTGGAATATGAATATGGCTTGGGTTTCCTATAGTAGAGGTAGACCTCTAGGTTTAAGGGCTAGCTCCCTGCATTTACCTTGAAGTGTTTATCACCTACTTTAATCGATTGCTTGTGGGAAAAGAGATATAAGTATGCATAAAGATAAGCTATTATAAGGGGGTGATACACCTTGAATATTTACATAAGACCATCATACTTATTTCACTAATAAAAAAACCTTCAAATTAACTTCAATGTCCTAAGATGTTCTAACATTATTATTTCAATATAGAGGTGATATGCATGAGACATCTCAAGGTAGGTGGACTAGAGATCAGATTGAAAAATATAAGGACACATTCACACTTGAAGGGATCAAAACACACTAGATACACTCCATATGACCTATTATAATGAGAACTCCTTGCACTAGGAATGAAAGGATAAGGCGAAATGAGGATATAAGTTTATCACTAGACCTCACCATTCATCACTTCAGACACTTAGAAAAGATGTTTATGAACTCAAATAAATATTGAATTTGTTATTCAAATGAAAATTAAAACATAAAAATATAATTTATTCACCATAAATTGTGTGAAATTATGAAACAAGAGCTAAAATGGCTAGTATTTATAGAATGTGAGGCAGAATAGAAGAGAATGAAGTCCAAGAGTAATAATTATTTCTAACAAGTTTTTTCTTTTCTACATTCAAAGGAAGTAAGAAACTAAGGTAATGGTCTAGGGTTAGATGATACCCAGATGAGGTCTGCGCACCGTTATCTAGATGATTGAAGGGATTCCTCTTTGGCTGTGGAGGATGACACCTGTACAAGAAAGAGACTTAAACAAAGAGATTGTTAGATGGATGTAAGGTGGACTACAAAGTGATATGCTTGGTCCCAGAAGTGCAAAGACTTCCTTAAGGGATGTCAGTCCACTTTTTGATAAAAAATAATGTCAAATAAAGATGATAATGATAGACTAAGCTAGATAAATACAAACAATGTGTACCTGCTGTCTGCTGTCAGTTTGCCACAGTCATCGATGCCAGTTGGTCTGCTAACATCAGTTTGTTAAGGTCACTGACATCAGTTAGTTTGTCAACATCAGTAAGGGAAATGGGCTTGGTGGCAAACATTGATTAGGGAAATGAGGCTTTAGATGAGTCTTAGGATGGGTCTCTGGTCGAGGGAATGGTCTATGGTAGTCTGGGAGTCTGTGTAGGGTGGTAAGACAGTAGATAGAGTCTTTAGGAAGGACTAAGGTATGGGATATGTTTTCAAAGAAGGGGTAAGGATAGGAGAGAGGCCTCTCAGCCTCTTTGGGAAGAAGTTTAGTTAGGTTTGGTCTAGTTGAAAGTCAGGGTTTGTCTGGTTGATAATACTTAGAAGTAATGAAAAGAAGCTAATTGCTTATACATTATAAACACATTTTAAATTATTAAAATAATAAAAAGCGTAGAAGAATACTTACCTCCTACTTGGTGCAGAGCCAGAGGTGTTGGAGATGCTTGTCCCTATTATGTCTATAGCCAGAAGAGCGTTAATTGAAGTCTGATGATTGATTTCAGAGAGTCCTTGTTGATGTCCAAGAGAGCTGAGAGAGAGAGATCAAAGTCCAGGTGCAAGAGGATTTTTTGCATTCAGGGGAAGAGGATCCATTGATTTAGCCTGCAAGTTGGTTTTAAGTAACCGACGTTGGTGATCTCGCAAATGTCAGCTGACTATAACCGATGCCGGTAGCTAGAATAACGGCAAAAGGGCTAAAATTATCCTTTTTCCCATTCTTCCAACTGCCAGGGTCAATTGGTCATGGGAAAATGGTTGAAGGTGGATTAAATGAGCATGAGAGGATTGAAATAGGTCATGAATTGGTCATAGGGTGATGGGAGGCATCCAAGGAGAGGCATCCAAGGTGGGTGAGGTGGCATGGGTGAGGTGTCAAGGGTTTATTAATTTAAAATAGTTATTTTATTTCAAATTAATAAGTGTGTGGGTTAGGAATGTTCAGGGGGTGGAACAAGGAGACCAAGGGGAGGATGACCAAGGGATAGACATGATTTTAGTTTCTACATTTGTCCCTTTTTGTCTTGTTGGTTGTTCTGACAAATTGCTAGACAAAAATAGGAGTTGATTGCCCCAGGTATGGGATGAGGTGGAGGTTGCCCCAGATAAGGGATGAAGTCATTTTGTCTTGTTGGTTGTTCTAATGAATTGCAAGACAAAAATAAGATTTGGTTGCCCTAATTATGGGATGAGGTATTCCCCCTCAAAGTAGGAGTCGAGGGAAGGGAACCTAAAATCAGGTGCTGATTTGATAGATAGTGGATGGATATGGTGAAGTTTGAGTGTGAATGCTACAATAGTTGTGATTGCATGCATACCACTTCATGAGATGGGTAGGTTAAATTGTCATAGGTTGAGGGTTGAGGAGTGCCAAAATTGAAATAACTAGGCCCCAGCATTTGGTCGTAGCTGATTGGGTTATTCGATCTAAGCTGTAGCTCCAATGGTCATCGTGTTCCAAGTATCTCGGGCTTAGGAAGTGCTCTTGGAAAACATAAAAATGTCATAAGTAGTGGGGATCAACTTACTCGTGATCCAGTACTTGTGAGGGTCGTAATGTGGGTTGTGGACAATTTGATAACCAGTCATGAGGTAGCATACATACAATCAAAACAACTAAGGCAAAGTTGTCTCGAAAAGAGGTCATGGTTGGAGGAGATAGTCACGATCTCCATGGTCATTGTTTGAGTCGAGTTGAGATAACAGTGATCTCAAATGGTTGTTTGATGTGGTGAGAGAGATGGTGGTGATCACCACTGTGCCCCATGAAAAGTCAAAGGTGACTTCTGCAATGTTAGGGCTGGTTATTTGGTCATGATTGTGGACTAAGTTAAGTCATGGTGAAAGATAAAATGGTTTGTCCATCAAGTAGATGAACAAACGGATGTGGCCAAGCTAACCTTAGAAGATGCCATGTCATCTGAGTGCTACCTACATAGCCCTTGTTAGAAGGGCCTCAGGCTAATGTAGTTTAGATGAAGAGTCAATGTGGTCGATGATTGGTTTATGTTATGGTCAAAGGATGAGGGTAAGATGATGTTACAGCCTTTTCCATATTATGTGATGGTGTATTTTATAACATTGGTTGAGTGGTCTTTCATCCCTAGAAATTTTCCATATTAGTGATGGTGTATGCTAAAAATGAATTGAGTCTATTTATGATTCAGCAAGTAATGGTCTATACTTGGCATAAATTGAGTGGTCGATAGTTTCCATGTGTATTGGTTTCCATAGAAACTAGTGTGAATAGGCTATGATAATGTTATTGGTCTAAAAAAGGTTTGGTCTGGTTAGGTAGAAAATGGTTTGGTTGAATGTGTGACCAAGATGTATAAGAAGCGAAAGGTGTGTTGCTCTTTCATTGATAAGGGCCATAATGATGGCATAGGTAGGGGGTTGTTTAGAAACAAAAGCCACGTTCATGCATTACGTCATTGACCATTGATTGTGTTAGAGAAGTACTCGAATCACTTGATGTTAAGTGAGCTCGAAATCCCTTGAGTATGTTGGGGTGATAGGTTTGATTATGTGAGATGGATGGATGGGGAAACCCTTTTTGGTAGGAACAACTTTGCCCCTTTTATAAGTGACCCTGAGAATGACTATAGACAAGTCCATGACTTAATAGTTTGTCAGTCATTTTTTTTTTTTTTGTAGACCGATCAATGCAGGAAGTCTACATAGGGATGTCATTTTGTTTTGTGGTCATTTGTGAAGCTGATCGATGTGGGAAGCTTTTAAGAGAGTGCTGTTTGTAGCAAGAGTTTAGTCATAGCCATCCTTCGAGGGAGTGGTCTATATTTTTGCTTTATATATATAAGGGCTTTGAATAGCTATCCTTCGAGGGAGCAGTCTATTAGCTACAATAATGATGATACCACTGTCCTTTGAGGGAGTAGTGTACATTAGAATTTTATGACTTTTTGATATTTTGACATCTTGATGTATTTTTGACAGAATTTTGAGTCATGGACAAGACTATAGAAGTTCAAGGGCTCCCTTTTATTAGGACAAAGCATTCATACTTTATAAAAGGGTTATAGAGTGATTGTTTAGGGGAACAAGGTTGAAAATAATGAGGATTAAGGCAATAGGGGTTGCTCAAGGGATGAGCTCAAGTTAAATGTCAAGTGAATGAGTACTCAACTAACAGTAGAATGGTCACAGATGCAAGGCAATAAGGGGCTCTGGTTTTGGTCGGCCTTCAAGAGAAGACAAACGACAAGTCCCTGATCCATGCTTGTGCATCATGATGTAAGGTCCAAGCCAATTAGGAGCAAACTTGCCTTGTTTACTTCTTTCCATGTTGGTCACGTGTTAAAGATGATTAAGAAGTTGGTTGATATGTTGTTGGCACGATCGAGGCTTGGTCAGGGCTTGGTCAAGGCTTGGTTGATATTTGGTCAATGCTTGGTCAAGGCTTGGTTGGTTGATGTTAAGATGATGTTTAGTCGAGGCTTGGTTGAGGTTTGGTTGAGGTCATGATAGTCAGTATAAAGTCAAATTCCCCCAGTTGCTAGGGAGAATGTTTGACAAATTTAGTTTGAGAGGGTGAGATCCTGATCTGCCAGATTAGAGGCAGGAATCTCAAAATTATAGATGGTGATAGAGGAAATGGTTGGTAATGATTTGATTAAAGTGTTTAATGGTTGGGGGTTATCAGGCTGGAGCTCCATTGATTGTAAGGCTTGGATCAAAGCTTGATGATGCTGTGGAGAGTTTTGTATGAGATCATACAAAGACATCTTCACAGGGGTCATGTGGTGAGGTTGTTTCACCATAGAGTCAGGGATTGTCTTTGAGGATGCTAGTCGAGATGTGCCCAAGACAGTCATTTTGGGTTTTGGTTGTGATGAAGGCTTGGTAGATGGGGATGTCTAAGGGATAGAAACATGTCTTTTCCCTTTATCCTTTTGGGTTGGTGGGCTGGTGGTCAAGTTGACTATGTTGATTTTGAATAATGGGGTTAAAGGCAATGGAGGGACCATAGTCTGGTGTTGAGATCCCAATTTAGGTGATGATGTTTGTGAGGCATGTGATGGTGTCAAAGATTTGGCAAAGGGGTAGTCAAGAGGATCATTGATGATAAGGGTATCTTTTTTTTGGTGTTGATGAATGATAGCTTTAGGAGCACAACAACACTCAGTGTCATGTCTCAGTGTGCAATGATAGTGACAAAATTTAGTGTTGTCGAACCAAGATGGTCTTGATTTGAGAGTTGATGAGTTTGAAGGTAAGGAGGTATGGGAAGCATGGGATGATGTTGAAGGTTTGTTGATAATATGGTCAAGAAGAAGGGTGTATTTTTCCAAGCATTGGCGAATGACAACCTTAAGGGCACAATAATGCTCAGTGTCATGTCATAGTGTGTGATGATACGCATAAAATTTAGTGTCATCGAACCAGGGTAGTTTTGGTCTAAGATATTGGTATGGTTTAAGAGGTGGAAGACTGATGCGAGATGACTACAACAATTATCGTAACAGCAAGGCATAAGAACCCGCTAATGGGTCTACATTTTTTGTTGCAGTAGGGGTTGATGACTTTTGTTTTGGAGGCATAGGAGGCATTGGTCATTCTGGAGGAAATATATGTTTAATGGGTAAAGGGGATAATGGAGGCAATTTGCCTCTGTGAGGTGTTGGAGTAGGAAGCGCTCCTATTAAAGTGGATGGATGTGGGCCCAAAATGGAGGGAAATGATGAAGGTGGGGGAGGAATTCTCTGGTGTGGTTTAGTGGCCTTCTTTGGTTTGGTTTAAGGGCCACTATTGTGTGAGGCAAGATTAGATATGGGGCGAACACCAAGAGATTCAATCTCTTTTGGCATGGTGGATGCCTATGTGGGTTTGGGTTTAGATGTGGATGGAGGTGAGTGAGATGTAGTGATCTCAGGCAAAAGGCAAGAGAAAACCATCACTGGGTCTTCCTCGGTCAAAGTGGGTAAAGATTCAGGGTCTTCTCTTGATGGAGAAGAAATTGGAGAATGTGACTCGTCAAGAGGATAGAGGGTAGGGATGATGGTGCATTCTATTTGTGGCTGAGGAGTAGGAAGGATATGGTCTTCCATTGGTAGGAGGAAGGATGAAGGTGGGGCTAATGGCATTGGTATGGTCGAAGCATCCTCCAATATAAGAGAGGTCAATGGAGAAATAATAGGAGAAGAAGGATCTTCTACCTATGATGGATGAATAGGAGAAGAAAGCTCTTTTACCTATGGAGGAGGTTGGTCATGGACAAGAGGCGAGACCGTGTTGACCGTGCATATATCATGCTCTTGGGAGCTATCGGCCATGGTCTAGACATTGTTTTGGCTAGGAGGATGGTTAGGAAAAGGTTGTTTAAAGATATCGATGTTTTGGTTGGATGGCGCATTTGGGTTATCCAAAACAAGATCTCCCTTATCTATCATGTCTTGGACAATGTTCTTGAAGGTTCGGCAGCTATTTATGTCATGGCCTTGGACACAATGATAGTGATAGAAGTTATCCTCCCTATACCATGTAGGGATGGCTTTTAAAGGGTCGAATTGAGGTGGTCAAATTGGAGGGAGATTGAGGACCCCTTGCTTGATGAGTTTTTCCAACACGAAAGCGTATGACTCTCTAATTGGAGTGTGTTGACACTGTATGTAGCATTGTTGGAATTGTTTTGTGATGCTTTGAGATGTTGAAGGTTGAGATTGGTCAGTCATTGAAGATGATGGTGATCTAACGACCACAGTGTTTTCCATTCCTTTAGACTTGGAGTGGGAAGAAAAAGGTCTAGAAGAAGAAAGGTCATCGGTTTTTGCATTGGTATTATGCAATTTGACCTTGTTTTCTTGAATAGTACAGAGTTCAAGCTTTCGGGCCATGGTGAAAGCTTCGTCAAAAGTGCAGAATGTTTGAACCTGCAAGGTGGATGAGATGTGTGTGGCACATGCTCGAGAGAAGAGCTCAGTGAGCTCGAGTTGAGGTAAAGGGAAGGAGAGTTGGTAGATTAAGCCTCTCTAATGGGCAACAAAATTGGTTATGGATTCGTCATCAAACTATCTGATAGAGTACAGATCTGTGATTGAGACCCTTTTGGTGATATTGATCAAAAAGTGGTCAAGAAAAATTTGGGCTAGCTAAGTGAATGAAAAGATATAGTGACTGGCAAAGGAGCTATACCAATCGAGGGTAGCACCAGAAAGCGACATGGGGAATGAGTGTAGTAGCAACGTATCATCATGTGCTATAAGGTAACAAGTGTGTCTAAACGCTCATAGATGTTGTTGTGGGTCTTCCTTACTCTGGAAGTGAGTAAATTTAGGAAGCTCCCACTGACTAGGATATGGTCTAATGGGGACAAAAGGGTGTATGGGTTCGTTGCAAACTTGTTCATATGAAAGAACATTACTTGAACTAGAAATGGATGTCTCAAGATTAGACATTTTATCCATCAACATCCTAATTAGATCAGTTGATAGATTTGTAGGTGAGGCACCCCCTAGGTTGTAAGGCACTTAGAAGGTGCTAGAAAGGGCATATGATGTAGTCGGTTGCGCTTGTATAGGTGCAACATATTGATAACTAGTCATTGGGATAGATGTGGAAGCCAAGCGTGGTTATGTCATGAAGTTGGATGGCATAAGTTGACTAGATACTGCCAAAGGTGGTTGAATGGTGGCATTGGTAAAAGGGTAGGTAGTCACTCCCACGTTTATAGGTGTAAGAGTGTGTGGAATCGAGACAATCAAGTTTTGGTATGGTGTAGAACTTGGTTGAATTGCATGTCATTGAGGGGGTAATGAAACCCTAATGGAGGTTGGTCCAAAAATAGATGGGGAGGCCAAACTTTACATATTGCCATGGTCAGGTTAATGGTTCAGGCAATAGCCTGAGTCATAAGAGGCTGGGTAGTGGATGGTGTTCATGTCATGGCTGCTTCACCCGAAAGGTCTCACGTTTGGTTTCTTGCGAGATAGTGTTGGAGAGCCTTGACATTATGGTCAAGGAATCTCTCAAAGTTTTGGTCCCCTTTAGGGACAATTGAGGGTTGATTGGGAGTTGGTTGGGTAGGATTTCATTTGGTCTCTAAATGATACTCCATTAGAGGACTTGATATGAAAGGCAAAGGCAGAAGTGGTTGCTACCTTGCGTGGTCAACAAGTGTTTTAGTTTGACTACATGTCAAAACCATCCAAGGCAAAAAGGGTTAGGTTCTGGAAATTGTGTTTTTCAGTCTCAGAAAACCAGAATGGATGTTAGATAGCAAGAAACCTGGGTTTTAAGCTTGCTATTTTGAGAAGAAAAATTTGGACAGTGATCAACGTCGGTTGAAAAATTGATGTCAGTGAAATAGATTGCCGATGTCGGTCAGATAATCGATGCCGGTGAAGAAAGGTTGCCGACGTCGGTGGTAAAACTGATGTTGGTTACTGTGTTTTCTAGAAACTTAGAAAATTTGAGAGTTTTTGGAAGAAAGAAGAAAACATCCTCACTAGCTTAAAAACCAGATAAAGACAAAAAAGAAGATGAAAACAAGTAGACCCTAACGTTAATTCCTAAGAATAAGTTTTAGAGTCTTGTTGGCTTCTACCTTAGATCATGTTTGGGAAGTTGGCTTTTAGAATGGGTCCTAGAAGAAGCAGTCTAAGGTTAGTTTCGGTGCTCAAGATCTGTGTTAGGTTCCGTACATGGCCTAGTGCTAAGGAGCAAGCTCCCCTCACTTCACGAGCCTAGTGATAAGCTGGGTCGCTTAGCCAGTATATACTTCCCTTAGAGTTTATCCTCTGCCAGAGAACATAGTGGGCTTTCCCCTTGGTAGTGAAGTCCAAGTGGGATTGTCAAGATGGGTAAGGTATCCGCTAGGTGATGAAATCCTAGTCGGACCTTGTCTTTGGTAAGTTTAGATATTTGAGTTTATGCAAGTGGTCTGGATGTGTAACATAAGTGGCCTATGATTTATTCATGATGCGGTTTTAAGTTACTAGATGTGTGGACTAAATATGCATTCAATCAGAAATGAAATGTAATAGATTTTAAGCCCAAATAGAAATGTGTGTTTGTATGTAGACAAGTGGAGAAAAGGTTGAAGAGTATGACTTTTACTACTCTAAGATGCAAGAAAAGAAAGAAAAAAAGGATTCTTTTTAACTTTACTAATGGTGTATTTTGGAAAGAGATAGAAGAAAAGGATGTAAGGAGAGACCTAATGCACCTATATGAAAAGTTTGTTTTTAGAAGAAAAAGAATGATGAACCCAAGGAAAACTCCTAGGGTCCTACCGGGCATGCCAAAATGTTTCTAACAAGTTTTTGCTTTTCTACATTAAAAGGAAGTAAGAAACTAAGGTAATGGTCTAGGGTTAGATGATACTCGGATGAGGTCTACGCACCATTATCCAGATGATTGAAGGGACTCCTCTTTGGCTGTGGAGGATGACCCCTGTAGAAGAAAGAGACTTAAACAAAGAGATTGTTAGATGGATGTAAGGTGGATTGCCAAGTGATATTCTTCGTCCCAAAAGTGCAAAGACTTCCTTAAGGGATGTCAACCCACTTGTTGATAAAAAATAATGTTGAATAACGATGATAATGATAGACTAAGCTAGAGAAATACAAACAATGCATACCTGCTGTCTACTGTCAGTCTGCCATAGTCACCGATGCTAGTTGGTCTGTCGATGTTAGTTTGCTAAGGTCACCAACGTTGGTTAGTCTACCGACGTTAGTAAGGGAAATGAGCTTGGTGGTCAGCATCGGTCAGGGAAATGAGGCTTTGGACGAGTCTCAAGATGGGTCTCTAGTCAAGGGAATGGTCTGTGGTAGTCTGTGTAGGGTGCTAAGATAGTAGATAGAGTCTTTAGGAGGGACTAAGGCAGGGGATATGTTGTAAGAAAAGGGGTAAGGGTAGGAGAAAGGCCTCTCAGCCTCTCTGGGAAGAAGTTTAGTCAGGTCAGGTCTAGTTGAAAGTCAGGGTTTGTCTAGTTGATAATACTTAGAAGTAATGAAAAGAAGCTAATTGCTTATACATTCTAAATACATTTTAAATTAATAAAATAATAAAAATCACAGAAGAATACTTACCTCCTACTTGGTGTAGAGCCAGAGGTGTTGGAGATGCTTGTCCCTGTTATGTCTATAGCCAAAATAGCATTGGTTGAAGTCTGATGATTGATTTCAAAGAGTCCCTATTGATGTCCAGGAGAGCCGAGAGAGAGAGGTCAAAGTGTAGGTGCAAGAGGACTTTTTGCATTCAGGGGAAGAGGATCCATTGATTTGGCCTGCAAGTTGGTTTTAAGAAACTGACGTTGTTGATCCCACCGACGTCAGCCGACTATAACTGACGCCAGCAGCTAGAATAATGGCAAAAGGGCTAAAATTAGCCTTTTGCCCATTCTTCCAACTGCCAGGGTGAATTGGTCATGGTAAAATGGTCGAAGGTGGATTAAATGAGCGTGAGAGGGTTGAAATAGGTCATGAATTAGTCATAGGGTAATGGGAGGAATCCAAGGAGAGGCATCCAAGGTGGGGTGAGGTGGCATGGGTGAGGTGTCAAGGGTTTATTAATTTAAAATAGTTATTTTATTTCAAATTAATAAGTGTGTGGGTTAGGAATGTTTAGGGGGTGGACCAAGGAGACCAAGGGGAGGATGACCAAGGGATAGACACTATTTCGGTGTCTACAATAATAATAAGTGTAAAGCTAAGATAAAGAGTTAAATTTTCATAATAATGAAGTATAAGATATAAAATTCAATGTATCTTTGGAAAAATGTCCCTCCAAGGCATGAAACTCTTAAATACTAGTGTAGGACTCTTCAATTTCTTGTTTGGAAACTACCTTCATCATTTGACCTTCCTTAAACACCCCACAATAGACTATGGATATATGACATAATTGAAATATGATGTGGGGTTAGAAATAGGCTCAAAAATGCATTATATGTGTTCCTAATCATTAATATTCTTCTAGACAAGTGTTCTCATTGTCTATAGTCATAATCACCCTTCTTTTGACCTACTTTCACATCTGCCATTAAGATGCTCATCATTTATTAAATATAATGTATAAAATGGATGGTATGACACTTTTCAAGGGTCTTGAAGTCTCTATATCCATAAATAAGACCTTAAGGCCTCCTAGTTGAAGTTATCACCTTCTCACTTAATGATCACTCTCTTTTCACTATGCTAGTTTAGACTAGCTCAATTGAAGGTTCTTATAGAGATACTTATATGATTTTATAAAGTAATAGATGGACATGGGGAGTTATATAAGGACCCAATATATCTCACAAAATTATCCTCATATTTTAAAACCTTTTTGTACCTAGAAAACATTAAAAAACTATCAAAAAATCATTTTTGTATCCTATCCATACAAATAAGGTAGACACCAAATTTATGGAAAGGAGATCTGAGGATTCCTCTAAAATTTCAAATAATTTCCCTAACCAAAATAGCTCATCTTGATGCCTTTTATTCAATTTAATCCCATTCATGTTATTATCAAGGGTTTTAGAGGGTTTTATGTGGTTTTACCCCTTAAGGATTATTCACAAAAGTGTGACATCCAATCCTTATAAAAATTACACAAAATTCAAGTTAAAAACCCTATTAAATCATGTATAAATTTTCATATCCCATTCTAATCATCCAAACTATTATAAGATTTCAAACTTGCCTTCTTGAACTCTCATTTGCATTTTGCATACCATGTCATGTTTATACGCCAAGAAATGGATTCCTTATGACTTTATATATAAAATAAAGATTATCACACACCTTATTTATCACAATTAAGGTATTCAAATTTTGTGAAAGTATAATTTATCCATATAAGTGGTGTTACACCCCCTTTAGGTAGTAGACCTAGTCTAGGTCTAATAGGACTTGACTGCACATAACTAATCATCAACACCACTGAGTAGTTACCAAAGGTTTCAAGGCCTTATCTAGGTTTTTTCATGTTTATAACAACTAACCTCACCATTAGGTATTTCCCTAAAAACCTCCCACCTCACTTTCTCATCATCCACTTACTAAACCTACATTGTTGTATTTTATGGAAGTGCCCTCTGTTTGAGACAAAATGGAGTGCACTTCCTATATTACCTCAACAAATGTGAACATATGAGAATCTTGGTCAAGTCATGAGGGCCATAAGAAATTTTTGTAGGGTTTTATCAGTCTTTTAGCATCCCTAAACATTTCTAAACTCCAAGATAGACTAAGTTTTATTTACTGACTATGTAGTGTTTGAGTATGGACTGTAGGTGTATTTGAAAATTAATTTTTACCATATTTATTTGTCTTAAAAATCCCATGAGTTTGTAACTACCACTATTAGGTTAATTTAAATCATGTTCATCATCAAGACCTTTTCCAAATCTCTCAATTTAGATCTTCCATTTGTATAGGCCTAGTTGATAGTCAACTATGATTGTATCATTTATTCAAGAAGGAGACCTGTCTATAGATGATTATTATAGGGTTAGACATTATATAATATTAGGTGATTCCTTTGAAATCATCAAAGTCAATCACAACCTATTTGTACTTTTTCTCATCATGTACATGTTAGACCAACATCAAGATAGTTAGGTTTAGTGCATTATCATACTACAATCAACTATAGTTAGCCATTCTTGGAGCAAAAAGGTCATGTAGATGCATTTATTCCTTTGAAACCCATGGTAAACCTCATATGATCCATTTAAAATATTAAAACAAACTCAAACTTACATGTGTTTCATGTTTTCATGGTTTCTAATCATCAAGGTTCCTATTATGATGTTGTAGGTACCTAAAATTAGGTTATAGGTGAATTTTATGAGGGTAAGGTACACCTGTAGATGATGATATAGATCTATACTTTGTACTTCAACCTCTCTCCATGTTCCTTTAATCACTAGTGTCTTTCTTGCCCCAGTAGGATCACTATTTATGAGGGAATGATCCAAAACTTCCACCTTAGAATGTAAATTCACTTGAATTTTAAAGTACTACAGAGCACACTGAAAAAGTATAGTGAAATAATATATGAATTGGGAGCTTCCTCTACATCACTTATTCAAACTAACAATCCAATTTATTTGGTCAAGCCATATCCCATATGATAGGGATTCATGATGGAGGAATTGAAATTCATTTTGAATCCGTGTTACACTATTATATGGTAGTATTAAAAGTGAGAAAGGTCTTGTTTTGGAGTTTTTAAGGTAATGGATCCCTAAACACTCCTTAATTTGAACATGACTCTTCAAACCTGCATGCCACTCCATGACCTCAAAATTATTATTATGACATTTTAAAACTCCTAAACCTCTATGATGGTCCCAAACATTCTTAAATACCTTCATGAAACACTTTTAGGCCTATTTTGGTGCCACTTGTAGATGCACTTTTTAGTGCATAGGGTAGTGAATAGAGATATGGACCATGTGCATATTGTGTGTTTCTCCAACCAATTATAGATTTTTTTAAAGTATTAAAGAGTATCCTTTCCACATTTAAGGGCATAAAAAAATTCAAATGAATCATTATAATATGATTAACCTCCTATCAGAATATGTAGGTGTATGTTAGACTGTAGGACTGTATACATGAGAGAAACTGGTTATCATAATCAACCATATGTTATTTAGATAACTAGATTTTATTTCTCATGTTATAGGAGTATGTTAAATCTCTTGATATTATTAATTTACCTCCATGGATGTTATGTAATCCTTCATACACCTAACTATAAATGGTAGTCATAAAAAAATTGATTGTGTGAACATGTTCTGTGATTGTAACTTTATTGATGATAGCTTGTGAGATTGATATTTTCAAGGAAAGGTGATTGATATGAGTTATGAGAAACATGAAACATCAATATACCTATAATTTATACCACTAAAATAAATAAAAACCTTTCTAGCTAATGAAACCTATTTGTAACTCCATTTGTGTACTCAACACACAACTTGAGATGTTTGGGCCATCCACTCACCTCCAAACATGCAAAAAAATATAGAAATAATGAGATAACGATGTTAAAATCTCCTATAATCAATTTAATAAGTTATTTTTATTAAACATCTCAAATAGGGAGAACACCTATAGGGTATGGGGATTAACATGTAAAAAGAGACAATCAACTCCTAAAGGATGGTTTATAAAGCATATCTAATCAATATTCAGTATCCTATCATGAATTTGAAGTATAAAAGGTGTAATAACACCCCAAAAGAGCATTTTAATTGAAACCTCTTCTAGTAGCTATACCATTAGAAAATCTATTGACTAATTTTGCATGACAAGAAGAGTGATGGAGGAGTAGAATGGTTTTGGTCCATTTTTTATATTTTAAAAGATGATCAAGCATTGAAATGAGTTTAGGGAAATTTAATATACACTTTAGAATCTTTCCATACATTCCACACTCATTCAAAGGTCGTACAACTATCAAAAGCTCCTCTTTTCAAATATTTTATTAATTTTAGTTGGGAACCTACACATTTTTAGTTATAACTATCATTAATGACAATATATGACATATTAGATGTTGAATGATAGTTTTTAACAATTTTATACTAAGGAAAGTTGTACCACTTCCATTAATGACTCAAATATGACCCCTAAGTGACATGAAATGACTTAGGATTAAATTTGTCTATGACCAAGGTTAATAACACATTAAATGACATCAAATAAGATAGTTAAATAACATATTACATCTTAATAGACCTATATATAATTGTTTTACTATAATGGGTGGACCTATTTTGACTTGTGGTTAAAATAGTTAACATTCTTGACAATTTTCTAGGGGTGGTATGCTTACTATGCCAAGACCAATGGCATACTCTCATCTATTGGGACATAGAGTCACTAATACATATATATGACATTGAATTTTATTTTGAAAACACATGAAACAAAAATAAAAAACACACAAAATAATACACACCAAAAAAAACACACATGTGTTTAATTAGAACACTTTTGAAAAACACACACAATTAAAACAAAATCACACATACCTAATCTAATATTTACAATAATTAAATATTTAGGTGAAGGATATATTACCATAATTAAACCAAGGTCAAATATGGTTCCTCTTACATCTTTATCACTCCATGAAAGTAACTTGTCATATGAAACATGCTCATTATCAAACACTTGATTAGGTAGATGGTGAAATGACTTACCATCCCTATGTCTTCTCATGCCTACAAGTGGCCTACTTTGACATTTCATGAATGATATATATTTCCTTCCAAATAAATTGTATGGAGATCCAACTACTATGATCTTTTTCATATCCATTTGATGTTCATTAAATTGTAGATTAAAAGTGATGGTAATTGCCTAAATATTTTCATCTTTTAGGATGGAATGTACTTGATGTGAATGATCATCAAGTCCCTCTTCAACATATTACAATACATATGAAAGTGTTTCTCCCTAAAATTTATCTCTTGACTATTTTTAAATCACAAAGACTTCTACCTTGATTTCATTAGGCTCCTTTAAGAGTACTACAACTTCTTTGATAACAACTTGATGCTCAAACTCATTCATAACATGATACTCAACTTTATGCTTGATCAAACACTCAAAAAGCTTCTCATTAGGTTCATCAATCAGCTTTACATCAGATATGATATTTTTTTGGGATGTAGTATTACCTAAATGATCAAATTCTTGACATATGGCATTGAACCTTTGCCATAAGTCATCTTTTTCTTCCTCATGAATGTCATCATCAATGGAAACTTCATCAATTATAGGTATAAATACATGGTTATTCTCATCATGATGATATATCATGTTATTAAATATATTATCATCATACACATGGATCAAATATTTACCTTTAGAATCTTGTGAGAGAAAATTGTCAACACTTACCTCAACTTGCTCAAATGTTCCTTCATGGATGTTATAGGTGCTAAGGTCAGTTTACTCAAAATATGTGTATGGATCATGTTCATAATAATCTTCACCATACTCATATAGAAAAAATTTAGATATTCCTTCAAGCTTGGAAGAATCACCATCATCCATAATAGACACTTCTTTCTCATTAATGACATAATTCGAGTTGGGGCTTGCTTCTACATAGGGTTCAATGTGGAACTTAGCAAGTGGTTGAGTCCTTACTGTAAATTTTGATCCATACCTTATTTTTAAGGCTAATAAGGAAAAATAATATGAGAGTTATCTTCATATGTTTTCTATGAAGTCTCTTAAAAGGCATATTATAAAATGAACAGGCAAGTCCACAACAACCATGTTTTGAAGGATGGGGAAACTAAGATAATCATGAATGAAAACATTCAGACCTTTGATCAACCCTATTGTTTTTGTAGGTGTACCATATAATTAAATCAATAATTTTATGTGTTTCATATTTTATTCCTAATTTATTAGCTACAAATTTTGGCATCATTGATGTAGAGGCTCCACTATCAACTATGTAGTTACGAACTAGTTTATCACCCAAAATGAGAGTGAAGTAGAAGGGTGGAGGCTTCTTATAATTGGTAGATGGTTCCATAATTTTATTATGGGTATTATTAATATAAACACAACCATGACCATTTATTGAATATGGAGGACTATCATAGATGGTAGACAACTATTTTTTCAAGAGCTATTTTTTGGCTAGGCATATGAAGGATATCCCAAAGGGAAATGGATTCCTTTGCACTCTTTAATGAATATAAAATATTTAGAGAAAAACTACCTACCTTTTATTGAGTCCTTTCAGGAAAATAAGTGATTAAAACTTGGGTTATTGAATTATTTTAATAGAAATTACCACATTTTGATATGGAGGAGGTGTAGGAGTGTTAGGAACTACCATGCTTGTAGCCATGCCTTTCTACCTTAGAGGAGGACTAGAATAACTTGTAGTCACACCATTAACATCTCCTAGAGCCTTCCTCTTGGCTCTTATATTGGATAAAATAGAATTTCCTTGGTTAATCACATAATTATCTTCCACTAAGAAGTTAGTGAAGCTTTCCCCTTGAGGCTACCAACCTTCACTTGTTTGCATTAGGACTTCATCTTCTACTGATAGTAGAGGAGTGACTCCTCCTTGAGAAACTAGATCTTGTTCACAAACATAATTTGAATCCATGAATTGGATTTTTTTAAATTATTATCATTACACCAAGTTTTTATGCACCAGTACCATTAATATTGTGTTAGAAATGGAAGTAGTATTATATACATTGGTAGGCCTATTGAAATTAGGCTACCCTTGACCTCTCCATTGGCCATAGTGCTGACCATATTACTATTGATAGGGATAAATATTTTGATGAGCACTTATTTTCATTATTTCATACCTAAGCTGAGATTGTAAGGATTGAATTTTTTCATCTTTATCCATGGCATTATTTGCCTTATTAAGAGTAGATATAGGCTTGGTGTTGGCATTGGGAACTTGGGACACACTTACATTATCAGAAAGAATATTAGGTAGTAGAGGCATAAAAATTTAGGAGGAAACTTTCCTACTTGAATGAGGCCATTATTAGCTCTAATGGAAAGTTCATATGCTTAAGGAGGAGTGAAACCACCCATGGATTATAAAATGATGGAAATATCAGTACCAATGGATCTCAAATATGTAGGAAACACAAAGCTAGCAAGTGGTATCATGGGAGGGGGAAACTTATACCAAGTATTTTGTAACCTCTCATTAAATTCATGAATTATATCCTTGGGGAGAAACTTATATCATATTGAGCTTATGTATGAGTGAAGTGTGGTAACTCTTATCTTCAAATCTTGAAGTTGTCAACACTCCAAAATCACCCCATGTTGTAATGCAACCACTGGGAAAATACATATACCAATAAATTTTTTTCCATATAAGGGAAACTGTAAGGATTTTAATGGAAATTTTGACCTTAGTGACATTGGGGAAACTACAAAAATTTGAGATATCACTGATGTGTTCACTAGAAGTGACATGGACTTCACCATTGAGTGTAGGAAAATGTAGCATTAGGGGGAATGTCATGATAGGGCTCAAGATAAAATGGATTTTTAGTGTTAAATACTAGTAAGACATGATTCCTAGCAATATTTTCTTTAAAATCTTCCTCACTCTCATATCTTCTTGGCTAGAAAAATCCTCTTGCTCTTCAAAGGGTAGAATAGGTTGAGGGTGTTAAACTTCAAGAGGAAGTTCAGATCGAAGAGGTAGATTGATAGGATTGAAAAATATACTATAAGATGACCTAGTAATTACCATGAAGTATGAGAATAGATATATGACAAAATAATGGTATAAAACTAAATTTACCTTGAATGGAGTCACTGAATGCTGAGTAGCACACCAATATGTAGCTGATGTTGTCAAGACCAACATTC
This sequence comes from Torreya grandis, assembly GCA_037957365.1. NCBI lineage: Eukaryota > Viridiplantae > Streptophyta > Pinopsida > Cupressales > Taxaceae > Torreya > Torreya grandis. The sequence continues at coordinate 341,294 of JARHVA010007859.1, forward strand.
ACCTTAACAAGTTATCTTTAGGATAATGGTCTTAATGGGCATGATATAACCATTGTAAATAAATATTTAACACTATATGAGGTTGTTAATTCCTACTCTACTATTTGGGAAACATTGGAATACCTCTAGTCCTATGGGGTACCTATAGTAGAGGTAGACCTCTAGGTTTAAGGGATAGCTCCCTAAATTTACCTTAAAGTGATTATCACCTACTCTAATTGAATGATTGTGGGAAAAGAGATATAATTATGAATAAATATAATATATTATAATGGGGTGATATAACATTAATATTATATAATACCATCATACTTATTTCACTAGGAAACAAGACCTATAAATTAGCTTCAAAGTCCTAAAATGTTCTAACATCAAAATTTCAATATAGAGGTGATATGCGTGAGACAAATAAATGTAGGTGGAAAATAGATAATATTTTAAAGTATAAGGACAATTTCACACTTTAAGGGATATAAAAACCCTAGATACACTCCATATGACCTGTTAGAATGAGAACTCCTTGCACTAGACATGAAAGGATAAGGAGAAGTGATGATATAAGTTTTTCACTAAACCTCACCATTAATCACTTCACACACTTATAAAATATGTTTGTGAAATAAAATAAATATTTAAAATATTATTAAAATTCAGATTACAACATCAAACTAGAAGGTATTTTCCATACATGGTATGGAATTATGAAACAAGAGCCAAAATGGCTAGTATTTATAGAATGTGAAGGAAAAGAGAGGAAAATGAAGCCCAAGAGTCATAATAATGAGTTTAAAGTTAATATAAATAGTTTAATATATACAATAATTAATTATAAGATAGACCTTGCAAGGTATATATGGACAAATGTCCCTCCAAGGCATGAAACTATTCAATTCTAGTGTAGGACTCTTCAATTGTTCGGAGACTGCCTTCATCATTTGACCTTCTTTGAACAACCAAAAACATACTAAGGATATATTAAATAATTTAACTATGAATTGGGGTTATAAATAGACTCAAAAATCCATTGGATGTGTCCCTAATCATCAATCTTGTTTTGGACAAGTGTTCTCATTGTTTGCAGTCATAATCACCCTTTTTAAACTTGTTTTCACATTTGGCACTAAGATGCTCATTAGTTGTTAAATCCAATCCATAAAAAGGAGTTTATGAAACTTTTAAAGGGTCCTAAAGTCTATATATCCATAACGTAAATATTAAAAGGCCTTAAAATTGAATTTATCACCTTTTCACTTGATGATCACTCCCTATTCACTATGCTAGTTTTAACTAGCTAAAGTGAAGGTGTTTATATAGGTACTTGTGTGATTTGTTAAAGAAATAGATGGAAATGGGGAGTTATATTAGGTATCAATATATTTCCCAAATTTATCCTCATATTTTGAAACCTTTTTTACCTAAAAAACATCAAAAACTATCAATAAAAGTAGTTTTGTACCCTATCTATATAAATAGGGTAGAAGCTAAATTGATGGGAAGGAGATTTGAGGAGTCCTCTACAATTTAAAATCATTTTCATAACCAAAATATCTTATTTTTATTACTTTTATTTAAATTCTTCCCAATCAAGTTATTTTCAAGGGTTTTAGAGGGTTTTGAGTGGTTTTACCCCTTAAGGATTGTTCATAAAAGTGTGACATTCAATCCTTGAAAAAACTCCACAAAATGCTAGTTTAGGACCCTATTAAATCATGTATAACTCAATATAATCCAATTCTAATCATCCATACTTTTATTATATTTCAAACTTGCCTTCTCGAACTTTCCTTTGTATTATGTACACAATGTCATATTTTTAGGCCAATAAATGGATTATCTATTACTTTCTCTATAAATTAAAGGTATAAAAAACCTTATATCTCACCATGAAGGTATTATGATTCATTTAAAGGCTCATATATCCCTATAAGTGGTATCAAAGCCCCTTTAGGTAGTAGGCCTAGTCTGGGTCTAGTAGGACTTGAATGCAAATAACTACTCATCAACACATATGAGTAGTTTCCAAAGTTTTCAAGGACTTATATAGGTTTTCTCATGTTTTTAACAAATAAACTAACCATTATATATTTCCTTCAAAACCGCACACCTCACTTTCTCATCATCAACTTACTAGACCTATAGGGTTGCATTTTATGGGAGTGCCCTCTATCCAAAAAAAAATAGAGTGAACTTATTCTATTGCCTCAAAAAATATGATCATATTAGAGGATTTTACAAGTCATTATAATAATATTCAAAAACATTTAGGGTTTTATTTATCATCCATAAACATCTCCAAACTCAAAGATAGACTTTGTGTAACTTACTGACTGTGTAGGGTTTGAGGATGGACTATAGGTGTATTTTAAAACCAACTTATACCCTATTTATTTATCTTAAAAATACCATGTGATGGTAACTACCTCTATGATTTTCATTTCAAGCATGTTAATCATCAATACCTTTGCCAAATATCTCAATATAGATATTCCATTTGGACAATCCTAGTTGATAGTCAACTATGAATGTATCATTTGTTCAAGAATGAGACCTACCTATAGATGACTATTATAGGGTTAGAACTTGTATCATGTTAGGTAATTAATTTTAAATCATTAAAGTTAATCCCAACCTATTTTGACTTTTTATCATCATGTACATGTTGGGCCAAATCAAGACAATAAGGTTTTAGTGCATTTTCATACTACAGTAAACTATAGTTAACCATTCTGAGAGAAAATTGTTATGTAGATGTATTTAATACTTTGAAACCTATGATAAAACTCATAGGATACCTTTTAAATATTATAAAAAACTCTAACCTATAAGTGTTTAATTTTTGTAGGGTTTCCAATCATCAAGGTTCCTATTATGAGAATGTAAGTATCTATAATCTGGCTATAGTTGACTTTCTAAGGGTAAAGTACACTTGTATATGATGATATAGATCTATAATTAGTACTTAAACATCTTAGGGAATGACACCAAAATTATACCTTATAATTTAAAGTCACTTGAAGTTTAAAGTACTACAAATAACACTAAAAAAGTACATTAAAAGAATATATGAATTGGGAGCTTCTTTTACATCACTTATTGGAACCAAACATCCACTTTATTTAGTAAGGAATCTCCCATATGATATGTATTCATGATGGAGGAATTAAAATTAATATATAATCCATGTTACACCCTTATATGGTAGTACCAAAAGTGAGCAAGGCCCTATTTCAGAGTTTTTAAGGTAATGGATCCCTGAACTCTCCTTCTCAACTTGAACATGACTCTTCAAACTTGTCTGCCACCACATGACATAAACATGATTATTATGAAATTATTAAAATTCTAAACCTCTATTAGGATCTCCAACATGATTAAATACCTTCATAAAACACTTTCATACCTCTTTTGGTGCCACCTATAGATGCACTTTTTAGTACATAGGGAAATGAATAGAGATATGGACCATATGCATATTGTATGGTTATCCAACCAATTATATAACTTATAAAAGTATTAAAATGTATCCTTTCCTAAAAAAATTCAAATGTCTCATTCCAACATGATTAACCTCATATGGGAATATATAGGTGTACATGATAGAAACTAGTTATCATAGTCAACCATATGTTATTTGGATAACTTAGTATGACTAATCATGTTATAAGATTATGTTAAACATAATAATATTATTCATTTCCCTCCATGTATGTTATGAAAGGCTTGATACATCTAACTGTAAATGGTAGTCATGAAAAGAATCATTGTGTGAACATGTTCTTTGATTACAACTTCATTGAAGTTAGCTTATGAGACTGATATTTGAAAGGAAGGGTGATTGATATGACTTTTGAGAAACATGAAACATCAATATACCTTTGTTTTAGACTACTAAAGGAAATAATAACCTTTTTAGCTAATGAAACCTATCTATAACTCCATTAGTGTACTTAACCTATAAACTGAGTTGTTTGGCTCATCCACTCACCTCCAAACATGCAAAAAAAGATGTAAATCATGAGATAAGGATTTACACATCTCCTATAATAAATTTTATCAAGTGGTTTGTATGGACTAGATCAAATAGGAAGAAAAACTATAGGGTATGGGGATTAACATGTAAAAAGAGACAGGCAACTTCTAAAGGGTTCATAAAGCATAAGCAACCGATATTTTATCTACTACCATGAATGTGAATCAGACCAAGTGTACTAAAACTCCAAAATAACATTTGAACTAAAACTTCTCCTATTGGTTTTACCATTAGAAAACTTATTCACTAGTTGTACATGCCAATAAGAGTGATGGAGGATCATAATAGTTTTGGTCCATTTTTGATACTTTAAAATGTGATAAATAATTTAAATGAGTTCTAAGAAGATGAAGAGGCACTATATAAGCTTCCCATACATGCCACACTCCTTTAGAGTCTGTACAACTACCAAAATCTCATCTTTTCAACTATTTTGTTGATTTTAGTTAGGAACTTACAAATTTTTAGTTAGAACTGACATGATTGATAATATCTAACATATTGGATTTTGAAGGATAATTTGTAATACTTGTCTACCAAGGAAATTCATATTGCTTCCATTAATGAATCATATATGACCACTAAGTGACATGAAATGTCTTAAGACTAAATTTGACTATGACCAAGGGAATTTAAATGAGTTTAAGGAAGATGAAGAGACACTATATAAGCTTCCCATACATGCCACACTCCTTTAGAGTCCGTACAACTACCAAAAGCTCATCTTTTCAACTATTTTGTTGATTTTAGTTAGGAACCTACAAATTTTTAGTTAGAACTGACGTGATTGATAATATCTAACATATTGGATTTTTAAGGATAGTTTTTAATACTTGTCTACCAAGGAAATTCATATCGCTTCCATTAATGAATTATATATGACCACTAAGTGACATGAAATGTCTTAAGACTAAATTTGACTATGAACAAGGTTAATAAAACATTAAATGACATAAAATAATATTATTACACACCCTATTACATCTTAATAGACCCCTATACAAGTTTTATACTATAGGGGATTAACCTTTTTTGACTTGTGGTCAAAATAGTCAATATGCACTTAGAAAGTGTTGTATAAGAAGGCATTAGATGAGGTTGATTTTTAGGTAAAAATAAGTTTTAAGACACTATTAAATTCCAATATAAAGCATATATAGTTCTAATTAAAATAAAAATAAATTTGGATCAAAATCTAAGATTTTTGTAACTTTGACCTGGTATGATGGTTCCACTAAACTTGAGCATAATTTTTAACTTGAGTAATGAAATGGTAGGATAAGGGTGATGTAATAGATGATGTAAAAAAGTGTGAGATTATAGGATATTTTATAGGTAGATATCTATAGTTTATATATATATAATATTCTTCAAGCAATGGGTTTACAATATGTCAAGAATAAAATGATTTGGGAATTTTGGATGCATAAATTCCCAATGCAAACCATGAATAAGCCCAAGGAAATTTGATATAAACTAGGTAAATCAATTTGATATTATAATCATATTTTCTCTAATTTTATAAATAAAGTAAGTTTCTAGTTTTTAGATATGGAAAAGTTTCATGGTTCATAGAAGTTATGCAAACTAGGATCTGATTTTATATTACACAAACATAATTTCGTAATAAGGCTAAGGTTCAATCAACTATGTTTCGATTTAAATAGATAAAAGACTATGGGGAAACTTTGTAGACCACTACAAGATAAATGGTAATATAGATATTGTCCTATGAAATATGTATTATTTACATGAAATAAATAGGCCAAAATTATCAATATGTTGCACTAAATGTGGAAAATAAGGACATCATAAAAATTATTATCCCAAAGTCATGATGAAAAAGTACAATGAGATATGTCATATACTAGGACTCACCACTTCCAAATTTCATCTTCTTAAATAAAACATAAAAAAGCCATATAGCATGTATTGTAATTTTTTCAAATCTCATAATCATGATGATAATAATTACATATCACTCCATGAGTTAAAGGAGGATATCACCAAAAATGTCTTCATAATCATTGTGAAACATATTATAGATGTAAAACCAAAAATTATAAGTATAAATGTGGAAATGACATCAAATACATAGCCTACTCCTAGATATACACCTAAATCTCCTAGTTATTTATCTCCATAGTTTCTTCACTTACCAACTACAATGTCTTACATGATGGACATCACAATCACCATAGTATCAGTCAGGATGGACACCTTTACCCTTATAGTACAAACAATATTGGAATTATTCATCACCTCCACAAAAATCTAGATGGACTCAACATTGGCATAAAAGTCAATATGGGGGATACTAAGGAAGAAAATAATAAGTATTGGATTATAGAGGTGGATATGATAGAGGATATCAAGGGTGAAATAAATTTGGTGGCAAGATAATAAACATGGAAACAACCTATTATTTTATATTTTGTGTGGTAAATATAACGTATTCATTTGAAATTATTTATGTAATCCTCAAGGAAAAATCTATTTTATTTATTGTAGAGTATCTAAGCAAAACCAAAGATATGGATATCCATTCTTAGATAAGTAGAGAAAGGAGAAACTAGTGCATAATGTTGATATGGTCAATTAACAACTAAGAGACCTTATGTGCCTACATTATATCACTCAAAATAAATATAGGGAAAAAGGGTTACCACCATTATAAATGCCCCAATAACCATTAATTAGAAAAATATGATAGGATAGGGATCCAGATCATATCCATAAATAGGTTTTGATGTCTAAAGATACATAATTATTGTAAAATATCTAAAATCAAAATGCTTCTAAAGGGGATGCACATATGTATGGGAAAATTATTATCATACTATGATAGGATGGCATATATACAATTTATATAGATCTATTAAAATTGGTAAGTACTATATGCAATGAATACATATCCTTTAACATCATCAACCTATTATATAATTTTTTACACTACATAAAAGGGAGGTATGAACAAATTGAAAGAGTAGTTTGGTATGTGAAGACTAAGAAGTTGTGATATGTCGATTCATGGATGGATATTGAATTGGATAGGTATGAAGTACCAAATGATATATTAAATTTTTTAAACAAAATAAATATGATTCTTTGGTCTACATGGGAGGCCATTGGATGACCTAATCAAAGATATAGTCCAGTTACATCAAGTCTTTTATATTATGGAAGAGTAGGTCCTATTAGGAGGTTTTTATACATATAAATCAAATTTATTGATCTTAGCCTATGAGGTGACTTTAATTTCATAAAAAACACAACCCTACATTTATTAGAAAATAAATGGTCATATGATGGTGAAATGACCATCAAACAAGTAGAAAATCAATTGGAGGCTCATAAAGGAGATAAGATCATAACAATTCCATTAAAATTTTTTGAAATTAAGCCATATATCATTCTCAAAGATCCTAATTCACCATATGAGTATGGATATAATAGTTGGTTTAAGTTTTAAATAAAACCAAAAACATGGGACCTAAAAACTAGAGGGTTTACTAACTTCACACAATAGATATAACCAACTCCATAATTGCACTATAAAGGGGTATTTCACATGTAGGCATATCAAAATCAAGGAGAAAGTTATATATACACAAAAAATTTATTCTTTATCATTTAATTATGCTTTCTCTCTTGTAGGAGCCTATCAAGTTTCAATCTCTCTTAGTGTAAACCTTAAAGGGTGCACTAAGAAAAGGGTGGGTAAATAATTCATGTTTTTCAAGATTGTTGGTTAACTCTTTCATACCTAAACCCATTATAAATCTCACTTGTCTAAGTTCCCAAGAAAAAATCTCCACTTATCCAAATACCTAATAAATTATCCTTTAAAATATCCCATAACTAAGAAAATCCCCACTTTTCCTACTAAGTCATCTTGTTAAATTTTTTTATGAAAGATATGACACACATAAGTTAGCTTGGCCAACTTACTTTGAGGCCTAATGATAAATTTTCCAAAATAAGGTCATGATAGATAATTTTTTTGGCTAAAAATATGGAAGGGTTATGATCTATTAATTGTTATAAATACAAACTTCACTTTAATTCAATAGATAGGAAAATTTATTTTCATTATATTATAGCTTATAGTTCTACTACATCTACACTTGAAGTAACCATTGCTTAGGGATTACCTTAGAGGGAAGAGAGATTGTCTTGTGGGAATAATTGTATCTAAATTATTATTATTTTAGTCCAAAAATAATTTATATAGTGTGATCCTTACAAATTGAAAAATATCTCTTCCAAATAACCATTGGCCAAGTGGGAGATTGAGACTCAACAATTTCACCCAAAGGTAAGTATATCTAACTTTTGCTATTCCATTTGATAAATAGATATTAAAAAAAGTAATAGATTTGAATGTTTAAATACTTTCTTATTTTACCTCTAAACTTAAAATAAGTATAGATATAAGTTTTTATTTGCTTTCCATCTTCCACCTTAGGTGATCTAGGCCCCCATTTGCGTACCATGCTCCCTTGATTTTTATGTTTTCTTTAACCATTCCCATTTGTGTTATATTATTTTATAATGATAGATTAGTATTATTTCATGTATTTATACTTAGCTAATTTTATTGCATGGTATTATTTTCCTACATGTTTTGGAACCCTCCCCTTTAGATTTGTATGATAAGTTCTCCCTTAGTTTTAGAAGATCTAATTTTGTCATGCTCCCAATATAAATATTATTTTAATAGATGATATTTGATTAATTTATCATATCTTAGATTTAATAAGTAGGATAATTTATATATATATATATATATATATAGTAATTTTTTACATACATTATGGTGAACCTATTATGAATCTATCCTATAAATTTTAAAAATTTCATTTATAGCCAACTAGGTCATGATGATCAACCTAGTCTTATTATTTATGGGTATATTCTAGATCTATATTCAACTAGGTCACACTAATTGACCCAATTTTATCTTTTCTATGCAAGATTTTATTCACAAAAAATGAGATCAAGTTGGCCGATCTTATTTATTTTTTATAAATTTTACTATATAGTCATAACAAACAAGACTGAGTTGGTTGATCCTATTTAGTTTCTTTAAATATCAATCTTTAATCTAGAAAACAAGGTAAATCTTGTTGATCGTATTTAGTTTCATCAAATATTAGTCTTTAGTCTAGTAAACAATCTCGATCTAATCGATCTTATTCATCTCTTACACTTTTTGGCTTGTGGCTAAGTTAAGCTGGTCAACCTAGTTTATTTTATATAGATCCCAAATTTCATTCTTTAGTTTTATAAAATTAAGTAGACCTAGTTAACTCTATTTAATTTCCTTGTAACCAATTTAGTACTTCTATTTTATCATTTTTTTTAGTTTTGTTCCTATTTTTCAATAAAATTACTTAGTACTTCAAATTTCCATGTTATGATTTCAAGTTTTTTAGTTTTATTAAAAACTATATCAAATAGTAAACTAACTCAAATTATCCTAATATATTTTGTGTCTATTTTTCCTACAAAAAAAATAGTCAAGTTAGACAACTTATTTTTTCCCCCATTTTTACAATATACTTGTAGACACCTAAATCTAGCCACAGATAACCTCCAATTAGACTTTTTATCAATTTCCACTTAAAATACACAATTTTGCCTAAAAATATTAAAATGTGATAAATGATGTGAAATTGACATATTCAAGTGCTGATTTTGGCCAAGGTATCCTTAAATGGGGCAATGCAATTTATGGGCAAACTAACTTTGATCAGATCATTCTGAGTCAAAATGCCAATTTTGCACCCAGGTGCTTTGGATTGATCTTTCCTATCAAATATATTGCACAAGAAATGTGCCTTCATTATTTTATATTGGTAAAATCCTAAATGGGAATATGGTTCTAACGCATCTGACATTGCCTTCCAATTTTGATCCAATCAAATTTTGTACCAATAACAAAACATTATGATCAATTTGAATAATTTGTGCACAAAGTGATTAAACATGCTTAAGACCTAATTAATTCAAATCAATTACTAATAAATAATTCCATGAAAATTTTTTGAGTAATTTGTTTTTTAAATAAATATTGAATATTTGCATCATTAGGTGACCTCATTTCTTGGGAAGACATGCTTAGGCCATAAATGCCACAAATATCAAGATTCATGCCCTCCATGTCTCTTAATTTCCTATTCTTCTAATTCCAAGATGAGGATAATTATAAAATTAATTATAAAAATTGAATTAATCCTCAACCACACATCTCAATCTCAAGATGGATGGTTTAGGTTGATTCTAGACATTCTAAAAAATATATAAATAGAGAGGCCATGAACATCATTTCTAAGCTATTTTAGTGCAAAGTTATAATGCACAAATATCTTCAAGAATCCATTGAAATTAGTGTTAGCATGCCAAATTTATTCCAAGCCAAGCCAAACCATAAGCCAAAGGTGTCAAGGAGAGATGGAGGTATCCAAGATTCCATTGCCAAGGACTTCATGAGCACAAGCTAAGAAAGCCAATACAATAAGAATTTTGGAGCATTCAAGGAAGGTGAAAGAGGGTTTATTTTGAATTTTAGTTGTGTGTTTTATTCATGTTTGTTAAATAATCTCTCCCTATTGTCTAGGCCTAGATATGTTATGCTAGTTAGTGTGTTTCTTTCATTTTGTTTTCATTTTGGAACTAACACCATACTAACCATCCTCTCTGCAGTCAAATGCTTAGATCACATATGGCACACCCGGTGGGATAGGACACATTCCAAACATGAAGAAGATCATTTTATAGCTTTAAAATATTCATTTAGACCATTAAAAGTCTTGAAATTTGATTTTCTAACTTTATTTTGCCATTTTTATTTGCCACATGTTTACACAATAACTGACATCGGCTAGTAAGACCGACATCAGTTGGATAGCTTAACTAGCATCGATTAGTAAAATTAACATCAGTTGGATACCTATCATTGGTCACATTAGTATAGCTGATGTCATTTAGATAACCATCATTGATTATAAAATGTAACTATCTATATAACCGACATTGGTCACTATGTTTTTCTTAAAACATGGACCCAAGAGCTCTTTTTTTAAAGTTCATTATTCCAAACCCAAAATAAATTCAAGGATAAAGGACATGATAACATTTTTTTTGTAGGACCAAGCTTTAAATTTTCTAAAAACATGTTATATCACCCTTTTCATGCTTAAAAATCAATTAGGAACCTTTTTTTGGTGTTTAAAAAAAATTATGTTTATGGTGAATGTTTTCAAAGTTTGAAACTAAGACCAAGGGGTCAAATGAACACCACCTCATTTTCCATTTGGGATTAAAAATGAACTCACCTTTTAAATATTTTTGTATGCACTTGGTTGTTTAAATTAAATTTTTTTTTGGAAAAAAGAGGGATGTTGCGTGTATGCTCTTCCATTTGTCCCCTTTAGGGAACCCTTGGAATCAAAAGCACTATTCCTATTTCCAATAGCCTAGTCTAAGGCTTAGAAATAAATTCATCTAAATCACTCCCCAAAAACTCATCAAGGTTATGGTGACCTTGAAAGTGACCCTAAAGTCTTTTTACTTTCAAGCTTTCTTTATTGTTATGAAAACTTTGCTTGTGAGGGGAACTTCATCACCTCCTACGAGTTCTTCATGGAAGTTTTGACCCAAGGTTTCACCTCTTGGTATTGATTTCACTTACTCCTTATAAGTTGCACATGGGATGTATCTACATTTGGACATCCCACTACACTAAGTGAATAGTAGGATGTAGTAGTTGTAAAAAAGACTAGACCTTTTTACAACTAGCCAATGCCATGGTCACCCAATTTCTATGCTTGTCTTTTACATCATTTGATGTGAAATTCATTGTGCAATTTATTCCCCTAGAAACATTTTAAACTTGATAGTTTTTATCAACCCCATTTTTTCATACCCTTGCTAGGATTTAGATGATTATACTTAGCTTATTTTGGTCATTTTTGCTTGGTATGTTTTGAGACTAAAACTTATTTGTTTGTTCATAAACCATATCAAAACAATGTATTTGAATTGTGGAGGGTAGTGTTATGTTGTCCAAATCATGTTAAAACCATTTTGTCTTTGATTCTTTTGAAGCATCACATAGATCACATCATTCAAGAATTATTATGTCATTAGGCTACTCAATTTATTTCAAGACTTGTTTCACCTTGTGCTAAAAACCATTTGTTTCAAACCATGTCATGTATATCATTTGGAACTTTGTCTTATGTTGTCATGTCATCTGATCTTGTCTAGCATTTTTGTTCAAATCCTAGTGTTCAAACATTGAGTTTTCAATTAACCTTGTCAATTTTGGATTCAAACATTGATTGATTTATATTTAGGCCTTAATTCATGGTGCTAATACATAGATCTTTCTCTTTTGGGTTGCATAACTTCGGTTAATTGATTACCTAAATTTGAAAACTATTGATTGTTTGTTTGCTTAGATCCTATCCTCATCATTATTTATGCCTTTATTTAGAAAAACATAATCTTTCTTCAAAGAGATTTTTATCTTATGCCTTATGCCAACTGATCATTTTTATGTTTGATCCCATGTTTCCAAACTTGTTAGATTAAATCAAATCACATCAAACTTTGTTTCAAGTTTAGGTTTTGACATTATTTGGCTAAAAATCTTAGCAGATGCCTATTTGTTTGATCCTAGCTTTTGACTTTGCATTTAGACAAAATACCTAGCAACTCAACTTTTCCCTTTCCTATTTTAGACCTTATTTGGAACACTTTGACCTAGACCTTTGACATGATGGTTTTTATTTAGACACTTGACCTTTTATACGTATGACATTTAGCATTAGAATTTTTTATGCCAAGTCTTAGCAAAAATCATTTTGAAGATATAGCTCCACTTTCAAACCACATTAGAGATACATCTCCACCCCTTTGACCAAGTTGGACCAAGTTTGAACCATTTGTCCTTTGGATAATTTTTCAAAGTTTGGAGAACTCTAAGAATTTTTGTTTTCAAAGATTTCATCATTTATGTAGATATATTTAGCTACACCTATGTTGGAATCACCTACAATCCAACTTATGATAGAATGGCCACACAAAATCCCATGAGGAACCCCTATAGAGAAAGATTTTATAAGGAGTTTTATTATTCTACCTACAATACTCCATATGGGGAACATAGTCAAAATCTAAATCAAGACCTTGATTGTCATGAAGAGGCTTTTGAGGAGTACTTTGAAGACCCAACTATAAATAATGTTGTTTGGGATATGGATCCATACCCTCTTTAAAATAATTAGTACATAGAACATAGTCAAAAACTAGCTTATAAGCCAACTCATAACTAGGATGATATGGTTTATGAGGAAGACATAGATGCTTTGGCTTATATGAGTAATCAAGATCCACCACATCATACCATTTCTATTCTATAACCACAATGTCACACCATTCCCATACCAAGACCTCATCCTTTGGTTTGCATGAGAAATTAGGTTCCACAATGGCCAACATTTATATAACAAGACCTCATCCTTTGGCTTGTGTGAGAAATCAAGCTCCACAACACCCCTTCATCAATCTAGGACCTAGTCCTTTGGCTTGTGTGAGCAATCAAGCCCCACAATGACCTATCATTACCATCTCATGACTTTGTCTTTTGGCTCATGTAAGCAATCATGCTCCCCAAGGCCCTACCATTATCCAACCACAAATCATTCCTCATCTAGTACCAATCCCAACCAAACCTCAACTGATCTAATCATTCATAGACCAAGCTATGTTCAAAATTGGTATTTTCCAACTTTTTTGGAAACTAAGGATAGGAGAACCAACCAATTTGAGATGTTTTTATTGAACCAACCACTTGTGATAAGTCAACCTATGATAAATTACCTATTGAGCCTATACTAGTTGTCGAGGAGTCCCAATCTGATGAGCCAATCTTTGTTGAGTCACTTCTTAATGATTATAGACACCTTTGGGTAAATCATTACCTCGAGCATGTGCCTATTTTTCAAGAGCCTCCTATTGACAAACTTGTCTTTGAGGAGTCGTCTCTTGACCTTTTTCCCATCCCAGAGAAGTATCACTGTGACAAACTAGGTTTTATGGAGCCCATTATGCCATCACAAGCTTTACTTGTCTAATACCAAATATTCAATAAGACATCATTATAATAGAATACCCATCAGATGAAGAATCAAAGTTAGAGTCAGCTTCTATTATTGAATTGACATCAAATTTAGCATCAAAATCTAAACCAACATTAGTCTCAACATTGGATTTAGTGTCCCTTGGGTTGGAATTAGATTCAAAAGAATAATATTTTCATGGTTATTACAATATTGGTTATGCATGCCTTTTAGGTCAATTTGAATACATTTGTGATCCTTTTACAGTTTTTGAGGATGAGTAATTCAACTTTGAAATAAGTTATCCTAGTATCTTCTATGAGGATTATGCAGCCTCTCCCTATTCCATTACCATTCCACAAGCCATTACCATCAACCAAAATATCCATATCATTTACATTCCATATCCCATAAGTGTCGAGTGGGATTGATAGAATCACACTTTGTTGAACTGCATCCATGGCAACATAGTAGTTGAAAAAGAGCAAGGAGGCCAAGATCACATTTATATAGTAGAAGAACACTCTTCTAGTGAAACCTTTTTGGAGGTGCTATGATATAATTAAAGTTCCAACTCAGCATCTTCTAATGAAACTTTTTTAGAAGTGCTTGAAGAAAATCAAAGTCAAAATCCAATGTTCATTAGTGAAACCTTCTCAGAGGTGCTACAAGATAATCAAGACAACTTCATTGGTGAAAAACTCATTGAGGCACCGATAGCTAAGCAAAAAAGTTCTTCACTACTTGATGAAGACAAAATAAAAGAGAAAATCAAAATAGATTCCAATCTATAACCTAATTAGATGGTATCTACTCTCAATATTAAATAATAGAAAATTTTGGTGGTACTATTGAGAGAACAAGTCTTCGGCTCTACCACAACCAAAATTATGTTGAATCTAGTATCAACAACATTACATATAACTAAAAGTCTTGATTTTCATTTGTTTAGCCACCATTATACATTCCATTATCATTTACCATTCTATTTCAAAATCAAGCCTACCATCCATTATTTGTCCTTGTTTACCATCCACAACCACACTTTTCTTTATAGAGGCTACAAGATACCTTGTCTCAATGCTTGAAGGAATCATGATCAATGGCCAACGAAGATCAAAAAAGTATTCTCAAAAACCAAATTTTAAGGACATTTTTGAGAGAGTAGCTATTCAGATGAGGTGTGAGATATAAATTGATATGATCAAATATTCTATTTGTATCATTTGTTGATTAGGACATGCATCTCCCCATCAGTAGGAACAACAAAATAAAAAACCACACCCAAGCCAAAAACATGTACCATACTATTACATATCCATTTTCCATTTTTTCATATTTTTTATATTCACCCTATCACCTAGGGGTAAAACCTCTTACCATTTCATACATCCTATCATTCCATTCCTTTCTAGACCAAAGCCTATTTTTAGTCATCATACACAATCTTGTTTTGATCTTGGCTACTTTGGTTCTTTCCACACTTTTTGTGGGGGGATTCCAATAAATTTTCAACAATCAATAAAATTCATGTTTACAATGATAGTCTATGAAGGTAGTGTGATAGTTAATCTAGTAAGACATCTTTCATCCTATTAAGTTTGTTTACGTGAGCCTAATTATAACCACCTATGGGCAAATCAATGTTTCACCAGTCTTGCTACTAATTATAATCACATTTAGATAAATTAGTATCATTAACCTATGAAATTTTATACTATTTATAACTACATATGGGAAAAATAGGGGTAACACTTATTTATCATGAATTACCACATCACCTTGCCATTACTATTTTCATTTGACTAGCTATTTGCCAGTTTTGAGAACTTGTTGGGACCTAGTTGGTTTTTCCTCACCTTTTATGTGGATGGAATTATTTTGAATTGAGGTCATTTTAGGACTATGCAGGTCATGATAAATTCATTTTGAGGTCACCTCAGTCCCCCTTTCCATATGCTCTCACCATTTTATGAGCAACCTAAGCCAAATTCTCTTACCATTTTATGAGTAGGTATCTTGTCATTCTCTAATGAGTTAAGATACCTCAAAATTCCAAAAAGCATTCAAATATTTCAAAAATCCAAAAATATTTTTATCTTATCTAAGCCTAGTTAGTTATCCTCAATCCACCTTACTAGGGTATGGTCATTGTTAGGATGCTTTCTTTTGGTTTTGTTTTCAATCTTTTTGTTTATTTGTTTATTTCAGGTTGTTTGTTTGTTTATTTTTTTTCTATTTGTTTGTTTGTTTTTTTGCTTAATTATTTTTTTGCTTTCATTACTATTGCCTTAACTTAGTATATATTTTTTCATTAGGTGATTCCTTGCACACATTATTCTTGATTCTATCCATATTCATACATCAACATTGTCATCATGGTTTTTATCATTTGTGCATTATTTTTGAGTGTTTATTGGATATCGGGAGTCAGTCCTTATGCATTTTTTGGCCAAGTCTTCATGATGTTCTCTAATGATGCCTACCATCACATGATATAATAAACCTTAGCTTCAATAATTCTATGTAGTAATGGTGGCATCTCTTTAGCACTGACATATCGATTTTATCCTAATCATATCCTAAATAGAGTAATTAACATGAAATTTTTTTAATCTTTATTAGTTCATATGAGCATCTCCCTACTAGTATTCTAATTCATCATTACCCTCTATGTTAAGTTATCATCCTCCTTGTCCAATTTTATCATGTTTGCCATAAACAGGGTCCAATGATTATAACCACCTATGGGCAAATCATTGCACACCATCCCACATGCATTTATCAATGATTATAACCACCTTTGAGAAAATCATTGTGTTGTCACCAATTTACTTTTTCTACCTTACAAGGGTATGTTATTATCTTATTTGTTTGTCCTAACTAAGGTAGCTCCATCTTTCAAATGATTATAACCACCTTTGGGCAAATCATTGTATTATCACACCATGTTGCCACTATCAGGGTATACTATTTATAACCATCTTTGGGCAAACCATTTTGCACCATCCCACTTACATTATCAATGATTTTTACTACTTTTTAAATATTGTTGTGTTTTCACCCCATCATCTTTCCTTTCTTTGGTCCCCTTATTTCACTTCTTTCTTTTTGAGGGACCGTTTGCTGACTTACTTGTGCCAACCATTCCCTCGAGGGGGTGTCATATAATTAGTTTATCATCATTGTATTTGTAGGCATACATGAACTTTTCATTCTTTGAGAAGACATTACTATGATTATAGCTTGCAATGCCTTCCCAAATAGGGGAAAACTATAGACACCTAAATCTAGCCACTGATAACCTCTAATCAGGCTTTTGGCCAATTTCCACTTAAGATACACAATTTGGCCTAAAAGTACTAAAACAAGCTAAATGATGTGAAATTATCATATTCAAGTGCTGATTTTAGCTAGGGTATCCTTAAATGGGGTAATGTAATTTATGGGCCAACTAACTTTGATCAGATCATTCTGAGTCAAAATGCCAATTTTGTACCTAGGTGCTTTGGATTGATATTTCCTATCAAATCTCTTGCACAAGACATGTGCCTTTATTCGAACATTTAAACCTATGTTGGAGGACTCTTCTAGGTGAAGAACATACCATAAAGCCAAGAAACAAGACAAGGGATAATTAAAGGTAGATTTTACCCTTTAACTAACATATAGTCTATACACCTTCAAATGCCTCACCTATAGACCTATCTAAAACATGACTGTAAGAACTCAGCTAGACAATGAGTTTGTAATATGGACCTGTCATCTTCCCCTATGATGATGAAATGCAAGTAGGTAGGCCTTAGGAAGACAAATGATAAATGCATTTTGAAATTTTTGATTTGGTAGTGTGTGAAAAATGAGAAAAATATTGCAACTAAATAATATTTTGAAAAAACACCTAATTAGGCTATGTGAACTACTCCAAGCATGCAAATAATTAAAAATGAAAATGTGAACTAATTAATAGCATATATTTATTAGTTCTCAAATTAAGATTAAAATTATAAATGGGAATATGGTTCTAACACATTTGACATCACCTTCTAATTCCAATCCATTCAAAATTTGGACCAATAATAAGATATTCTGATCAATTTGAGTAATTTGTACATTAAGTGCTTAAACATGCTTAAGAGATAATTAATCCAAATCAAGGCCTAATCATGAATTCCATGGAAACTTATTGAATAATTTATTTTGGAAATTAATATTGAATATATGTATCATTAGGTGATCTCATTTCTTGCGAAGACATCCCTATGCCATAAATTCCACAAATATCAGGATTCATGCCCTCCATGCCTCATCAATGCCTTCCATGATGCCCTCCATGCCTCTTAATTTCCCCTTATTCTACTGTCATGATGAGGATAATTATAAAATTAATCCCAAATATTGAGTTAATCCTCAACCACACATGTCAATCTTAGGATGGATGGTTTAGGTTGATTCTAGACATTCTCAAAAAATTATAAATAAAGAGGCCATGAACATCATTTCTAAGCTATTTTGGTGCAAAATTATAATGCACAAATGTCTTCAATAATCCATTGCAATTAGTGTTACCATGCCAAATTGATTCCAAGCTAAGACAAACCATAAGCCAAAAGTGCCAAGGAGAGATGGAGGTAGCCAAGCTTCCATTTCCAAGGACTTCATGAGCACAAGTCGAGCAAACCACTACAACAAGAATTTTGGAGCATCCAAGGAAGGTAAAAGAGGGTTTCTTTTGAATTTTAGTTATGTGTTTTATTCATGTTTGTTAACTAAGCTCTCCCTAGTGTCTAGGCCTAGAGATGTTATTCTATTTAGTGTGTTTATTTCATTTTGTTTTTATTTTATAACTAACACCATACTAACCATCCTCTCTTGAGTCAAATTCTTAGATCACAATACTAGATCAACCTACTCGACCTTGTTCTATTATGTTTCCAAACTAGACCATCCTGACTGATCATGTTATGTTTCATATAAAAAAGGTAATTCAATTTTATTTCATAGTAATTAATTTAACCTTTGATTTGAAAATATTTAACTTCCCATTTATTTACTTAAAAAAATAAAAAATTAGATTTCACCATTTGATTTTCACCTTTATTTTCACATTGTCTTGATTTTCCTAGAAACTTTGTAACAAAAGTTTTAAAATTACTTATATACTTTTGTGAAGGGATACATAATCCTTTATTTATGGTCATTATCTATCATTTATAGATATTGTGGCATGAGGGGATTTACCCAATACTCAGTCATAGTACAAATCCAAACATGGTCTTTAGTTTCCACATACCTCATGGTATTTAAGACATGCTTAAGATATCCCTTTGTATTAAACCTTAGTTATCCAACGATTTCATTTATCATTTGGTTCATTAGTTAGTGGTTTACACTAAGAATTTACTTCTAACTTACCCTTAAAAATGGGTTTAGTGGGTTATGGGTAAGGTTTAATCCTCCATATTTAACATTTTAAAACATCAGATTGTCACTATCCAATAGACAAACAAGTATCTTTTGGAGCCTAAAAGTACATAAAATCATTTAGTATATCTACCTAATTTTATTTTTGAAAATTTTTCTACTTGATATCATGTTGACCAATGTTGACATAATTTTATATTGTGTGACTTAGCTATATTTACTAGAATTAACCTATTTGATTATGTTTGAATAGACTAAGTTGATGATCTCAATTTAGTATTTTATATTCTACCTATCTTCCTTTTTTTCCAAAACAAAATCATCTAGTTTATATTTAATGTTTTATATATTCTAATAAGTATATTATCTTATCTTATTCATTTTATAGACTAATATTTTCCCTATTTATCCAACTAAGTCAACCAACTCGACTCAATTTATTTTCTAGACCATTATGTTTTTGTTTGTCTAAGTAAGTCAATCGATTTAGATCAATTTATTTTTTAGCCTCTTAATTTTCCTATTTATCCATCTAAGCAACCATCTTGACTTAATTTATTTTTTAGAGAATTATACTTCAAAAAAATGGGAGCATTCAAAGTTGATATTCAAAATCCCTCCCTCTCATGCTTAACAGTCTTAGAAATGAATAAATTATTATCTCCATCTAAAACCTTCATATATAACAACAGTTCTTCCACATCATGGTATGATCCTAATAATTTATTTTAGTTCCATGTTGTCATTGGTAATTCTCATGATACATATTTTGCACTTGCAAAATTTATGGTTTCTTTCATGTTAGGAGATGCCTTTAAATGCTATGATCATCCTAATTATATCTAAGCTTCTCAAAATATAATCCTTCCCAGATATATTACCTAAAAACCTCAAAAACCTTCCTTAGATCCCAAAGCATAATACTCTATTTAAGAAAAATTGTGCTACTAATTTTGATTATTATCAATATTATACTAATTCACAATATGTGAATGTAGCTAAAGTCAATTATATTCATAAACCTACTCACAAATACCTTGTTACCAAACCCAAAAAACCATTTATTAAAGATCTACTTAAATACACTATAACTTCTAAGCCCTCATATTCAGAACCATCCACTAGTGATGACCCATCTCCACTAGCGGACCCTTAGATAATTCCAAAAACTACCCTACCTAATCAGGCAAAACTCACTCTTCTTCTAAAACCTCACTAGAATTTCTTAAATGAACTCAGTTATATTCCTTGTAAAATTTCACTCATAGAATTAGTAATAATTGCTCCTTATCATTTTAAGTTCCTTATATAATAACTACAAGATAGAATAACCTACATCTAATGTTTATGAACTACCTATTAATGTTCTTTAACCTATAAATGTCTATGATATTAAAATAATTTATTCTACGAGACGCTCCATATAATTTCTTAAAGATGATATGATAAGTGATGAAATTATATTTTGATTTCATGATCCACCCATTTTTATAAAAAAATTGCATCAATAACACTATTTATAAAAATTTTAATTGATGAAAGATTTGAAATCAATGTTACTTCTCTTTGGTTAATTCATAAAATTAAATATTCTAAAGAAAATCTTTAAAAAACTTGAATCACGTGTCTTGGATTTGATAAAATAACCAAAGACCAATTGGTTTCATTTGGATCCCTCTTACCATTGTTCCTAAAACAATCCAAACCAAAGTCATAAATCTTACTCTTCCTTTACCTTACAACATGATCTTAGGTCATCCATGGACTTGTCATATTCATGTGATTACATCCTTTAGAAGATAATGTATTAAATTCATAAATAATGTGAAACATTACAAGCATAAGGCTGATCATAATCCTTGGATCATCCCAATTCAAAATTTAAAATATCAATATCATAATCCTACCATACCTCAGATCAATAGTCCTCTTCCTGAGTTTTTTAATATGCATTCAGATTTACATGTAACTCTTGGATATTTAGATGATGATGGACCTAATGAGTTAAAAAAAAAATTAAATGCCACTTGATTACCTCCTTATATCATGGAATGGCTGCCTCCTTATCTTATTTCATGAGATATAACCTTTCCCTTAATAGATGATACCACTAATAATCGTCCCCCATATAATGTACATGGAACATTTTATGTAGAGGATTATTTCACTTGTAATGAATATGGGATGGACAAACTATTTCAATATCCTTTAGCTATGTATCCTTGTACTTTTTAAAATATGGGCATCTCCACTAAATATGTCCTTAATCAAACAAACACATGTTATATCTCCATTGTATGATGATAGTTGCATTATAGTGCAAGTTCAGTCATGAGAATTAGATGTCCTACATTATCAAAAAAACATGCCTTTATTCATGATGTTCATGTCATTCACATATCCTCTAATAATGAATCAAAACCTATAAGCTATGTACCACTTATCAATTAACCTTTTCTAGATAACCCATAGGTCATCCAAGAAATTGACCAATTTGATATAATCCAACATATAATTACTAATTTGACTAATCCAATAAATTTATTAACTCGGGATTCATTACCTCAAATATATCCTATTAAACAAACAAATTCTCTACTTATTACCCATAATTCTATCCCAACCAATGATAGTGGTTATCTCACTATCTCAATATAGTATTCTATTGGACATTCTACCTCTTTTCCTAAAATTACATTAGATGCACAAGCTACAACTATTCGACAAATTCATTATGAGTTCGATAATCATGGAAATAAAATTTTGGATCTTGAAGTGGATGATGAGTATTATGGATCTTTACCTATTATACCTAGTAACAAAGCTATTTTATAACTATTCCAAAGTCATGAACCTCAAGTTACACACAAACATCACAAACTTGGTTACTTTGAGAAATGAAATCCTTGTTTCAACAATTTTATTTATAGTATCAATCTTAATACACATCTTATTTCCTCACTTACTCCTAATCCATATTATTTCCAAGATGGAATATGTATACGCATAATATTTTCAAACTTTATCAATTACTAATTTTTTATCTTATAGGAACCTGTTGAGTCTCAATATCTCTAAACCTATTGAGTTTTAATATCTCTAAAGTGTACAACTTGAGGGGTGCACTAAGAAAGGGGTGGGTAGACCATTGGTTCTTCATAATATTTTTTTCCTTTTACTACCACTTTATATCAATCCAAATTTCTCCTAAAAACATTTCCCTAATACTTTCTTCCTCTTTTGCAAACTCCTCTAGTCATATACCACATTTATTAGAATATCACCTGACACCCTTATTGTTACAAGATTATGAAGTGAGGGGGTCGGCCCTAATACCAAGCTAGTACCATTACCACCACATATCCCTTTCAGCCCGAACATCCTAAAAACAACCTTAGATTGATTTCTAGCTCCTTATTTCATCCATCTTTCCTATCACACTAAAATTACACTCTATTATAAATCTAATAACACTTAGGATGACCAATTAGTTAGCATTTACTTTTTACTTGATTGCTTTCTCTTTGATCATTATGTGTTGTATTGTTTCATTGGCCAGTGTTGGTGTAAGGTTTGTGTTGTGTGCCTCAATTGAATTAGTCATATTGATCCAATTATTTGTGTGTTTGCTTTCATTCTTACTTCAAATTATCTTTCAAATTTTCCCCTATTTTAGAACACTTTCATCTTACTCAATATAATATCTTATAGACTATTTTTTACTTTCCAATATAGAGTACATAGTGGACCCATTAGACTATGTATTCTTTTTATCCATTATCTTAGTAGTACCCTATTGACCTAGTCAATTGTATGCTAGTTAGCCAACCCTGTTCTTTGTTTGCATGACTCTATTATTTATCTATTCAACTTTGTTATTTATTTAGTCAACTTTGTTCCTAATTTTTATTCTTCCCTATTCTCTTTTTATTTCATAAAGCATCATGAAATACCCTATCAAAATCTTCTTGGAAAACTCGAATCCATTTAGAAACTATATGGGGTGTTCTTTTCTTCATATCTTTTTTTCCTATTTTTATCATTTGGGGCATATTATGATTCCCACCCACATATCACATCAGCCTTTGGGGAATATTGTGATGCCCATCCCTACATCTAATTACTCACTAGGGCATCTTATGATGCACACTCTTATTCTAAATTGCATGATACCAAACTAATTCAACTTCAAGAAATCTTCTAAGACCACAACTTTATCTTTCAAATGCTCATTATTGATATAGACATCAACTTAGATATTTTCCCATCTTATCATGATTTCTATATGATATATTAAAACATTTTTTGAAGTATATCTACATGGGTCTCAACCTTTGCATTAGTTCCTCCTTTTTTGGTCCTTTGGTTTTCACCTTTTCTCATGAGTTGAGTTGTAAAACTGTAGATAGAACCCAATCTTCCTCATTATTTTCCTTTTGTTCTCACTATTTATTTCCTAATATATTTTTACACCCCTTGGGTTCAATTTTCAAGAGTTGTAATGTAAGACCATGGATAGGACCTAGTCTTCCTCACAAATACCTTCTTTATCACTCTATTTTTCACATACTTTGTGTACCCTCTTAAATCTCTCTTTTATGATTTGTAGTGTAAGACCATAGATAAGACCAGACCTTCCTCATAAAATCACCATTTTTCAAAATTTAGTATTCATTCTCTAGAATATTTAGCAATGGTTACAAGTGTTTGATCTTTTGTTCTCAGCTTTAGCTTTTTCTCCTTTTATATATAAAATTTTCATAACAATAAGGTGTTAGGATGTTTTTCTACACTTACCTCATTCTTATGATAAGGAATCACACTTTAATATCATTTTATCCTTTTTTCACCCTTTTCCACACTTTTTATTATGATTTGAAGTAATTTAAATTGTTTCATGTTCTCATTCCTCTTAATTTCCTTTCATTTCTTTCCACATTGGATTTAACAAGATATATATTTTATTTTACCTAAATTAGCAAGATTATTAGATACCATGTCCTCTAGGTTCTCTTTCTTATAAACCAAGTCCACAGTATTCAAATGATAGTCATATTTAACACCCATGTTTGGTTTTTCAAATCCATATAGAGGAGGAATAGAAAAATCCATCAAAAAAGTTAAAATCCAAATAATTTGAAACAAAAGGCAATGATAAAAAAAGAAACATACCAAGTCAAAATTCCCATTCACACCAAAAGATGTGATTCATAACACATATTCTATCTCTAATCAAAGATAAAACTCCATAGTTGGCTTCATGATAGAGTTGAGGTCCATTGGGGTGTGGTAAGCTAGTAGATTAATAGAAGAATTTAATAAACTATATGGTGCTACCTACTTTCTCACACTAGTACCCAATCTTCACAGTAAACTGATGGCTTTTTAATATGTCCTAAGGAATGGGGAACACCTTGTGGGAAGGTAGGTCCATTTTAATTTTCATGCATCTAGCCTTCATGGGATTATCTACATACTTCATTTGTTGACCTAAGATTTGTATGGCTAGCAGAAGTTATTCAAAGTCCTTAATGTTGAAATCCCTCATTTTTTGAAAAACCTAATTTCAGTGTCTTGATTTAGATAAATATTTCCTCTACCTTAGTTTTTACTTCATTCTCCCCTCCACCCATTTCATTTCCCCTTGATAGGTAAGTGTTATTCTAAATATTTTCCCTTATTTTATATTCCCTCTTATTATTATATTAAAAACATGCTAGCACAACTTTATTTTAGTTTTATCTATCTTTAGAATAGAATAATATGCACGAGGATTATTTTATTTATACCATGACTCTACATCTCTAGAATTGTTATGGTTTATTTTACCATTTTCCATTGGTGTATCCTTTTTTTTCCATGCACCTAAGTTTGTTTATACTTTCATGTTATTTTTCCATTATTGAGTGAGTTTGGATTGTTACTTATCACTCATCAATGTTGTTTTCCCTTTTATGCACTTTTTCCATTCACGATTGGTTAAGGATTCTTATTGCTCTTTAATCAATGTTGGTTTACCATTTGTTTTATTTCCCATATTTGTTTAAGTAAGGATTGCTACTAATTTTACATTGATGTTTGATTACCATTTTTGACATGTATCCTTGGTTTGACTTAGATTTTTTACCTTTCTTACTTAAGGTTTACTTGTTTAAGTTTTTCAAAACTTAATAACATTGACTTTTTTGGTTACCTAATTTACTCTAATTTTTGACTTGATTGAGTGAGGTTGGATTGTTACTTCTCACTCATCAATGTTGTTTTCCCTTTTCTGGAATTTTTACATTGATGATTGGTTAAGGATTCTTATTACTCTTTCATCAATTTTATTTTACCATTTGTTTTATTTCCCATATTTGTTTAAGTAAGGATTGTTACTAATTTTACATTGATGTTTTATTACCATTTTGTTGGAAATATTGTCATTGATGTCAAAGTTCTATCATTATTAGTGATAAAGGCCCCATTTAATTTAATGGTGTTTTTAATATTCATATATTGGATAATGTGTGTTAATATTTATTTAATATTAATGAACATATTTTTGGTTGCATATAAGTTAAAAGAGGGCCCATGGAGAATTCAAAGAGTCACAAAGTAAAAGATAAAAGAGGAATGCAACGAATTTTATCATGAAGAGTCATCTTGAGTAATTTCAAGAGTCACCATGAAAATATAAAAGATGGTATGGTGCATTTTTCCATGAAGGGACACTTTGAGGAATATGAAAAGCCACCAAGATAAAGACAAAATAGGAAAGGATGCATTTGCTTATGAAGGGTCACCATATGGATTTTCAAATGGAAGGATACGAAAGGTCATGCAAGTTTGGTGCCATTTTCCATGAGGATTGAAGGGTCACAAAAGGTGAATTCCAAATGTCATTTGGAAAGCTTTAAATAAAGGCTTGAGAAACCATTTGTAATATGCAAGAGAGTGCATGGTTTGTATTTGTTTTTGAAGAGAGAAAAATAGGAGATATTATAGAGTTCTATCATTTATTGAGTAACATTGAGAAATAGTTTTGTTTTATACAAAAGAAGCCTTGGTGATCCTATGGGTTGGTGCTCATAAATATTTGCAAGGGGTTGGTGCTCCTCTGGGTTGGTGCTCGCAAATAGTTGTTATGTTTGTGCTTGGCAAAGGGGTTGGTGATCCTACAAATTGGTGCTTGTAAACTTTATAATTTAAGTTGGTGCTCATTCATATACTTGAGATTGTTCTCCATAGTTTTTCCCAATTTGGGTTTCCATGTAAAAATTTGGTCTCTCTCTCTCTCTCTCTCTCTCTCTCTCTCTCTCATGTGGTGCATATTATTATTTCAATTTTATTGTATATCTTAAATGTGTGATTAAAGTGGTTAAATAAAAGAAATCAGATTAAGTAAAAGATATATAATATACTAATTCACACCCCCCCTCTTAGTATATTTTATGCTTAATAATTGGTATCAAAGCAGGTTTCCTTGGAAAAAATTTTACAGCTTGAAAGTAGATCGAGAAAGCATGATGGTTGGATCACATGAAGGTTTTTATACAAATAAGGTACCTTTATTTGATGGGAAAAATTATGTTTTTTGGAGCATAATGATGAATAATTATTTGATGGCCCTTGGATTTGACATATGGCAATTAGTGGTGGAGGAATATGAAGAGCCACATACACTTGTAACTACTCTAATAGAAAAGAAGGAAAGTGAAAATAATGATAAAGCTTTAAATATTATTTTATGTGTTTTATGTGAATCATAATTTATTAAAGTTATGCAATGTAAATCTACTCATGAAACTTGGGTAAAAATTGAGAATATTTACAAAGGTGATGGAAAGGTTCAGCAAGCTATGCTTCAAACTTTTAGAAGATAGTTTGAGAGTTTGAAGATGGAAGAAGAAGAAAATATAACAAGTTATTTTTTGTGGGTTGATCAAATAGTTAATTAGATTCAAGGTCTTAGAGAAAAGTTAGAATAATCAATTGTGGTTAAAAAAGTTTTGAGATCTCTACCATTGAGATATGATGCAAAAGTTTTAGTAATTGAAGAGATAAAGAATTTAGCCAAGCTAAAGATGGATGAGCTACATGGTATTTTTATGGCATATAAGATGCGAAATAAACAAGAGAAACCCTTAAAGAGAGAAGTTTATTTCAAGACATCAAATAAAGAGAAGGCTAAGATTCAAGAATCAAGTGATAGTTATAGCGATGATGAAGATGACAATGGATCTCTATTCATTTGCAAGCCAAAAAAAGGCACAGGTAAATATCAAGTAATAATATCTTTCAAATATTTTAATTATGGAAAGATTACATATTTTGTAGTTAAGTGCGCAAATAAGGGTAATGGTGATAATTAAGAAGGAAAGTCTACATAAAAGAATTTCAAAGGAAAATTCAAGAAGAGATTCAAAAGAAGAGATTTTATTCATGGCTATAATAAAGATGCCTTCACAAGCAAAAGTATAGATGATCAAGAAGAAGAAAAGGATGAAGATGAAGTGAATCTATAAGGATAACTCATTTTTGCATTATAATAGCTATAATCTCTTGAGAATAAGAATCAAAGATTAAATCTCCAAATTGAGAAAGAAGAAAAGGAGTCAAAGGAAATAATTGAAGATCTACAAACACACTTTAAAGAAGCTAAGAAAAATGAAGAAGATATAATGGCACAATTGAAAATAGTAAGTAAAGTATGTGAAAAGTATGTTATTGAAATTACTTCTTTAAAAATAGATCTTGAGAAAACAAATAAAACAATCAATGATAGAGCAACCAATGATTTAAAATTTGAGAATAACACTAATATGTTAAATAAGATATTAGAAAATCAAAGATCAATGTCAGATATGATAGGTATTGGATTTGAAAAAGAGAAAGGGAAGGCCACTACTTTCATAGACAAGGAAAAAGGAAAGATCTGTGATGAAGCTCTTAAAAAAGAAGAAATAAAAATGGAAGAAGTTAAGAATACAAAGGAGATCCCAAACAAAGAAGGCTAGAGAGAATAGAGCTACAAAAGGTAATCAGGTCATAGATACATAAAAATGTCCTATTTTATGGTTAATATTTTTATTGTAATGGATATGATCATAAGCAAATAGAATTTCAAAAAAGGGCTAACAATTTTAGAAATAAGGAGAAGGAAAGTCACGCAAAGTCAAGAAAAAGCCACAACTCTTTTGCTTCTCTATCAGGCTTTAATGAAGAGGCCATAATATGTTACAAGTTTAAAAAATTTAGAAACTTATCCTAGTACTATAGAATTGTGTTTGATTAAATCAAGAAAGACCAAAGTTTCAAGGCTACATTCATCAAGAAGAAAGTTTAGATAGGTTCATGATAGAAGAAACAACCTAAAAAATCTATGTTGGTACAAACAACTTTGTATGCAAGAAATTAAGAAAAGCCATGGTTCATTGATAGTGGATGTTTGAGGCACATGACATGAGACAAAAGAAATTTCATAACCTTGAATAAGATGAATGGTGGATTAGTGAAATTTAAAGATAATACTACTACCAAAATTACTGGAAAAGGTACACTAAATTTGGATAATGGTAGAACTAAAAATAAAAATGTTTTGTATATAGAATGTCTTAAGATTAATATTTTAAGTGTAAGTCAAATGTGTGATCAAGGTCACACACTAAATTTTTATGTTTAAGGTTATGAAATTAGGAGAAAATATTCAGATGTGTTGATTTTAGATGCTCAAAGAATAGGTAATAATTTGTATATGTTATCAGACATCAAAGGTCAAAGATGTTGTTTGAGTCAGATTGGAGAAAGTTAGCTATGGCATATGAGAATAGGTAACATAAATTTTTATAATCTTGTTAACATTAGAAAAAATCAAGCGTCAAAAATATTCCAAAGATTACAAAGCCATCTATCATGCTTTGTGGACCTTATCAGCATGGGAAGCAGGCTAGAAGGTGGTTCAAAACAAAAGAGTACTTGACCACTCAGATGTTAGAGCTTGTTCACATTGATCTATGTGGACCTATGAGAGCTTAAAGTACTCAAGGTGAGAAATATTTCATTTTTATTATTGATGATTTTTCACGTATGACTTGGGTATTGTTTTTTACAAAAAATTAAAAGCTTTTAGACATTTCAAAGCATTAGTTGAGAATGAAACTAGTTTGAATATTAAGTGTCTAAGATCATATCGAGGAGGAGAATTCATGTTAGATCAATTTATTGATTTTTGTGAAGAACACGAAATAAAGAGACATTATTCAGTAGCTAGAACTCCACATCAAAATGGAGTAGTTGAGCAAAGAAATATAATAGTTCAGGAGATGGTGAGGACAATACTAAATGAATCTAAGATAATGTATAAATATTGGAGAGAGGTGGTTCTAAAATAGTGCATATTCAAAATAGAGAATTATTGAGAGTCAATAGTGACAAGACTCCTTGTGATCTATGGAAAGACAAACTAGCAACAATTGATTATTTTAGAGTTTTTGGCAGCAAATGCTTCATAAAGAGAATTGACAAAAAACTTGGAAAGTTTGAATCTAGAGCAGATGAAGGTATATTTCCTGGTTATTATTTCAAAAGTAAAGCTTAAAAATTTTATAAAAAAATAACTAAGAAATATTTTGAAAGTGCAAGTGTTAGGATAGAAGAAGATGGAACACAAAGAATTAGTGATCTAGTAGACCTTCCTAAAATCATTGAAGAGGAAGATTTTGAAGAATCAGATGAAGATGAGAAGAAAGATAAAAAGGACACCAAAACTCCATCCAAATATGTTTAATTTTTTTTAATGAAAGTGACATCATTGGGGACATAAATGAAAGAATTCAAACTAGAAGAATGATGGTAAGTGAATCCAAGCAAGTTAATTTATCTTTGTTATCCAAAATTCAGCCTAGAAATTTTTCAAATGATAGACATGATAAACATTTAGTTAAGGATATGGATAAATAATTAAATAAAATAGAAAAGAATGATACTTTAGAATTAGTGCCTAAACCAAAATATCATAATCTGATAACAAAATGGGTTTATAGAAATAAGTTGAATGAAAATGGAGAAGTGACTAGGAATAAAGTAGGATTAGTATGTAAAGGATATGCTCAAATTGAGGGAATAGATTTTGAATAAACTTTTGCACTAGTGGTAAGGTTAAAGGCTATTAGAGTGTTTCTTGCATATGCAGTGTTACAAAATTTCAAAGTATTTTAGATGGATGTCAAATCTATCTTCCTAAATAGGAATCTAGAAGAAGAGGTCTACATTGAGCAGCCTGAGGGATTTATTCTCTCAAATATTAGTAGAAATGTATGCATATTGAAGAAAGCATTATATGAATTGAAACAAGCTATGAGAGATTGGTATGTAAGACTTGATAAGTACCTAAAGGATCAAGGTTTCAAGAGAGGATTTGCTGACAGTAATCTCTACATCAAAATAGAAGGTGAGCATCAATTAATTGTTGTGGTATATGTTGATGACATCATTTTTGCAGGAAACATTGAAAATATGAAAAAATAATTTTCTAATAATATGCAAAAATAATTTGAGATGTCTATGCTAGGATAATTGTCATTTTTTTAGAATTGAAAATATTTAGGTCAGATAAAGGAATTTTCATATCTCAAAGTAAATATGCCAATGAAATGTTGAAATTTTTTAGTTTTGAGTATTATGCACTAGTTGGCACACTAATGTGTATAGAAAATAAGGTGATCAAGGATGAAGATTCACCTATTGCAGATCAATATTTGTATAGATCTATGATTGGTAGTCTTTTATATTTGACAACATTGAAGCCAAACATCATTCATGTATTAGGTATGGTTGCAAGATATCAGTCATCTCTAAAAGATAGTCATGTTCAGTTGGTGAAGAGAATATTCAGATATATCAAGGGTACATTGGATTATGGATTATGGTATCCCACAAATAGAGATTTCAATTTGGTTTTTTATATATATTTAGATTGGGTAGGGTCCTTGGATGACAGAAAGAGTACAAGTGGAGGATCTTTCTTCCTTGGTGATAGATTAGTATCATGGCTAAGCAAGAAGTAGAATTTAGTATCACTTTCTATAGCTAAAGAATAATTTATTGCAATGGTATTGTGTTGTACTCAAGTGCTTTAGATGAAGTAAACTTTGGAAGATATCAAGGTAAAATATGATGAACCTATTTATATTTTTTTGTGACAACACAAGTGATATTAATATTTTGAAGAATCCAGTGATGCATTCAATAACAAAACATATTCCCATTAGATATCACTTCTTGAGAGAGTAGGTTTTAGATCAACAGGTTAAGATGGAGTATATCAGAACTACATAGTAGATTGTAGATATTTTCACAAATACAATACCAAAAGACACATTTGAGTATCTATGAGAGAAGTTGGGAATAATTTATTTTACTTCTTGTGATTGAGGTTTAGCATCAATCTAGGGGGAACTAAGTGTTAGATCTAGGTAGGCCCTTCTCCATTGATGTCAAAGGGGGATAATAACATATATAGGGAATATGTACAAGTTGCTACAGTAAGGGGGAGTTACTATATGTTTTTTAGATGTTAGTATGTGTAAGTTTCAGGATGTGGCAATATTAGTTTGAGGTTGTCATCAATGACAAAGGGGAAGATTGTTGGAAATATTGTCATTAATGTCAAAGGTCTAGCATTATTGGTGATAAAGGCCCCATTGCATTTAATGGTGTTTTTTTATATTCATACCTTGGCTAATGTGTGTTAATATTTATTTAATATTAATGAATATATTTTTGGTTGTATATAAGTCAAAAGAGGGCCAATGGAGAAGTCAAAGAGTCATGGGGTAAAAGACAAAAGAGGAATGGGACACATTTTCTCATGAATAGTCATTTTGAGGAATTCCAAGAGTCACCATGTGAAGACAAAAGAGGGTATGGTGCATTTTTGTATGAAGGGACACTTTGAGGAATATGAAAAGTCACCAAGATAAATACAAAAGATGAAAGGATGCATTTTATTATGAAGGGTCACCATATGACTTTTTAAATGCAAGGATATAAAGGGTAATGCAAGTTTGGGACCATTTTCCATGAGAATTGAAGGGTCACAAAGGGTGAATGCCAAAGATCATTTGGAAAACTATAAATAAAGGCTTAAGAAGTCATTTGTAATATGAAAGAAAGTTCATGGTTTGTATTTGTTTTTGAAGAGAGAAAAGTAGAATATATTGTAGAGTTATATCATTTGTTGAGTAAGAAACATTGAGAGATAGTTGTGTTTTATACACAAGAGGGGTTGGTGCTCCTATGGGTTGGTGCTCACAAATATTTTTAAGGGGTTGGTGTTTTTGTGGGTTGGTGATCACAAATAGTTATTATGTTGGTACCTGGCAAAGGGGTTGGTGCTCTTGTAAGTTGGTGATTACAAAATTTGTAATTTGAGTTGGTGCTCATTCATATACTTGAGATTGTTATTCGTGGTTTTTCCTACTTTGGGTTTCCATGTAAACATCTGGTGTCTCTCTCTCTCTTATGTGGTGCATATTATTGTTTCAATTTTATTGCATATCTTGAATGTGTGATTAAGTGGTTAAAGAAAAGAAATTATATTAATTAAAAGATATATAGCATACTGATTCACCCCCCCTCTCAGTATATTTTGTACTTAACACATTTTTGACATGTATCCTTGGTTTGATTTAGTTTGTTTACCTTTCTTACTTAAGGTTTAATTGTTTAAGATTTTCAATCTGTAATAGCATTGAATTTTTTGGTTACCTAATTTAATCTAATTTTTGACTTGGTCATTTTTTCTAACTTAGTATTTATCACCCCAACTATCCAAATTTCCAATTACATCTTGTCCACATATCACTAGTTATCTTGGATTTCTTGTGTTTATTTATTTTTTATCTTTAGTTTTGTATCCTTAGGTTTATCAAAAGTAGTCTCTGTGCCCTCCATGATCAAAATTACAAACAAAAAATAAAACCATCCAACAATAAAGGGAAGTTAAGGTACACATACATTAATTTTATTTTTAGTTATTTTCAATTCATTAATTTAATTTTAGTTATTTTTTATTTAAAATACTACAATTTTTTATCTTTAACATTATATGTTGTTATGCTATTTTTCTAAGAACAATACCCTATTTCAATCGAGTGACACATGATGATCTTCGAGTGGGGAATATATATACACATAATATGTTCAAACTTTATCAAAAATTGATGCTTTCTCTCTTTCAAGAACCTATCGAGTCATAATCTCTCTAAGTGCATGCCTTAAAGTGTGCACTAAAAAAGGGTTAGAAAGACCATTATTGATTAGAAATATTGTTTTCCATTTACTACCACTTATTATCTACACAACCATCTCCTACAAACATTCCCATAAGCTTTTCCTCCTCTTTTTCACCCTCCTATAGTAATTTTCCACTTTCATTAGCCCTTACCTAGCCTAAAACCCTTTCTAATGGTTTATGATACATTGTTAGCCTCATCAACTTGCACTCTAATTGAAAAAACTTGTTTGGGGTCTACGTCAGCCCCTGGCTAACTTGAACCAAGACTTAATTTTTTTTATCAATAACAATATAGAGTCGATTGGACTGACCTTGTTGGCTAAAATTTTGTAAAGGACCAGGGTTAGACTCAACGATATAAACACATTCATTTAATCATTTATTAGAGACAACAAGAGTTAATTATTGATTTTCACTTCTTTACAATCTACCTTTCTACCATTCTACTTGAGGATTCTTATCTTAGGGTTTCTAATTAGAGAACAATCTTGTCTTTTGAAAAATTCTTGGATGTTTTAGCGTTTCTTAGTGATCCTCACAAACCACAACAACCTCTTCTAAAGCAAATTTTTTGAAGTGAAAGATTGGGTCTCGATGGGTTTATATTTAAGGTAAGTATCTCTAACTTTGCTTCCCTCTTTTAGTCGATAAAGTAACATAAGTAATGGCTTTTGAATGTATTCCTCTCTCCATACATTAGGGTTTTACCTATACATAGCTTAAATAGTATTCTCTTATGCATATTTACTTTTATGTTTACTAACCCTCATTTGTGCCACAAGATTTGGTGAGCACTAGATTATACTTTGCTTTGATTTTGTCATTTGTACATTAGTGAATATGAAAAAATAGGACCTAGTTAGGGTTATTGCATAGTTTTACTTGACTAGAGGCTTTTTAACCCTCCCTAGTGATATTAATATATTAAGAGATCCATTTTTTATCTCTAGAAGATCCATCTTGTTTATGAACCTGAATATGTAATGTATCAAAAATCAAAAGTGTAAGTAGGATTTATCTTCTCTAAACTAGGATTGATTTATAGATCAGTTGCATTTCCCTTTGCATACATTCTGGTGTTGAATTTCTCTAAATTTTAACTTGGTAATTTGGTCTAAATTATAATTTGTCACCCAGATTGCCAAATTTCCATGTATGTCTCATCCACATAACATCAGTTGTCTTGGCTTTCCTATTTGCTTGTTTTTTAGTTCTAGTTTGCATCTTTGGGTTTGTTGAAAGCAATCTTTGTGCCTCCATGATCAAATATAAAAAACATAATAGATAAACATCCAATGATAAAGGTAAGTCAAGGTACACATACATTTATGTTATTTTTAGTTATTTACATTTAAGTAATTTATTTTTACTTGAAAATACTATAATTTTTTAGCTTCAACATTATATGTTGCTATGTTCTTTCTTGAATCACCATCCCCTATTACACCTAAGTAATACATGATGAGTTTCAAGTGGGGAATATGTATACATATAATATTTTAAAAATTTACCAATTACTGATACTTTCTCTTTGGTAAGAACCCATCGAGTCTCAATATCTCTAAGTGCATGCCTTAAGGACTACACTAGGAAAGTGGTGGGCAAACCATTAGTGCTTCATGGGATTGTTATCCCTTTACTACAATTTTTGATTAATCCATCCTTATAATAAAAATATTTACTTAAGATTTTCCTCCTTTTTTCACCCTCCTCTAGTAATTTTCTTCCTTAATTAGCCTTTCCCTAGCCTAAACCCCTTTTTGATGATTTATGATACAATGTTGATCCATCAACCCTGAATTTTAATTAACAAAACTTATTTAAGGTCTATGTCATCCCCTAGCTTATAGAGACCAAGATCTAATTTTATTTGGTCGATAATGATACATAGTCAATTGGGACATGACTAGGATTAGATTTAATTATATAAACACATCCATTTCATCATTTCTAAGAGGAAAAAAGAGTTAATTATTCATTTGCACTTCTTTAAAATCTATTGTTTTAGCATTATAATTAATGAGTCTTTGCTTATAATTTCTACTTGGAGAAGGATCTTGTCTTTTGGAAATATCTTGGATGCTTTGGCATTTCTTGGTGATGCTTACAAACCAAAACAACCTATTACAAAACACCTTTAGCCAAGAGAGATATTGAGTCTTGACAGGTTCATATTGAAGGTAAGTATCTATAACTTTTCTCATCTCTTTTATTAGATATAAGTAGCATAAGTAATGGCTTTTGAATATATTGATCTCTCTATGAATTAGGGTTTTACCTACACATAGCTTAAATAGGATACTCTTATTCATGTTTACTTTATACATTTACCCCACTTTGTGCCACAAGATTTAGTGATCAAAAGATTAGAATTTACTTTGATTTTATCATTTATACATTAGCAGATGTGAAATTATAGGAGCTAGTCAGGGTTATTGCATAGTTTTACTTGATTAAAAGATTTGGAACCCTTCATAGTGATTTTATTGTATTAATAGCTCCCTTGGATAGGTCTAGTGGATCCATATTGGTCATGACCTCTAATATTTAATATATCAACAATTTGAAGTGTAAGTAGCATTTATCTTCTCCAAGATAGGATTAGTTTAAAGATTAATTGCATTTCCCTTTGCATACAGAATCACTATGCATATTGAGGAAATTATTGTAGTTGATTATGGTATCTCTACTTTTCCTCAACCTAATATTATGTCAAAACAACTTTGTATATTGAACATGATAGTTTTAACCTATTTTTCAATAAATATTTCAAAAATTTTGCATGGTCATATGAAGATATGCCCACTAATGATCCTAGTATTATGCTCCATAATATCATTACTTATCTTGATGCAAAATACATGCATCAAAACTAATATAAACTATCTCCTAATATTTATACCCTATGCTATATAGATATGAAAAATATTTTAGATTATAAATTCATAAAATGTGTATATTAATTTGAATGGGTTCTCAATATTATTTATATACACAAAAAAGTCACCATGATTACTTGCATATATATAGACTTTTAAAATATTAACTTAGCATGTCCCAAAAATAATTTTCCTTTACCATCAATAAATTTCATTATTTATTCCACCATTGTCTATGAAATTTTGTCTCCCATGGATAGTTTTTAAAGATGTAATCAAATTCATGTCTCTCTTGAGTATCAACATAAAACTTCTTTTTACCATCAAATGGGGCACCTAATTTTATGTTAAAATGAATTTCAGTATTAAAAATGTAAGCACCACTTATCAATGTGTAATTACCCATATATTTAATGATATAATTCATAAAATAGTCAAAGAATTTCTAGATGATCTTATCTCCAAATTTAAGCATCAAGAAAATCATCTTAATGATCTTGTTATCACTTTTTATCATCTCATAAAATACAAAGTTAGACTCAATCCTTAAAAATGTGTTTTTGGTGTCACCTAGAGAAAATGTTTAGGATTCTTACTCTCTTTACATGGGATTGATTTAGACCCTATAAAAATTAAATCCATTATTAACATGTTTATTCCTTATTTCATCCCAGATATACAAACATACTTTGGTAAACTTGGGTAAATTCAATGATTCATTCCCAAGATGGATTACTATATTTATTTAGTTAAATCTCTCCTCATGAAATGTATAAATTTATAATGAAATGATTCATGTAAAAAACCATTAATCATAATTACTACATCCTACCACTCTTCGACTACCTTTCAATGATCATTATCTCATCTTGTACACTTTCTCTAGCCCCATATCAATTAGGGAAATTATTTACCAACAAGATGAAACAAGCCATGAATATGTCATATATTATATCAGTCATGATTTAATAGAATATGAAACACATTATAATTATTATCTCTCTATTTTTTTATATGAAAAACATTGGCATTATGTGCTTTATCAAACCACTTATGTTATCATCCATTCTTACCCTATTTATCACTTTTTATCCAAATATTTATTACCTAGTGATAGAATTAGAAAATGGATGGTTATCTTGATGGAATTTGATTTGTTAATTATTAAATATAGTCAAAGGCCAAGTAATTGCCAATAAACATGATACCACTTTTATACCAAACACTGATCACCTTCACATCACTCTTTCTAATGAATAAAAATTTTACATTGAAGGTTTTAATTAATATATTTAACTTAAATACTACTTTCATAATTTTGAAATTGACCTCAAAATAAATAATGTTAATGAACTAAACACTTACATTTCTAAACCAAAATCCAAAGTCATCATTGAAGAATTACCTGAAGTTATAATTGATCTGCATGAAGATACTTGGACACTCCATTTCAATGGTTATAAATGTCTTAAAGGAGATAGGGTAGGATGTGTCTTAATTTATTCTCAAGATGATATCATTCCTCTTCATTTCCAATTAAGCTTTGACATTACCAATAATATGATTGAGTATTCATATCTCATTTTAGGCATGCAAACCAGCATAGATTTAGGTATCCATTATCTACATGCTCTAGGTGGCTCACAACTCATTTGCCATCAAGTTAAGACACTCAAGTGAAGTTCCTTCTCTTCTTCAACAAACACATGGGGGAACTTGTGGTGGTCACTATAGTAGACACACTACATCCCAAAAAATCATACACATGGGATACTTTTGGCCCACACTTGAAAATTATGCAATTATTGATAAAATATGTAATCCATTATAACTACATGATAATCTTATTCACTCTCCACCAACTAAGCCTCAAACATTATAATCTCCTTAGCATTTTTCCATGTGTGGAATAGATCTCATTGTTAAATTATATTTCTCTCAAGATGGGAATTTATTCATCATGACCCTTGTTAATGTTATGGGTATCACTACATATACATTCATACTTAAACAAATCAATTGTTGTATTATGATTCCCCACGCCATTAACTCTGATAACAGTGGGAATTTAAAAAATAAAGATATGAAATGATTATATTCTAAATTCAAAATCTATCATAAATTATCCAAAGCTTAGCATCCTTAATGCAATGGGAAAGCCAATGCCAATAAAAAATAATTAGCAAAATATTTCGAAAGAAAATTCAAGATTCCTATTTTGACTAGCATCTCAAATTTTACTTTGCACTTTGGACTTACTACGCTACCATTAATACTTCCACTGAGGAAACCCATTTTGACTTAGTATATGGATCTAAATATATATTACCTTTATAATTTC
Organism: Torreya grandis; assembly: GCA_037957365.1. NCBI lineage: Eukaryota > Viridiplantae > Streptophyta > Pinopsida > Cupressales > Taxaceae > Torreya > Torreya grandis. The sequence continues at coordinate 380,376 of JARHVA010007859.1, forward strand.
AACTACCTTCCTTACACATTTCTCTTCATGGAATAATTCTTGATTAATAAATTTGTGAGACTTATCTTCATGATTTATATATCCTTGATGAGTGTTGTATGGGTGATTTGAAACATAACCACAAATATAAAGTTCACATTACAAAAAAACATAATAAAAATGACAAAACCCATACCTTTAATGTTGGTGATTTATTCCTTAAGTTATTTTATACCCATAATGATGAGGGCAAGTATGCCAAAAAATGGTGGCTTAATGTTAAGCCTATTTTTAATCATCCATTTCTTTTTTGAAGGTCTTGTCATGTTTTCAATTATGTCATATATCTGACCTAACATCATGAAATTTAAAACTAATGGTGGGGACTAAATCATTTATATACATTTCAATATGCAATATTATTTATATAGGTAGGCATTTAAATCACTACATTGAATGAATTTTTACTTTTTATGTTAATTAATTGGTTTCAAAACCATATGCTTATTATTAATGAAAATTGTTTTTAGTATATATCTATAGCATTTTTTAGTTTACAAGGTATAAAATATTTCATAGCTGTATAAGTGATTTTATATGATCTTCATAAGCCACGATCAATTTCGTATCTAACAAACAACTTATTCTCATGTTCTATTATTAAACTTGGTTCTATGTGAATTGGTGAATATTAGTAAGATTCAAATTTAATTATTTCTTGTACAATTCCTGCATAAAAAGTTATTTTATTATAAAAAATTTTATTTAAGAACCATAACATGTATTTTTCATCATTCTTGATCATGTTGTTTTGATAAGAGGATTTCAATTATTGATTTTTTGTAATTTAAATAATCAATGTATTGTCAAGCTTGGATGTTTTGAGGAAATGTGCTTGAAGCCTATATTGCTTTGAATGCTTTATAAGAATAGAAACCTAATGTTTAGTGACTTAGTTATAAAAAATTTCAAGAAGCTGAATCCATTTCCTAAATGTCATATGCATTTTATTACTTAGGTGCTAATATGAACATCAACTAGGTTATATAAGACATTACTCTCGTTGAGTCTACTTTGGATGTGGTGATTTTGGAGTTGATAGTTATGTTTAATATAGTCCTATGTTGGTAGATATAGTATTAACAATAGTAAATGATTTTAAGTTCAAATCACAACTGAGATTTTAAAATTGTGTGTTTCACTCAAATTTTTCTATTATTCAGAAGAAGGTAGTAAAACTAGAAATATAGGTTGTGGTAGGAATACCTGAGAAAAAGTGGACATGTCATGTCAAAAAATTGTAGAGAGATCCTCTTTGGCTTGGGAGGATGACCTGCATATAAGAAATCACTAAAGCAAATTTGTGGGTTAGACAAATAGCTGGGTGGATTGCATAGTTCTAGCTAAATCTCAAAAGTGAGAGCTTCCTTATGGGTTGTCAATCGACTATTTTAGAATAATCAAGTTAATAAAATAGAAATAAAGTACTTGCATCAATGATCAAAAGGTACTAAAATTATTAATAATAATTACTTGATAAAGAGATATGCTAGAATGATCAAATGAGTGATAAACTAATTAGTGCTAGTGCTAATGGGTCAAGGTATGGCTCAAAAAGTCTAAAAGGGGTTTGTGAACAACCAAAAATTTTGAAAACTAGCTTTGGATAATTTTAAGTGGGTCAAAGTAGCTTGTTGGTTTTTTTACCATAGGTGACTATTTATGATTGGGTTGACCATCAGTGGTTAAGCCTAATTCTTGGTAGTTGGGTTGACCGTTGATGGTTGATTGTGCCCAAAACTAGGTTTGATCAACAGTAGATTGATGGGATTTATAGATCAATTTTGGGGGTTAGGCAAAGGCTAAAGTGATTAAAAATGGAAATAAAGCACATGAATATTAATAAATAAGGGCTTATCTTACTAGAAAGGGGTTGAATGAGTAGTTGGCATAATTGACCCATAGGCAAGATCTAGCTTAATTTCAATAGAGTAATAATGCCTAAAAGCTTGGTTGAGAGGTGATGGAAATTTGGATCTTAATGAAATAGCTTGATAATGCAAATGATGTTGGTTGACCTATAAAAGAAAACTATGAGTACCTAAGCTCTTAATAATAATTGTAGATACCTTTTCTCTTATATCTCTCTCTTACTTATAAGTAAGGGCTGAAGGTTCAAGAGGGAGTGTAACTGGGGCTTACAAATATAATTCATCCATGCAATGCCTTGTAAGGAGATTTGGATGACTTATATTTAGAAAAGGTAGCTAGCATTTTGGATGGTGTTTACATGTATAAAGTTAGGTGGTTGAGCTTGACTGTTGATAGTTGGGCTGACCATTGATGGTTAGCGTGAACATCGATGATCGAGGCTAAATGTTAAAATAGCTTAAAGGGCCATGTTTAAGCCTAGTAAATATAAATTGATGAAAATAGGCCTAGGTAAGGAAAAAAGGTTCAAGGAGTCTTCTAGTGGTCATGACACTTGGAAATGAGTATATAGAATTATGGTGTCTACATTTTTCTCCTTTTTGTTGTGCTACACTTGTGAATGAGTAGAAAAAGAAAAATGGAGTATAGGTCACAGTTATGGTTACCTTGAGAGTGGGAGGAGGTATTCCTCTTCAAACCAAGAGTTGGTGCGGTACATTTAAAGTGGGTATGGGTTTGATAAAGAGTGAATGTGGAGTCAAGAGGTGGTAACTCAAGTTGAGCATGTGAGGCATGAATGTGCATACAGAATGCCATAAAAGGTGTGATAGACAATATCATGAAAATATAGATTACAAATGTTAGTAATAATAAGGTCAATGTGAATAATACAAGTGACCAATGTATCATGTGACTATTGTAGGCATAATAATTGGATACACCTGTTAGTCTCTAAGGTAGATTTAGTGTTTTTTTGGGTATTTAAGGTAGGAATTTCTCCCATGAAAACACCAAATGGGTCAATATGTGATGGGTATCTGAGGTAGGAAGTTATCTCATGAAAACACAAATGATCTAGTTATTACACTAGGTGGTGTAAAAATACAAATAGGTAACCTAGAAAGGTTAGTCGATGTAGTCAAATTGACCTAGGCAAAGTCCTCATAATACATATGCATATTTTAGGCAATAAGGTCATTATTAAGGTAAATACAAGAAAATTTGTGGGTTAGGTTACAACCAAGTTAACTCCACATGCACTAGGTAAGTAGATGCTACCTACATAGTGAAGGGGAGTCAACATCCTACAAAAACTTTAGGCCAAATGTAGTTCTTGCTCAAAGGGTAGTGTTGAGGTTGATTCTTACGTGAATAGGTCACCAAGATTATGCACAATATATGAATAAGTGCTGAAAATGCTCGAGGATAATGGCCAACATCAAGGTGGACATGGTAAAATGGGGTTGGTTAGGAAAGGTTGGATTTGTCAAAGGGTAAGGGTCATGTTTTTGATCCTATAAAGAGAAGTTTTAGGTTAGTTTGTGTTGAAAAATGTGAAATAAAAAATATGGGCCCCTAACCATCGATGGTCAAGGGGAAACCCTAAAAGGCTAAAAAAGATAAAAATTGAAAGTGAAATGTAATTTGTCACTTTCACTCCTTGATTTTTGTGTTGCTAAGATTTTTGTTTGTTACCATGGTGCTTTTGGACTAGAGTTTGACCAAGGTAACCATGAGGTGGGGACTTGTGATTTTTACTTACATTGACCAAGATGGATGGTGGAGGAGAGTACGATTAGATAGAGGAACTTGAGCTTTGACCATGGCATCACTTGTGAAATGAGGTGGGAGGTGTTGTAAAATTGATGATTATTCATGTTAAATGGGAATGCATAGGTGCACTAGTGTAATTAGTTTAAAAAACTAGTTGATTTGTGTTTTGGGGGGTGATGCCATAGATTTATGTTTTTTGCTAAATTAGTATATGTGTTACTTATTTTGATTAATTGAATAGTTATATGGGTTGGGTAAGGGTAGGGTAGAAGGCTTAGGTATGTTTATGATAGGATTAACATGGTTTTGATAGGGTTTGTGGAGGGTAGGATTTAGGGATTCATCATTGGTAGTCACACTTAGTGAACATCAGTGGTTTGAGCTTGACCATCGATGGGCAACTGACCATCAATGGTCAATCCAAAGAATAAAGGATTTTTAGGGGACTATCGATAGTTGGTCTAATCATCAATAGTCAACCTCTTAATGGAAGAGGATTAAACCTAGATTTGTTTTTTTAAATATAAATAATAATGAAAACGACATTTTTTTATTTAAAAAGTCTTGTTTGATATATGGTGTGGGTGCTAAGTTACATAGATGTTAAATAGGGTATTTTAAGGGTATGAATTAGTTATTGGGTAGATTTGTCTATGTTTTATAGGTAATAATGGATTATTGCTTGAATTGTTTATGGGTAGGGTGGTGGGTGTGATAGGTTAGTTTGGAATAGGTTGAAAAATTTAGGTGTATATTGGTATTGAGATTGATTAGGAAAATCAAATGTGCTTAATCACATGGTTGTTTTATAGATACGAGACCAAATCTAACTGAGGGAATGAATCCCTAAGCTATTCACCAAGGTGTAAGATGTGATGATGGATGATGAGTTGTGAGACATGGAGACCATCAGATTAAGAATGTTATGCCATTATTATCATGTACCCCATGACCCTACCATGGTTGTTATGCTCATCAAGAGATGGGACCCCATGATAAACACCTTTTGGTCACCGATAGGATATATTACTAGTATATTAGAGGATGTTTCTAAGATTACCAAATTACCTATCAAAAGGGATCTGATATATCACATAGAGAGTGAGGAGAGAGATCATTATATGGATCTCATATATGGTGATGATCGGATGGATGCATAGTTTCATGCTAGTGGGTTTGGTTATGGATCCTTATATCAAAGGGCACATAGAGATAGGTTTTAGCTATGATATGATGATGGCAATGATGAGCTTAATGTTGCTATATTTAGTTGGTGATTTCTTCCCATATCTACTACTTGGAGTTTTAGTAGAGATGCTTCTAGGGAGGACCATGTTTGGGTGGGCAAAGGTGTTAGTTATGAAAATTTATAGGGAGCCATGTGGTTTCAAAGTGCATCAACATTATGGGTTTAGTGTGAAGCTTATTTTTCACTACTTGGATTTTGAGCACATTTTAGTATTGAGACCCTTAGGGCTACTAAATTATACACATGCACTGATTGATTATGTTTCTAACTTCATGCGCTAGAGGAGAGCGGTTACTTACATAGGAACAAGTGGTGGGCTTAGAGATATTGAGTGGTTCCATGATAGATTGGAGGGTCTAGTATGAGGGGATGCTACATGGTGACCATATGTTGGGTTTCCATATTGGGCATGATTTAGGTACCACACCATAGGGTTATAGATCTAGAGGTGGGTGTACAAGAGGAGAGAGATGGAGCTAGAGATGATCTCATTTGATCAAGTATAGAGATAATTTGGCTTGATATAGGGGATTAAACCTAATACTCATAGATATAGGAGAGAGGAATCCACATTTTTAATTATTGCGCCTCAGTTAGTAGATATATCACATGATTTTGAGGAACTACTAATGGGGGCTAGACTGATGATGCAAGCATCATTGATGGCCATGTGGCCTGGTACCAAGGGAGGTACATTATACTAAATTTTAGAGGGGGTGATGGAGGCCATCATCCCATGGATGTTGATTTAGGGGTAGCACAAGTGTAGGGTGACCCATAGGTAGCAATAGCTCTAGTAGCAGCCTAGACTTAGATATCTAGTTTATAGGGATAGGTTTCCATATTACAAAGCTATATTATGGTACTATAAGGATAGGTGGGGGATATGATGGTGGAGAGGGACTAGGAATGGGCCCATGTTATCATTTTATAGTGGTAGGTAGCTCATTTGTATGGGTAAATAGGCAAATTATAGGGGTAGATTGGTGTGGGTGTGGTAGGTACAACAATAAGAGGGCCATTAGATTTAGTGTCATGATAATGGTATCTACCTACTATATAGGAACTTAGATACTGCGAGTTAATGATGCTAGATCAGTTGACTCATGCCATGAGATTTGTAGAATTTAGAGCCAGTCTAGGGGTGGGGTTGTGCTAGCTACCCCTGGGTAGTGGGCTACTACAATTGGTCAAGTAGGGGTCCTAGGGGGACCACCATCAAGTATAAGTATAGATGGGGATAGTGGTAGTGGTGCAGATGGTTTGAGTGTTCTAGGGACCTGATTGATATATGATATTAATGATGTGTATATGATTTTTTATTTTAGCATGTGCACTAATGTAGTGAGATGTATATTTTTAAAGAGAGTTGATATTATCAAATTGTCACATGTATTATTTTGACTATTAAATGTATATGATATATGACATTCAATATTTTATGTGATGCTCATGTTTGTGATTTATGGTTATGGATGCTCATGGTTTATGGCTATTTGACTTAGTATCTTAGGCATATGACATGTAGAAAGTTGAATTATGGTGTTTTAATTATACACTTAATTAGATAGGATATGTTATGGATGGATACATGTTATAAATGATGTTTATGGTTATGTGTATTGAATGATGAATGATATATGCTATGATGTTTTGCTTATTGACTTAGTTTATGGTGTAATAACATGTTTAGAAGCTTACACAATGTGATGGATAGGTGAATGTTTGTGGGTGGCTGATACATGTTTACATTATGCTTGGTTCATTGGTAGACAGATGATGATGCTTGTTGACATAGTTCATGATGTTCATGCTTTTGTTATATTTTTTATTGTTCATGTTTATAGTCTTACATAAACTAATAAAAGATATGAGAAATAACATGACACATTTTCATTATTAAATACCAATATAAAATGCAAAATTAAAAATTGCTTAGTGAAAATAAGCCTTTAAAATGTTTCGCATTAGCATGCCTAGGTTGATAGATAGGGATCCTGATAACATTATGTCAAGTGAGCTCATAGTCCCGTGTATATGATATGAAGAGGGAGAATGGGTGAAAATAGAACTATTAGTGAGATTAGTATTCCTTTTCTATAGGTGTCCAAAGAGGTGGTATAAAAGTCTATGTTCATATATAAATTATAGACTAATCGATGCAGGAAGTCTACTAAGGAGAGCTGATTATGATTTTCCCAATTTTATTTTTGTTTAGGAGAGTTGATTATGGCTTCATAAAAATTGTTATTTTTGCACTTTTAATTTCTTTTAACTTTTTCTTGAGGGTTGTGGAAGCTGATCGATGTGAAAAGCTTCCAAGAAATTGCTAGATTTGACTAATGTTTTATCTATCCATCCTTCAAGGGAGTGGTCTGGATTTATATGGTTAGCTCAAATGATTGTGATAGTTTTCCTTCAAGGGAGTAGTCCACCTTACATTTTGTAATTTTAGAATGAGTCTCTAACAACTATCCTTCAAGGGAATAGTTTGTGGATGCTAAGGATGACCCATAGTTTATTTTTTCTATTTGATACTGCTATTGATTTTATTTGAGTTTGCTTGACATAGACCTATTCATACATGCTCAATGGATTACCTTTATGAAGGTAAAACTAAGATGACATGGGGTGTTAGTAGGTGAAAAGGATGTATAGGTAAAAATGACCATAGGAACTGATCTCAAAGAGATGGGAAATACTATGAGAATCATGCCATGGATAGAGTTATGGCATCCATAGTTCAATATTAGGATATAGTTGTGATAGATAATCACATTATTTAGTTTTAGTCAGTTGTCCCTAAAAAAGGAGGGAAATGAATGTGGTTATAAGGAACAAGATTAAGTTAGACAAATGATGATGGTGATCCCCATCTAACAATAAAAGGGATGTAGATTTGAAACATTGAGAGGCTCAAGTTCTAGTTTTCCTTTAAGAGAGGATAAATGATAATCCCCTGATCCATACTTATGGGTTATGATGTAGGGTCCAAGCCAATTAAAGGAAAATTTACCCCTTTTCATTTTCTCCATATTGGTGACATATTGTTTTCCTTGAGGACAAGATCTCCAATGTTGAACTCTCAGAATTTTAGGTGTTTTTTATAGGCTTACTTGATTCATTCTTGATAGGCACAAAGATGGGAAAGGGTGGCTAAGCAATGCTACTCAAGTAGCTCAAGTTGGGATAAATGTTCTTGATTGTAATAATATTCTAAAATAAGGTCACATAATGGTATGCGAAGAGAAATTATTTGGATTTTAAGAGGCAAGATGGCCTCAGTTCCAAAGATGAGAGAAAAAGGGGGAATCACTATTGAGGGTTTGAATTCTAATGTGATATTCTCATAGGGTGAAGGGGATGTGTAAGTTCCAATCCTAACCTAAGGCATTGACCATTTTTATAAGCATGTTGTTAAGGGTTTTGTTAGAGGCTTTATCTTGTCCATTTTTTTGTGGGTGATAAGGTGATGAAAAGCTAAGTTTAATACCAAATATGTCACAAAGGCCCTGAGCTTATTTGTTTTGAAATATTTGCCATTGTTGATGATGATATTATGGGGAACACCAAAATGGAAGATGATATGATGGGTTATGAATTTAATAATCATTTCAGCTTTCATCTAGATAAGGGCAATAACTTCCACCCATTTGGTAAAATATTTAGTTATGGTAATGATATAATGACGTTATTATGAAGAGTGGGGGTTGATTTCACCAATAAGGTATAGAACCCATTATGAGAAAGGCAAAAAATATGTGGACACATAAAGGCTATTACTAGGTGCATGATGTAAATTAACATGTTGTTGACACTTGACACACCTTCTCACGTAATCATAATAATCATGGTTGAGGGTGGGATAGTAATGTCCTAGGTGGAGGATGCACTTGGCCATAGTGAGTATACTAAAGTGAACCCCACAAATACCATCATGTGTCTCTTTGATGGCATGGGAGACTTATAGACCATGAAGGCAATAGAATAGGAGGCCATCTAAGCCTCATTTATAGAGGATTCCTCCTATAATTTTATAATGAGAGGTGCTCTAAATAAATGTTGGAATGGCATTCCTAGAGAGACTAGAGGGAATTATGCCAAAGTGAAGGTAGTCAAAGGTTTGATGGTACCAAAGGTTAGGTAGGATCTCCTGCACACTAAACATGGTTGGAGTGTCTGATTTAGTATAACAAGGCTCAATGAGGTGATGGACAATGACATATAGTTTAGAGTCTAAAGGTACTGATGGGATATGAGAGGTAAGTGAAGCCATGGTATTAAAAAATTTGTTGGTAGATCATGAGGTGGTTTGAATATGGCAATGTGTAAATTAATACAAGAGGTCTATAACTAGTTACCAATACAAATATAAAACCTCATTATTACACTGGTAAATTATGATAACTTGGTTGACCATAAGTTAGGAGTCACTAAAGATATTGATTGTTTTGACTCTAAAGGCTAAAGTAGTTTGGAAACCTATTACTAGGGATTCATATTCAACCATGCTGTTGGTGAATTCAATGTTGAGTTTAAAGGATAAGGTAAGTGGTTCACTAATAAGGGAGACTAGGATAATACCAACTCCCCCACCACACTGACATTTAGAACCATACAAAATATGTTTACCTAATTAGTTAAATCTACTTGAGATAATCTTGTGAAGGACTCATCTAAAAATGCAAGAGGGGGAGGTTGGTTGTTCGCTAGGGGTGCTTCAGCCAATTAGTTGATGATAACCTACCCCTTGATCTATTTTTGTTAGAGAAACTCAATGTCAAATTTAGCTAAAAACATGAGCCACTTATCCATATGCTAGTTTTGGTATGGTTTAGAGTGCATGTATTCAAGGGGGTCAATATTGGTTATGATGAAAGTTTTGTGGTTAAGGAGGTAGTGGTAAAGTTTGGTGGCCACGAAGACTAGGGTTAGACACATTTTTTTAGTATGTGTGTATTGAGTCTCATATTCAACTAGTGTATGACTAATGTAATAGATGGATTGATCTTTGTGTTATTCATCTTGATGGCCAAGCATTTCCTCTAAGGAGTGGTCTATGCTAGAGATATAAAGGTAGAAAGGTTGGCCATCCTTAGGAGGTGTAAGGAAATGTGGAGATAGTAGGTATTATTTGAGTGCATCAAAGGCCTTTTGACAATCAACATTCCACTTGAAAGATATATCATTTTTCAAGAGGTGTTGGAAGGGCTGACATTGATTAGAGAGCTAGGAGATGAAGTGATGAATGGATTGACTTTTCCCTTATAATATGTGAATTTTTTTAAGACTGGTCAAAGGTAGCATCTTGAGAATGGCTTTAATTTTGGCCAAATCAAATTCAATTCCTTGAAGGGAAATGATGAAGCCAAGAAGTTTACCTAACAAGACCCCAAAAATACATTTCTTGGAATTGAGATGGATGTGATAATGGATAAGTTACTCAAAGATAATCTTAAGGATAGATAAATGGTCTTTACAAAGCTTAGATTTCTTGAGAAGGTCATCCACATAGTCTTCAATAATTATATGGATAAGTTCATGAAAAATATATGTCATGGCCCATTGGTAAGTTGTACCAACATTCTTAAGACTGAAGGGCATGACTCTGTAGTAGAAATCCCCCCATGGGTTGATAAAGGTAGATTTTTGTTAATATTTAGGGGAAATCAAGATCTGATTATAACTCAAGAATCCATCAATGAGTGACAACATCTCATGGCTTGCTATAAGATCAATAAGTTGGTCAATCATAGTTAGAAGAAAGTCATCCTTTGGGTAGGTGAGGTTGAGGTCAAGAAATTCCACATAGATATATAGTCCCCCTATGGCTTTAGTGATAGGTACAATATTCAAAACCCATTGGGGATAGTCTATGGGTTGAATAAAGTTAACTGAAAGGAGGAATTGGAGATTTTATTTGACAAGGAGGGTTATCCAAAGATGCATTTGATGAAGTTTCTATTTGATAGTGTTTTCATCATGAGTAGTGATGATGTTGTGGGTGGAAATGGTCAAGTCAATACCAAACATATCAATATATGACTAAGTGAATGGGATGCTACACTCATGGAGGAAGGTCGAGTAGTCTTGTAGTTCCTCAGGGTGAGAATTTGGCCAAGTTTGATGATGTTGGGTTTGTTTAGAGTACCTATGTCAATGTTCATGGTATATTCATTCAAAATGGTTGAGGTTTCTAGAGGTAAATATTTTTGGATGAAGGAATCTAGTACACTAAGGTAGGTGAGAATAACATCATAATCTTAAGACTGAATGGTGTTAATGGTAGGAAAGTCTTCTCCCATAAGTTTGGTATGGCTCAAATGGATGGATATGGATGCCCCTTCTTTTTGGTAAGTCAGGAGGCTAAGGGTAATCATGTTGGAAAAAAAATATGGGTAGGATGATGTTCTAATCCTCACTCTTAGGTTGAGGGGATGTTATTAGGGAAGGGCTCTCTTCTATTACAATGGTGGTGGTAGGTTGGTTGGATTTCTTCTTATTGGGTAGAATGAAGTTGAGGCCATATTTCTCATGAGGCTTGTGGGTCTCAATTGAGGTCAATGTGTGTGGGCCATGCTTGTATCATCCTAAACTAAATCCCTTCTAGGTACACTTATGAAGGTATAGCTTGGTGAACTCAGGTTTGTCCAATTAAGAGAATTTAGAGGTAAATGGTTGAGGTCAAGGGTGGGTAATGGAAATGCTAAGTGGTTTATCAATTCCCCCATAGATAAAGTGAGGTCGATAGTTATGAGGTCCTAAAGGGATAATGACTCCAATGTTGAGATCATAAACTAGGTGGTGGTTTAGTTTCCCATATTCTTGGGGAGTAAGGAGGGAATCTAGGGTGAGGAGATGTTATTATCTAAGGGTAAGGCATTGGAAGGTAGACTCTAAGGGATCAGTGTTAGGTATTTGGTCCACAAAAATAGATGAACTGGTGGATGCTTTTGTATGAGTGGAAGCAATGGTTTTGGCTTCCATGGGTGGTGGTTTTTGTGGTGATTTGGGTGGAGGTAAAAGAATGTCATTAGGTTGATAAGTCATGTTGCATGCTACAAAAGTAACATGGTTGGATTGTATGGTAACCACCTAACCTTCATGTTTAAACTTGACATAATGATGGAGGGTGGAAGGTACAGAAGACATAGCATAGATCTAAGGTCTCCCTAGTAAAACATTATACAAGAATTCACCTTCAACCACATAAAAAAGTTTAAGGAGCATGCAAGGTCCTAGATGAATGTGAAGGAAAATGGTCCCCAGGGTAGTGGTCATAATGTCATTAAAGGATCTAAAGATGGCTGAAGTTTTATGCATGAGATTGTCTAGTAGCTTAAGTTGATCATAGGCATGGGAAGAGATGATGTTGATACTATCTCCCTCATTGATAATAACCCATTTGACATGGTTTTGGTTGATATGGGTAGTGATAATGAGGGGTGGATTTGGGTATTCTAGGTATATGGAAGTTATCTTTAATTCCTTAAAGGTAACAAGGGTTGAGAGTTGGAGAGCACCCATGAATGCCTTTATAGGTTAGGAGTCTCCTAGTCAGACCTCAATGACCTGCATAGCCTCTATCATGGCCTCATGATGGTGAGGTGAGGTGGAAATGATCTCATAAAGGCTCATCTTACTTGAGGTTGGTGCAGTTACTTAAGAATGACCCTCTTTATGGATTCAAAAGGAATACCCTCAGAGGTACCTAAGATGGTTACTTTGGGTGGAGTTGAGGATGTAGAGGGTTGGATCAGGTTCATTTTAGGATGAGTAGGTTGGTATGTCTATGGAATGTACACCTTGGCTTTCCATTTATCTCTTTGTTATGATTATGTGAGTATATTGATGGTATGGATAGAGGGGAATGATGTGATAGGAAATTGGGTAAGTTCCCCATCATTTTGAGGTGAGAGTGGAGGATTGGGTATGCTTTGGAAAATGGCCAGTGGGTGCCTTAGTAGGGGGTCAAGGGAAGTTCTTCTAGTAAGAGATCATCCTCATCATAAATTTGAAGTATAATTGTTTGGAGAGATTTGTATTTCTTAATATTGTGTCCAAGTGTACTATGATAGGAATAGATTTTATGGTCATTATACAAAGATGGTTTCGAAACAAGAGGGTCAAAGGGTCTGATAAGAGGTAAGGTAAGGTACAAATATTGTAAAAACCTTTAAAAAATAGCTAAATAATATTCAAAAAGAGGTGGGAAAGGCCTAGGGGTTGTCATTTTGGTTGGTACATAGGGTGTTTTCATGGGAGTGGCTTTGGTAAGAGAAATCTTGGGTGAGGTGATGTTTCTAGGTAATGGTTTTAGTTTGGGCATGTTAATGGTTAGAGGGTTCAAGGTTGATAGTTTGGCCACTAGTAGTTTGGAAAAGACTAATGTATTAGATAATAATGAGGTTGGTGTAGCTAGTAGTAGTGGATGACATATGTTAAAAGGAATTTTATTTTTGGGTAGAGTTGATGGATGAAAAAACTCTAAGCATATGGTTATTTGATGGTTTTGTTGGTTTGGTTGGTTTGGGTCAAAGTTTGGGTTGAGGTTTAGATGGGGTCAATTCTACTTTAAGAGATGGGAAGACCAAACTCCATATGGGGAACGTATCAAGGTTTTTAATAAGTTCTTTTGGTGGTTTTCTTAGTTGAGGTATGATTGCCTCAGTTGGTGGGGAACATGAGGGGTCGATAGAAGTTTTGATTAGTTTGAGATGTGGTGGAAAGATGATAGATTAGTTGGTTAAAGGTGTGTTATAAGGTTTGAGTTTATTGATGTAAGGGAGGCATAAATGTTTCTAAAATGTAGCTTGATCCATATCTAGTTTCAAGGCAAATTCCAATTTTTACACTAATGTGGAAAAAGGTTTGTGGACTAGTTTTGCTTCATGGGTAGTAGATGAAAGAGATAGACTTATAAAATAGGGATGCTATTTGATAAGTTGGTTGAAATCCTAAGGTGAGGGAAGTAAGGTTGAGATAAATGTCTCATTCATGGGAGATATTTGTAGTAATGCTTTTCCTTTAGGAACAATATCCATAAGAGTAGTGTTTTATTGGTTAGCTAGTGGAGGTGGAAAATTAGGAATGTTTACTTGTCTAAATATGTTTGTTGGGGTAGAATGTGATGATTCCAAAGCTTCCATGAGTGTGGCTAGGTAAAAAGGAACCTCCTCAAGCTAAATCTCTAAAGGAGGGGAAGATGACTCTTCTACCTCTATAAGTGAGGTGGGGGAAGAGTGGGAAGATTGGATGGTTAGGTCCTCATGTGTAGGTGTATGTTGGACTATGTTGACCATGTGGACATCATGAGAGCATTCTGCCTGTGTGTCTTCATATTTGATGGGGCCATGGTTAGGAAAGGGATTTTTTAATATGTATAGGGATTTATTTTGAGGGGCATTGGGGTTATATAATGCAAGTTACCCCTTGTTAATGAGGCTTTGAATAACATTCTTGAAAGTATTGCATCGACTGATGTCATGTTTGATCATTTGATGAAAGGCACAAAGGTCATTTTTATTATACCAAGTAGGTATTGGGTGAGAAGATTGAAACTATGGGGGAGGTTTGATGGGTGGAAGTTGTATAAGATTATCTTTTAGTAACTTTTCCAACACCAAGGCATAAGATTCTCCAAGTGGAGTAAATTATTTTTGGTTGCTTCGATTTGGGTTCCAAAAGCTTTGGTTAGAGGGAATGGGAAAGTTTTTTTTATTGATATTAGGTGTTGGGGAAACCTTAAGGACAACTACATTTGTAGTTCCCTTATTCTTATCCCTAGAGTTATCTTGATTGCCTAATTTGGAGGAGGAGGCTTCATTGGTTTTGGAGGTAGAGTTTTTGTTTTGTAACTTTAGTTTACCCTTGCTATAGCTCAGTTCTCTAACTTACATGCCATGGTAAAATATTCATCAAAAGTTCTAAAGCTTTGGACACATAATGTAGAATAGATGTGTTTGGCACAAGCATGGGCAAAATTTTTGATCAATTCAAGATAAGGCAAGGAGAATTATAATTAGTTGATCAAGCTTCTCCAACAAGCCATAAAATTAGTTATAGACTCATCCTCAAATTGGTGAATAGAATAAAGTTTAGTGTTAGAGAATTTCTTGGATATGTTTATTGAGAAGTGATCCAATAAGGTTTGAGTTAATTGGTTAAAGGAGAAGATGTAATTTTTGGTAATGGAACTATACTAGTCCAATGTCAGGATAGAAAGGGACATAGGAAATGTGCATAAAAGTAGGACATCATCATAGGCAATCATGTAACAAGAATACCTAAATGCTCTTAAATGCTATTGAGGGTCTTCCTTAATATTAAACTTGGTGAATTTTGGAAGCTCCCATTGGGTTGGATAAGGTCTAATAGGGACCAAAGGGTGAATGAGCTCATTATATATTTGGGCATAAGATAAAATTTTATAAGCTCCCAAAAGGGATGACTTAAGAGTTGACATTTTCTCCATGATTATTTTCATTAAGTATATTTAAGGTGGCATACCTGAGGGGTTATAAGGCATATATTATGGTTGGGGAATATATTGATAATTAACAGGAGGTTGGGAGATGGCCCCATACTAATAAGAGCTTATGGGAGGTTGGGTAGATGACATATAATGATAGGTAGTTGTTGACATTTGGGTAGTAGATATATACCCTTGCAAGTTAGGGGTATAACCTCAGTTAGACAATGCTTGTTAGGTTGATTTATGGTTGTATTTTTAATTATGGGGTGGTCATGACCTTTGTGCTAATGGGTGGTGAGGTAGAAGGGATAGGTACCCCTAAGCTTGGTAAAGAGGTATTAACTGATGGGCTAGGCTTGACAAAGAGGAGGTTAGAGATTCTAGTGGTGGGTGCCCTAGCTATAAGTGGGACATGATGGTTTGATGATTGGGTTATCCCTAAGGTAGAGGATTCATTAATAGGGGTGGATGGTCTAAGGGTAATAGTTGGTTTGATAGGTTGGTTCTCAGTCATAACATAAAAGGGATTAGTGGAAAAAGATGCCTAGGTGGTCAAAGGTTGGGTGGTGACTGTGGAAATAGGGATACCATCCATAAGGTGGGATGGCATGCCATAAGGAGGATCTTGAGGTGGAGTTGAAACCAAGATATGGTGAGAAGTGTTAAGATAGTGCTGAAGAGCCACTAGATTATTGTCTTAAAAAGTGGTAAAATCCATGTCTCCTTAGGGAAATACCTGAGAGAAAGTAGTGCTTCCCAATATATGAGGTGAATATTTTACCTCAAATACATAATCCATAGATTAGGAGATAGAGGAAGTTGTTTTAGGTGACATGTTTTGTTCTACTAGCTCTCTTCACTACTGACGAGTGAGAACCATACAAGAAATGGGAGAGAATACAAAAGAATAGACTCACCACTCAAACATAAAGAAGACAAATAAAATAGTCAAGGAAATCAAGGGACACACTAAAAAGTAAGTTTAATCTTGAATTTAGTTTTAATATCTCTTTTGGCTTATGCCTTAGTTTATGAGAATGTGTGATAGAAGTTGGATTGTAGATTATGTACTAAATAAATAGTCTATGGATAGTTTTAGGCTAGTTTTGGTGCTCAAAGGAATCTATATTAGAATCAATACATGGCTTGGTATTGAGGCATACCCCCTCACTTCACAATCCTGCAACAATAAGGGTATCTGGTGCTTAGCTAATATATATTGATATCCATAGTTTATACTCAGCTAGATAGCTAATTTGGTTCTCCTCTTGGTAATAACCTCTAATTAAGATTTCTAAGAATGGGTAAGGTTACTACTAGGAGATGAAATCCTAGTTGGGCCTTATCTCAAGTGAGTTATGATGTTTGATTGATTGTGTGGTTTGGTTGTGTAACATAAGTGTGCTATGATTAATCCTGATGCCATTAATTAAATTATGTGATCTAGAAGAAGTAGGGGATCAATGGATGCAGTGTGTTTTAAACCCAAATGAAATATTGATTTTAATTATGAACATAGATAGAGAAATAAGTATACATATACAAATAAAAAGAAAACCCAATTAAAGATAAGGGACCCACTAGGCATGACAAAAAGTTTCACTTAAATTTTTCTATTATTTAGAAGAAGGTAGTAAAACTAAAAATATGGGTAGTGGTAGGAATACTTGATAAAAAGTGGACACATCATATCAAAAAATTATGGAGAGCTCCTCTTTGGCTTGGGAAGATGACCTACATGTAAGAAATCACTAAAGAAAATTTGTGGGTTAGATAAATAGCTGGGTGGATTGCCTAGCACTAGCTAGATCTTTAAAGTGAGAGCTTCCTTAGGGGTTATCAATCCACCATTTTAAAATACTTAATTTAATAAAATAGAAATAAATTATTTGAATCAATGATCAAAAGGTACTAAAATTGTTAGAAATAATTTCTTGATAAAAGATATGATAGAATGATCAATTTAGTGACAAACTAATTAGTGTTAGTGGTAATGGGTCAAGGTATGTCTCAAAAAGTCAGGAAGGGGTCTGTGAACAATAAAAAAAATATAAAAAGTAGATTTGGATAAGTGTAAGTGGGTCAAGGTAGCTTAATATTTTTTCCTACCACAAGTGACCATCAATGTTTGGGTTGATCATTGATAGTTAGGCCTGACTGTCAGTGGTTGGGTTGACCGTCGATGGTTGACTATGCACAAAATTAGGTTTGATAAAAAATAGATTGATGAGATTCATAGATGAATTTTGGGGGTTGGGTAAAGGCTAAATTGATTATGAAATGGAAATAAAGCACATGAATAGTAATAAATAAGGGCTTGTATTATGAGAAGGGGGTTGGATGAGTAGTTAGCTTAATTGACCCATAAGCGAGATCTAACTCAATTTTGATAGAGTAATGATGCCTATAAGCTTATTTGAGAGGTGATGAAATGTTATCTCTTAACAAAATTTCTTGATAACGTGGATGATTTTAGTTGACCTAAAAAAGAAAACTCTGAGTACCTAAGCTCTTGATAACAATTACATATGCCTTTACTCTTATAATTCTCTCCTTCTTATAGGTAAGGACCAAAGGTTCAATAGGGAGTGTAACTAGGGATTCTAAATATAATTCATCCATGTAATGACTCACAAGGAGATTTTGATGACTTATATTTAGAAAAGGTAGTTGGCAGTTTACGAGGTGTTTGTATGTAGAAGGTTAGGTGGTTGAGCCTAACCATCAATGGTTGGGCTGACTATCAATAGTTAGCTTGACCATCTATAGTCGAGGATAAATGTCAAAATAGCCTAAAGGGTCATGTTTAGGCATAGTAAATATAAACTAATGAAAATAGGACTAGGTAAGGAAAAAAAGTCTGATGGGTGTGTTAGGGGTCATGACACTTAGAAATGTGTGTGCAAAATTCTAGTGTCTACATGGTGATTCACCATAGATTTAGTATAAAATGGAGTAAATAAATTATCAAACCCAAGGTTTTATCCTTCTATATTTGACATTTTTTCCATAAATTTGGAATTAATTTTTTAGTACTTACTTTGATTTGTGGTTTTACGGTCGATTTGGTAACCAAGTAAATAGTTTTCTAAATGAGTTAGCAAGCTGCTAACTTTGGCATATCTGGTTGGCAAGATGACAAAAACTATGTAAGATAAAAAAAATTGAACATGTCTTTGTGGATATTAAATGGTGGTTATGGAAATATAAAAGTGGTAGTTTTATTATTTGATGTCATTTGATCACAAGTTTGGTGTGAAAGCATAACTCTGGTTGAGAATAGTTTTGAGGTGGTCAAGAATGAATACAATGAGATGTAGAAGATTTTCATATAGATTTTACAAGGTATGCCTCAACTATTCTTTTGATTTTAAGATATGATAATGGAAAATATGGTTCATATGTATATTCTTTTTGCATGAATCTACATCTCAGATTTTGGTTTTGAAAGTCTGAGTTAGTTATGGGGAAGATAAGGTTTTATGTGTTTCAAGGAATCTTATTTTCAAATTTGGAGGTTGTGAAACTCTACATGTAGTTGGGTTCTTGTTTTATCATATGCACATATAAATGGGTTTTGATAGTTTGGTTTTACACTTATGAAATGACTTCAAAAGTTTAGGTTTGATTTAATATGTCTCAACCTTGACATTTTGGTGATTAGTTTTTATTTTTCAAAGATATTTGGGTATTTATATTACATGTTTGAAGTAAATTCCATTTTTTTATATCCACATGCATTTTATTGTCGATAAAAATTATTTTGAGTTATTTTATTGTGGATATTAAATGATTTATGAAAATGACTTATTTCTTGTAAGTTTCTTGCATAGATTTGTTAATAAGATCAATGTTGGGTTTCCTAAAAATGCATATCAATGATATTTATCATGTACAAAAGTTTTATTGAAGTCATATGATTATTTTTAATAATTATTTTCTTCAAAATTAAAATTATATTATATATATATATATATATATATATATATATATATATATATATATATATTTGAAATACGAGGAATAATTTGAAGATGTAGAGGAAAGAATTGGTCGATTTGAATTTGTTCTTTCATTTTATGGAAATAATGTGTTTTAATAATTTTTTGGTTTCAATATATATTTAGGAAGTATCATGTGAGGAAAGTAGTGCATAAATATTTTCTAAGTTATAAATATTGTGATTCTTTGTTGTTAAAATCACATTCACAATAATATCATATTTTTGGTTTGTGATGATGGTTGTGGAATGACATATTTATATTTTTTGTTTTTATTATGGTGAGATATATTATTATTTAGTTGATAGGTTTTTTTACAGTGTTCACACGTTTTTATTTGTATATATGCATTTTTAAGTTCAGTTATGGTATTTTATATTTGGAAAAGTTGGCAAAATACTTCAAGTTTTATATTTTGAGAAAGTGATATAATATTGTATTGAGTATTGAAAGGATTATAAGGGTTAATATTTGTTTATTTAATCTTTATTATTTTTGCATTTTAATATTCATGGGAATTTCTTTGAGCACCTTATCTAAATAATCAATTTCAGTCCTCCTATGAAAATGGTATATGTCAAACTTAAGTGTTATATGATTATTTTAAGATTTGGATATATTTAAAGGTGAAATATATTGAGGTTTAAATAATTTATAGATTAAATAAAGGTCATTTGTATTTAAAGTTTGAATAAGTCTCTATTTGGTTATATGGCATTTATCATGTTGTGAAGTAATGAACATATAAACTAGAAAACCTGGTAGTTTTCTATGAGTATTATCATTTTTATTGAAAAATATTTTGAGATCATACTTTAACATTAGAAATTATGGATATATAAAGTGTTTAATGTGTAAATTATTTCATAAATCCCATTTTAGTATTTTTTATTCAAATATATTTGGGCAGACCCCAAATTCATATAATTTTGGCATATATGAATGGGGTCATGGTGATGATAAACATAGTAAGAGCACTCATTCATTAATTAGTTATCAATTCCATCATGGAAATATGGCTAATAACACATTTAATCAACCATTTAACCATGGAACTCACGTATCTATTCATTTTGAGGCTTTTGATCCAACATTTTGGAATGTAATTGATTCATTACCTATTAGTTATTTGAGAATTCATGGTAATAGATATTTGAGAAGAGAATATGGAATATTTCATCCTCACTAATGAGGTACTCCAAAGGAGTCTTATAATCATATGCACACTTCTATTCAATCCAATTGATATAATTCTTTATTGCATGAATAACAAAAAAATGTGCTTGAAACCTTAGTATTATTACATCCCCATTCAATTGTGCCTCTTTATACTATAATTACATCACCTAGGCATGAAATACCTACTTATTATAGTATTAAATGTTTTATTATCCATATAGAAAAACACCTGGTAACTAACAAGATAAATAAAGTTAAGTTGGAGGTTGTTGATTCTGAGGGCACAAAATTAGTTGAACTTCTCACTACACCTATAGAGTACACATAATACCAAACTATTAGGGGAGATTTGTTTATTTATTTTCTAAATTTTATTTAAACTAAGTGTTTGTTCATGTTGAATACTTTGACTTTGAATTGTACTAATATGATAATGCTTTTGAATGTGCATATAATTTTGGTAGTTTTGATAGATATGATAGTATTTTTATATTTTATAGAGAAATATATTTGATATTCATTGAAATTTCATGGAAATTTCATGGAAATGCTTATGAAATTTATAATTTAAAATTATTTAATTTAATTTAATTATTATTAGTTAATATGTTTGTTTTACATAGTTCAATGCTTATTTTAAATGTATTCTTATGAGTCATGGGCCCCCACCCATTAGAGTTCTTATTGATCTATTATTTTTAATTTGATTTGATCATTTTACACTTTATTTAAAGTCTAAAAATAAAGTTTAAGTTATACATTAATTAATTGAATTTTAGAATTCAATTAAAGTTAACAATAACTAACCAAAAAGTTAGTTATAACTTATTTTTAATTACCTCCACAAATATTACTTTATAAACATATCAAAGTCACATCACAAAATAAAAAGCATTAAAAGTATTGAAGAGATCTAAAGTTATTCAATTTTTCATCTTAATTATTTCTCCATGCAAACAATCTCTAAGATTAAATAGTTATTTGTAGATAGAATAAACAATACACTCTCTAACAGTGAACTCACTTGTTTAGTGTAACCTATATATCCAAGTTTCTTGTTTAGTTTATATTTTGAATTTTTGAAGTCTATCAATCCTAATATCTTATGATGATTTCAACTATGAAGTCATGTGCAAAATATCATGTACTTGACCTAAATAATGATGAATACATCACTTTGTGTGATATTTATTGATCTCTTAGTTGTAAATAATTATATTTTTGAAGATTGTTTTTACAGAAATCTTACTTTGCAATAAAAATACTTCATTTTTTCCTAAGACAACTCTTGTTTAAGACTCACACTAACTTATTTTTATTTTCTTTTCTTTCTTTGATTTTACCTTGATATAGTTTAATTTGTTTCATGTTAAATTATATTTAGATAGTTAATCATTTTTAATTATATGTTTTATTTTAGCTTTAATTTATTTTGTTTTCTCTTTAGTTTATGAGTGTTTTCATTTTCATTATTGCATTTCCTTTTTACATCTATTATTATGGCATATTTTCATATTTAATTAGCATTTTATTTATTATCTTTTAAATCCTTTTCTATTTTAACATGTTTTATTCTTTTTCTTTCATCAGATTAAATTAAGTGTTTAGTTTTAGTTATATTTTATGATTAAATTACATAATTAGAATATAAATTAAATACAATATCATTAAATAGATGTTGATTTTCTTGTTGAATAATTAGATTTTTATAATTTTCATAATTATATTTTTAATCTTAAGAGTGAATTCATAGACTAGTTCTTTTATTTAATATATTTAAATCTTAGTTAAGATTTTATTAGATTAAGTTATATTGTATTGTTGTTTGTTTCTTATTTTTTATTAATATTAGGATTTTTTACTTATTAGTTTTAATTTATAGGTTACAAATTAATTATTTTCTAGTTAGATATCTTTTTTAATTTGATTTGATTAAGATTCTTATTTCTGCATTATTGTTTAGCTCCTATTTTCAATTATTTCATTTATCATTTAGTTAATTTTATTTCTTTTATTTTGACTTATTTTGAGTTTAAAAAGATATCATGAGATCATAAACAAGTTAATTAAAAAAATTACAAAGGATCAAAGATATTTCCTTCGAAATATTATCTCGTTTATAGATTATATTTGTCGGATAGGTTGGATTACATAGTTGTAATATGATGCTTTTTATTTGATATTTAAGAGATATTTGATTTTTGAATAATAATTATGCATTGTTAAATATTTGAATTTCTCTTTACATCCTATATCATTTTTAAAAACCCCTTTTATTCATCTTTGGAATCAATTTTTATTTCTTAGACCTTTATGATTAAACTAGTATGATTCCATATTAATGTTTGTGATAGGTGAAAGGGTTGATTCATTGGTGCAAAATTTTTGCCACAAATATTTCTCCACTTAATTAAAGACATTATTGGTCTTAATACTTACCATTTAAATACTCACGAAGGTCATATTTTCAAGGAACCAAATAATTATCACTTATTAAATAAATATTTTGTTTTACTTATTATTGTCATTTCTAATAATATTTTTATTTTGACAAGTCTTTCCTATATTTGTATAGACTATGGTGCTAACACTTCTTGCATGTTGTTAAAAGATTCATAAGGTCTAACATTACATCAATTTAACTAGACTTAGTTCCTATCATTGGCCCTTTTTCTCTATCTACATTCCTTTACACATGAGTTTACATCATAAGATCATGGATAGGACCTGATCATCCTCAAGATTATTTTTTGTTACTTTTTCATTTTATCAGTTAACCCTCAAGTTTATTTCAAATCCTTGATTATTACCTTACAACCTTCATTAACCTTTATGCCTCCTTGGTTTTTATTTTGTGAGTTGTAGTGTAAGGCCTTCGATAGGACTATGTCTTCCTAAAAAAATTCCTTATTTTCATTATTACACTTATTTGTTTTGCCTTTTTTAAGTTACAACATAAGACCTCAGATAGGATCAAGCTTTCCTCACAAATCTTCATTGTATAAATTGATTTTTTTTTTGATCTTATATAAGTGTCTTCCATAAAAAATAATGCATTTGTTGAGAGTTATTTGATCATACTTTTAATGTTAGTCATATTATTTTATTATAAAAACTCTAAAAATCTATTATCATTTCTCCACTCACATACACTATTCCTTATGATGATGATTAATACTTACCTATCTTTGTACCATGTTTAGAATAAAATTTTATGATTTGAGTTAGCTAAATAATTCCATGTTCATTTCCATACTCTCCCCTATTCCATTTCACTATGGGCACAATAAGGTTAGTTTCAAGATAACACATGTGATAACAAGTCAATGGCCGTTTTTAATAACATGATAGTTACATAAAATTCATATAAATAAATGTGTATATACATGGTCTTAATAAGGTGTTTAACCCAGATACTAGTTACATGTATTTAGTTATATCCTAGCACCTATTATAACAAACTAGTACATGCATGAAGAACACAACTGAGAAACTAAGACTTGGCCATAATTCTATAAAATTTTATTCAAACTTGTGTATTTTAGGATGAGAATACCATGGTAAAATAAGATATATATAATTTAAATATATTTTTATGTCATGAAAAAGCAGAGGAATCTAACCAATTTTTAGGAGTATTATTTATAGCAAAAAGCAGCTAGAAACTTGAATATAACTCTAAAATTTTACAAGGCTAGTAAGAAGAAAGATTATTATTTGGTAAAAACTTATAATAGGATCATTAAAAATGGATAATAGAAAGTATCTAGTAATAGTGATGAGTAATTGGATTTGAAGGGTTTATTTTAACTTGAGTGAGAGAAAGAGGAACCAAAATTTGAAATCTCAAAGCAAACTTAAGATGCACAACTTTAAAATTTAAACATTCAAGAGCAAGAAGAACAAAGAACACTATGAAAATGCATACCAAGTGGGCCTAATAAGATAAATAAAGATATATTAAATTAAATGATAACAAAAATTGGTATAAGATTATAATCACCTAAAAATGATAGTTGAGTACTAAGCGTGCTACTTGAGACCATCTATCCATAGCTTAGCCCTAGACCTATCTTAGTACTTATTTTCACAATTATCTAGCCTTCATGTGGGCCATAAGCATCCCTAAACATACCTAAAGCAGTCCTAAAATCTCATTATGACATATTTTCTTTTCATGATTCAGGTTATCCCACCTAAACACTAGAATCATAATAGGGACAACAACACCACATGGAGTTAGTGTCCCAATTTTGGCACTATTATCTTTTCCCTCCTTTTTCCATAAATGGATATATTTTCAAATCTAATACCACCTAGGGTTGGCCTAGACCTCTTTTAACACCCACACAAGCACCATATCAATATATATACATGATGTTTAGCCTTATAACCACTAGATGGAAATGAGATATAAATTACACATACAGATTCAAAACAAGTTTTGCATAATCAAGGTTATCAATCCCTATTCTACCCTACTTCTACATACAACCACATACATCATTCCTAAGGTTAGATTACTCAAATTTCTATTCTTAATAATATTCAAAGCATTCAAGTGTATAAATATAATAGCTTCATATATACTTTTGCCAATACTTAGGTGGGGAGAACTACATCAGGCTTGATCCCTCTTTAGGTTATTAGTATGTAGGAAACTCTCATCATAGCAGGGTGTTGAGGATGTCTAGCCTGTCCCACTAATTTTATCAATTACATGCCCTAATAATATATAGAATTAGTGTTTTCACCTAAAATCAATCAAAATGGTTCATATACAAAGATCCATAACTTATGTGTACTAGAATATGATTGATAGATCTAGACATAGATAGACCCAGAAGCTTTGAATAGTGATTCATATAGGGCACTACCTCCAAAATAGGGACACTAGCACCATATGGTGATACTATCCAATTAGGGCACTACTATCCAAGAGTGAGTTTGACACTTGGATCATGTTTGTGATACTTAGACCAATCTCTGTCTTAGTTTTGAACCTTAGAATCATCTATCTCAATCATTTTCTAGCTTAGTTTTTATTTACATTAATTATTACTATTTTTAGAAAGGCCTAATTAAGTCAATTCTATTAAAGATTAGTGGTTGTGTTGATTTCATAATTATACCCTAATTTGCTATACTAAACTCTTTAATAACATAGGATTTACATTCATCTAAGTCCTAGAAGGTTAAAACATTTGGTGAACTTGACTTACTTTGAATATTGCACAAAACCTAACCCTAGATAAACCTAGGGTTTATATTTTTAGCATTCTAAGACCCATATTTTAGATTTTAGATCCATACATTTTCTAGTTTTATTTTATATAATCATGATAATAATGATAGAATAATTTTATCACTTTTGTTGAAAATTCTAAGACTTTAATTTACATGTTTGTTTCCTTTAATTCATAATGAACTAAAAAAATACATAAAAAAATGTATGCATGATGCTTTATATCATTTAAAATGCATGCTATGTTTCATTATTTATTTATAATTTTATCTTTATCTTATGTAGAATTCAATTAAGAGACAAATGTTTAATCACATAGAGAATATATTACATAAGATACCAAATTCATTACCTATAATTAAAAAGTCTCCATTATATGCCTTTTATTCTTCGGTTCACTTTTTTTCCTTACCTATCACTCCTAGACATAAGGGAACATTAATGGTGTTGCTTATCCCTCCTAATTCTTGAACCCACACTACGAGCTACCATATTTTATCTACTACAAACTTTATTCTTGTATTAGACCTTACAATCTAGGTTATGATGTCTACATGTGGTATTGAAGCATGGTAGGTTAGCAAAAGCCATGGCTATAGTTTTATCAACCAAAGCAATGCTTATTCATCCATAATTTCCATTTTATAGATCTTACAACATTTCAACACATACAATTTTTTTTATGTAATACTCTATGATAGTTAGGTGCCTCAAACATCTAATCCAAATTATGTTAATTCAATATTCAATACTATGAAATAGACTAAAGAGCATATCTCATTCAAAAATTAAGATATCCCACCTCAACACATCATAGATTAACACTTTCCTCTTTACATTGCATTACAAATTAATTAGGTAGGTGTCAAACCTATTTTAGTCAAAAATGGATAAGGATTAAACATTTAAAATATCTAATTTCTTTGACTTATTAATATACATGATAAGGATTTGGATCCTTTTGATATGAACATCCAAGGGTTTGATAATATTCCATACAAAGTCCTCGGTAAAATCACACTAAACTATACATTGTGGCCTATATATCTACATACAACATGTCAAGTTATGTTTAATGATCTTAATTACAATATCTTACTTTGAATACAATGGATTCATGATATGCACACAGTACCATCCAATTTACATGCATGTTTAAATTTTAGCTAAAAAGGTCATATCTACACTTATCTTATGGATAGATAACCATTCAAATACTATCAACATATAGAGTCTTCACACAATTATATTCCTCACATGGATTTTTTATATAACACCACTCTAGTATGCCATTTATAATTCACATATCACTCCACTAGATACTTCTAGAGCATAGGATAATAATTTCACTTCTTTTGCATTGAGATATTTCCAAAAAATGGGTTACACAGGATAGGGCATTAGAAAGCATGAGTTGGGAATGCTTAATCCCATTGAATCATATGATAAATAGGGTAGATAAGGACTTGGATATGAAGATAACACATACAATTCTAGGTACTCTCACCATACTTATCAATATGTAATGTTTTTTCCACCTATTCCATGGGAAGATGATATGGTACATCATGTTTCTACACTCTCAATTGTTTACCCCAATCTTATTGAAAATATATTTTCTCTAGATTTACATAATTTCAATGAATTTATTAATTAAGAGGATTTATTATAAATTTTAGGGGTATACAAGGATATCCCTTCCTTTTATTTTAAGAATAGGTTTCCTCATTCTACAAATGCCTAGGCATACTTTGGTGAGTGTTTAGATGATTCAAATGATATTTTACCTGACATAGATGATACTAATCCTATATCCCTATACATTATAGATCAATATATGTTACTTAATGAAGAGATATAGAAATTTAATTATGGCACAAATACTAATCCTCACATCATATTTTTGGATGTTGCCTTGCATAAAGAAGAAAATACAAAATTTGTCATATTTTAAAATATTTACCTAAAGTCTTCTCTTGGGATTATTTTGATATGCTTGGCATTGAACCCTCAATTGTAGTACACATGATTACACTCTATCCTGATGCAAATTATGTTAAACAAAAAGTTCAAAAAATGTACCCCAAATTTACTCTTTTAGTCAAAGATGAGATACAATGGCTCCTTAATTCTAGTTTCATTCAACCAGTTACTCATCCCCAATAGGTTTCTAACATTTTCCTTGTTATAAAAACTAATTCCCATATCCAATGTTGTTTTGAATATATATACTTAAACAAATCATTTCCTAATGATGATTTTACTCTACCCAACATCAATATGATATTTGAATCTACAATAGGCTATGAAATGTTCTCTTTTATTGAGTGCTTTATTGATTAAAATCAAATCAAGATTGCTAAAGAAGACTTTAAAAATTTATTTTACCATACCATGGGGAAATTTATGCTATATAGTCATGCCTTTTGGATTAAAAAATACATAAGAAACACAAAAATAAATAATTACCCACATATTTCATGATCTCATTCATAAAATGTTCAAAGATTATGTCGATGGTTTAATTACAAAATCAAGAGAATGACAATAACATGTAATAGATTTATGATAAATTTTTGAGATACTAGGAAAATATAATTTATGACTAAATCCCAACAAACACATCTTTACGGTTTTATGAGGTAAATTCTTGGGATTTATAATATCCCAACATGGTATCGAGGATGAATGAAATAAATTCAAATTCATAATAGACATGCCTCCTCCTACCAACTTAAATCAACTTTACTCCCTTCAAGTCAAGATTCATACAATACACTACTTTGTGGTACAACTCACAGATAAGCATCAATCATTCATCAAATTACTTAAGAAGGATATAAATTTTAAATGGGACATCACATGTCAAGAAATATTTGACACACTCAAATAGTACCTACTAAACACACCTATCCTAGTACCACCAACACCTAATAAGCCACTTCACCTTTACCTCTTAGTGATAGATCATGCAATCAATCCACTCTTGGCACAACACAATGATCAACATTAAGTTTAGGACATTTACTAAATCAACCATATACTTGTTTATTACGAACAAAATTATCCAAAAATTAAAAAACTTTGTTTGGTACTTGTATTTTCTACTAGTAAACTCCAACACTGTATGATTAATAATGAGATAAAATTCATTAAAAAGGTAGATCCTTTAAAGTTCCTCATGTCAAAATTGCATCTCTCAAGCCATATTGAAAAATGGGTTATGTTACTCAAATAATTTGACCTCAAAACATGTTATAAAATATAGTAAAAGGCCAAATAATTGTAGATCAATTGGTAACATCCCTCTTATTGGACATAAATCTTATTAACAATGATTTTTGAGATTAATTCACAACATATAATACCACTTATGACACATGGGTAATGTTATTTGATGGTTTTAAATGTGAATCTATTGTCAAATCTATAATTATTTTCATCAGCCCATTGGGGCACATAGTACCCCTCACTTTTTGACTTAGTAATTCATGTACCCAAAATATTGTAGAATACGAGGCCCTTATCATATGCATTCAAATAGCTCAGGCTCTCTAGATCAAATCCATTAAAGTTTAAAAGGATTCAAAAATAGTTATTAATTAGGTTATATATGTCTACAAATCCAAATAATAACACCTCATTCCATACAATAATATGGTTCAATGTCTACAAGCTCAGTTTTAAAACTTATCTATTGAAAACATTCCATGTAAAGATAATCACCATGTTGATGCAATGTCCTATGCAACATTATTGGATTTCATTAACATAGATGAAAACAAATATCTCTTCACTACCAAACAATTACAATCTTCATTAGTGTCTTATTCAAACCTTATATCTTTAATAGTTATAGTTACCACATGCAATACAACAAAATCCAAATGGTTCTCTGATATATACAATTTTTTACAAAATTGTTTTACACTAGATAGTTTCAAAAGAAATGAAAAGTCAAAACTAGAAAAAAAAACTCCCTTAGATATGTTATTATTAGTGAGGAATTATTCAAATGATATTTTAAGGTACACTTTGATATTTGACACCTGAGGAAGCTAAGTTGGCATTTAGATAGGTGCATGATAATGAATGTGGTGGTCATTTCAGTGGTAAAACAATGTCACACAAATTACTCAGATAAGTTTACTATTGGAAAACCATGGAATAATAATGTTAGGAATACACCAAGTCATGTTATAAATTTCAATTCCATAAAAACCTACACCATGTATCTTTGTAGTAACTACAACCCATAATATCCCTATGGCCATTCATGTTATGGGTTTTGATATAATTAGTAGGATATATCTATAATTTGTAGGAGGTCAAAAATTCATTAACTAAGCTACATAATAATTTTAAAAATGGGTGGAGGTAATTCCACTATAATCCACAAAGGGAGAAAATATATGCCATTTTCTCATGACCAACATTATTTCCCACTTTGGCCTCCCAATGACCATCATTAAAAATAATGAAAATTATTTTAAGAATTAAAAAATGAAGAATTTTTTTGCTAAATATAAAATTTGGAACACATTATTTACTCTTTACTACCATAAGGTACTGGTCAATAAAAAGAAATAAACAAGACAATCAACAATATCCTCAGCAAAACAATTATAAAATTTGGTGATGATTAGCACAATTAGATTAGCTATGAATTATGGGCTTACCATACCATTATTCACACACTGATAGGAGCTACTTATTATTCAATAGTATATGACACATAGGTAGTTATCCCACTAGAATTAGAAATCCCATACTTATAAGTATCCATAAAAGGGATCATCATAGATGATCAATATAGAGAAATATGTCTCCATGAATTAGAATAGTTGGATCACACACATATTCAAGCCACAAAGCATCTTAGGGAATATCAAAAATAAATCTAGTTAACCTACAATAACCATGTTCATATTAGGGAATTTGAAGTCAATGATATGATTTTAAAATAAAATCTCAGAAACGTCAATGTCAAAGAAGAAAATAAAGGAAAATTCAAACCAAATTAGCTTGGCTCATACTTAGTCACAAAAAAACTTATCCCAAAAGTATACCTTTTAGATTCACTTTACGACAAGGAAATTAAAAATCCATTGAACATCATATATCTAAGGAGATTTTACATATAAATAATGTCTTTTCATATTGCTTGTACATAGCTTATATCCATAAAATACAAAAACAATATAATATCTCAAAACACAAAAACATTCAAATATTTACTTTAAAATACAAATTATAGATTGTATGCATTGCCATGTTTACATCTCTTATATTTTCTAGACACTAAATAGGATATCTATCTTAGTATAGTCAGTTTTGTCATATATACATGCTTTACTTGCTCTTGTCAAGTGCTTGCATATTTTTTATAGGACTTAGATCCACCACACCAATCTATATTTTCTATTATTTACCCACTAGTGGCATATACATATGTTCTTTATTTGACACATTCACCCATTTAGGGTTACCATAATCAAAATTTCAATTACCAAGTTACATATTTTCTCACTCTGGATCATATATTAAGCATTATTATATCTTGATATTGATCATGATGCACTTAGATTTTCTTCCAAATACTACTAATTTAATCTTAACATATGTATATCTTATCCCTTACATAGATTTGTATTACATGTTCATGCATACTTTCACTTATATATTTCTTATTTTAGACTATATTGTCTCCATGCTACTTCTATTCGATGCCATTTGAATATGCCATTGTTATATGGCCATGTGTCCCTTATTTTCATTATATGTATACTTTATACATGTGTCCATGTCCTTGTGTATGCTTTCTTGATTATGTATGGAGACATTTAAACATATCCTTTTGTGTGGCTCTAATCTAACTTCATTTTTGTTTACATATGTGGCCATTTGAACATGTACTTATATGTCTTGCTTTCTTAGATTTAGTGACATTTGACCATGTCCCTTGTATTGTGGCCCCTTGGCCTACTTTTCATGCTTCATGTGTGTTGTTTGTATGTTTTATTATATACATCATGGACATGACACTTTTCTCTTTATTTCTACACATTCTAGTTTTAGATGGCATGAATCACCTCATGCATCTCCCATTTATACTTGGGTGCTATGATGGACATCATGTCCCAACCTCATAGGTAACTACTTTATTATTACTCAAATTGTTTGGTCAAATACACTGTTATATCTATCTTGATAGTTTTTTGAATGTTAGACCTCACATACATCACACATTACAAACTTATTCTTAGATTGTCTTACATTCTAATGTTATGTACGCACATTATATTAGATTATTACATAGATATCATATATACTCCAACTAACACAAATTTTGTAGATCTTTTTCATTTGAGGATAATTCTTACATAGGTTCAAAAAATACCCTTAAAATAAGGGTCATTCATAGGGGTTTGTGACTGAGATCAAGCTATCAGAATGTACTCATAGTACAATTTTTAGCACATATGCTCAAAATCCAAAAATTAGACTTAGGTAAACATAGTGGGAAATAGTGACACAGAGATTAGTTATAGATGCATAAAAAATAGAATAGTTAATTAGTAGTGCCCAAACTAGGATACTAACACCACATGAAACTACTATATAAGATATATCACTATTATCCAGTAGCCTTAGTTTTAGAAAAATATAGATTCAATAGAAAATTATAGTAGGTACATTCTAGTTTGCATAGATTAAGATACAAATTTACTATTAGAGGTAAAATCACTAAGAGGGGGGTGAATAAATGAGCCTAGATAATTCAAATTCAATTCCAAACCTTTAAGACTCTTAGTCAATTACCACCAGCATTCATGAATCATACATATCATTCACATCAATGAACAAGAGAGAAAATGTAAGATCACACACATAACACATGACATATGTAAGAAACCCTCTTGGGGGATAAAATCAACTAGAAACTACAATTTAAATATTTTCCTAAAATAAAAATATCCAATTTAGACTAGTTGCAACTTATTAAGTTACTACCATCCCTTATTTAGTGAGACCACAATCCCACAAGATGTTACCATGCCTATCTAGATGAGCTGCAACAATAACTAAACCTTTAGAAATTTTCACATTATAAGGAGGATGTAACCCCCTAGATGTTGATCTGATACAACAACACCTATGAACACATCCACATATGAATTGATGTCTTTAATACCTAATGATGGTCCTCTGCTTATCACTCTTCACCTTCGCTCATATTCAATCTGTAAGAGCACTATTCTACCAGTATAATTATGACCTATAGGTCATATAAATAGTCCTCAATCTATTATGATATTCAACACATCTACTGGGTACCCACCCTTTCTTTTAATTCACAACAATATAATCTCAAATGCAAATTCCAAAACTAGTCTGTCTCATATCTCTCACAAGTCTAGAAATCGTAATCTTTGATTTCACTATATATAGAGAATTCATGATTATCACCATCTTGGTCAGCCAAAAGGCATGAATTAAAATTTAATACATATATCTCATTGATACATAGATATATACCATCCACATAGGTCACCCATAGCACTTATGGGTTACCCTTAAGTAACTACACCTATCAAATAGGCCCTTGTAGCCCTTATAGGTCTCATAGAGACCTATTCACACATTTAAAACTTAAGAAAAAAGAACATAAGACCATTTTAAATTACATGTTTCCACTCCTTATGTCCCCTTATACATCCTCAAATGATCACAATCAACTTTTCTCACCTTTGTTTATGCTCAAACAACTCAAACACTGACCTGGTGCACATGAATATCATGAATGAATATATAGTCAAATTATTAAGTTTTGTTCATATTTTATATGAATGGTAAAACGTTAATAATTAAAAAAAAAGGTCCTCATGGAGTATAAAATACTCCCTAATATCTAATTCATCAAAAACATATAAAAAAAACATCAAGACAATCTTGAACAATCTTTGTGGGTCACTTGCAGGACATACATGAGAACATAGCCAAATTTGAAGCAAAATAACTTTCATTATACCAATAATTAGACCCTAAAATTCATATTTATATATGTTCATTGAATTCATATACAAATTTTATTTTTAATACATGGACAAATTTTTCATAGATAAAAAATTATGGCTCCAAAACCATGCATTGGTCTTTCCTTTGTTAAATTCAAATGGTCATAGTTAAATGTCAAACACCATGTTCACATCTCATGTCCTCACTGATTTATATCACTCATAAAACATTAATATTATTTTATTAGACTATATCTATAACTCATAGTGCACTAGTACCAAACATTAAACCTTATACAATTGACCTCTTTTTTGTAATCTTTTAATATTGACTCATCATGCACCGTGGATCTCTACGGATCAGTCAGGTCTTTATCTTATATAACTAACCATTAAATCTTTATTAGAACCCATATGATCATGAAACTTCACACCTTTTAATTAATTCTACTTACTTATACTTTTAAACATTGTGCACTTCTTAACATCTCACTCAACATGCACCATTAGATAAAAAATGTACAATCGCTTGTGCACTGTTGGATCTTCATTTGGTCTTGGTATTTAATTATATTAACCAAAAAAAAATTTGAACCATTTAACTTAATACACATCATATATCTATATTTATGAAATATTTTGCATCGTTGGATCTCTATTTGGTCCTGATCTTTAACATTGTGTGAAAATGACCAAGTATGGGGACCATGACTTATCTACCCAGAAGGCCAACTTTGCACCTCCATATATTTTGCTTCACTAAAGTGCATGTTATAAAATTTGGACAATATGATCTCTTCACATAGGATAATACAACCTATGTTAATATTATCTTGTAACAATCAAATTTTTGAGACATAATGACATTAAAATGCTCACTTAGGTTTTTTAGTTCATAGAGAGAACTATGTCAAGAAATGTCTAGAATGGATAAATTTTCACATGCATATCTTTTATTATGCTTCAATGTTGGACCTAAAATTTTGTGAATATAAACTAGGTAAAAAAATGAAAAAAAAACCATATGATCACCTTCTCCTAAACCATCCACACATACAAGATATGCCACCATGAAAATACCTACTCAGCTTTTCTTGCCATATTGCAAATTTGGCTAAGTATGAGAAAACACTGTCAAAATGCATAAGAACCCGACTTTGCAATTACAGATATTTTATCACAATTCATTTCTATAATTTATACTTTTCACATAAAAAATAGGTACTAATTTTATCACAAGCATCTGACCAAGTCCCCCTAACTCATCCACATGTGGCAATGGTGATGTCATCAAACTGCTTACTTAGATTATCTGCCACTAGAACCAAAATATCTAGATGAAAACTATGGACTACTAGATGAATTAAAATTATGTACAAAATCACTCAAATCATAAAAAACATCTTAGAGACATATTTCACATCCTAAAATCAACATACTCATCCCTAAACAACTCTAACCATGCCAAAATAGAAGATCAACCAAGCCTACTTCAAGCATACTAGGATAAGCATATTGCACACTTTATCATTATCACTTAGACTATCAATCCACTTCATCCACTCACTTGGACACCTTTATGACATCATCATTACATCATTTAAAACTCTCCAACAATTTCTCCCTTTATCATTGATGTCAACACACATCATATAGTTCACCTTCCTTCTCTCTCTTTAAGCACTCTCATAATAATTACTTTCTCCCCCTTTGACACAATGACAAAGTGGGAACCAAATAATCTTGAGGATATAAAAATAATACCAATAGGAGAGGACCACCTTATAAATATGATACAATCTCCCCTTTACCTTGATCCTACCTCTTCTTTCTTTGATAACATACTTCTTGCTCCATGCCAACACTCTCTTCAACCAATCATTATAACCAATAAAGAAAGAACACTCAAAGTACTAAAAATTTGATCGATCTCACCAAGAAATGTCTAACAGGGACTTCCCCTCAAATTTAGCATCTTCATATCTCCACACACTATGAATAACCACCATACATACTTACTAGCCTTCTCTCTCAAGATACCACAAGGACCACCAATATAAATTCATGTCACTCACCAAATAGGAAACATGCTCTCAAAAAACTTGAGAAATTTCCTTGAGACAAACATACCTTGATATTTTGGAGAAATTAAGCAAAAAAAGTACTCTTCTTCAAACTAGTCCTATCTAGTTTCTTTGTATCCCTACTTAGAACTTACAGAGATAATAAATTTTAGTAGACACACATTCAATACCTGAAACTCCATATCTAGAGATTCACATATGCCCCCTCAAGCACACCAATTTCTATTGCATGGCCCATCCTCTACAACATACTTCCTTCACAAACCTATTAGCTAATTAAGCCTCCATCTTGACAAAAACTTGAATAACTTAAAATCCACAAACCTTATGATCTCTATGATGCATGATTTGACAACACATTTGGCCCATTCAACCTATTAATAAGCCTTAGACCTCAACTCATAAGGAAAACCACTTTTCCAACGAAGCCCAAAACCCTAGAAACTCAAAATAAATAAATTCAACAAACCTCCTTTTGGTCAATGTCCAACACTAAAATTTCCTATACACTTGGAGACACCCATTATTAAATTTTGGACTAGGATTTGATCCTCCATACCACTGGAAACATAGACTTCCTATAACCCATTTTAGAACTACTTGCCTTTAAGCCAAAAAATGAGACACACAAAAATATCTTCAATTGGCCTAAACATACCTTCAAAACATAAAAAAACCTAGAGCACATTACAAATAAGTACATAGACCTTTCTAAGTACCAAACTCTTCTTGACATTCCATCAATCTCATTAGGCCAAATAGAAACACTCATTTTAACCTTATATTATAGATCCTTCACAAATCTCTACAACAAGATCATGATATTGTTGTTCCCCCTTAACCAAAGACCTTATCTAATTGGCATTATCATCTTCAGCACACAAACTTACTTCTCCATAAGAAAAGATGTCTTCTAAGAAGCATAGGAAGATACACCCTACTTCATAATGTCCTAGAACAATTTGAAACTAGGAGTTTCCCACAACTCCTCATATTCCTTCTCCTCCTTGATCATATGATACTTGTAGTTATTATTCTTATTCTTAGGATTAAGAGAAGCATCATTCTCAATTAATACAACATTATCCTTTTATTTTATGATTGGATTGAAAATACATGGAGACAATATACATTCATGACATACCTTTTCATTTTAAAAATATTTCTTGAAGATTGGAACCTCATCAGTAGGCATAGATAATTAATGATCTTTTCATGATACATGCTCAACAACACCATGATGTTCACTTAGATCCATACTCACCTTAGAACTATCCTCAACTAGTAACCTGGTATTCTTCTTTAATTTGGTGTATTCATTATCAATATGAGTAGATAATGAGACCTCTTCACACTCTTCAACTTTTATATCTTTCACCACCATAGTAAATAGATTACTTGGACCTATAGACTCATCATGACTCACACTTATCACCTTTGGCTTCCATATGTTAACTTGCCTTCTTCCTTTCACTCTAGGACCTTTATTTAACTCATTTTGACATAGTATCCTTTGTTTGCATAATATAGAAATGTGACCTCTCTGTTGATACTTGAATTACACTATAACTTTTGCAAGAAAGGTATCTTGCCTTACCTTATTTAGAAAAAAATTTTCAATGTGTCCTATATCATGACAAATGAAACAACCTAATCTTTTTTAGGAGGATTCACCTTGTATAACCTTATGTGGATAATGGTTTGAAAAGTGTCCCACAATAAGATAATTAAATAACTTAACTCTATTCACACCCTTTGACTGATGTTCCCAATCATAGTTACATGTAAACTCTTTTCTAATAGGTCTCTTACATTCTCTATATTTATACCCAAATTGATTATATGTGAAATATGAACCATTGAAACTTGCATACCTCATGGCATTTGGCTATATAATCTGAATTTTATTCATTATTCTAGCACTGTCATTCCTTATCTGATGATTTGTCTTCAAATTATGATTGTATTGGTTCACATTAGTCTTCATCTTGTCTTGAGTTACATTCTTTTGTTCTTCATATCCAATATGAATTATATCACTAAAATTATTTTGAGCACTCAAAATATTGTCTATATCACATGAGATATTTTAAAATCTCACAAATGTCTTCACCTTACTAGAGTTATTCTCTAACTCATATTTCAAATACTCATTATCAAAAACATACCTTGAACATTCATCTTCTTTAGCTTTCAGGCTTGTAGACATGATTTCCAATTAACAATTGAGATGCTTAACTATGTCTTCATGCTCCTTGATGTCTTCATTCATTCTTACTTAAAATACATTGAATTGCTCCTCATAGTCCCTAAATTGAGACTTCATCTTCTTATTGGTCTTATTCTCAATCTTCAGTTCTTTAAGACCATTTATCAATGTAGTCTCATAGTCCTCCTCATCTTCATCATCATATAAATCACTCCAAGTAGACTCCTTTTGATGTGAGTAACTTCCTTCCTCATCCAGGAACATGGCTTCATCTTCAATAATACCATCATCTTCATGATCATATTTTGAGTCATTATATTCACTCTCATCTGATGAGCTATAATCTTCTTTGGTGTAAAGACTCTTCTTGTTTCTGAAGAACTTCTTCTTGTTAAACTTTCTAAATCCTTTCTTACTGTATGTCTTCTTGTCTTCATCTTGGCCTTCACCATGATCTTCATCATCATTAGTCTTATGATTATGAGGGAACTTCCAAAAAAAATGTCCTATCTCTCCATAGTTAAAACATTTAAAGGATAGTTTACCCTTATACTTCCCTGAGCCTATGTTCAATTTCCTAGTAATTAAAGCAACTAGTTCATCCTCATATATGTCATCCTCCTTAGGTTTCTTACCTTGTAACTTATTCATAGGATTCATCTCATCTTGAATTTTACTTCCTTCTTTGGTGTTATATCATCATTTACTCTCATCTCATAGGTAGTAAGGGTGTCATGCAATTGATCCATCTTCAATTGAGTAATATCATAAATTTATTCTGTAGTAGATAATTTTGGATCAAAATTGAGGGATGGATACCTTGATACCTTTTGGAATATATTAGCCTCTTTAATGTTATCTCCAAGATCTCTAATGATGTTCATAGTCTCATCAACTCTCTACAAAAAGGATGCCACATAATCTTCTTCTTTCATCTTGAGACTTTCAAATTACCTTCTATGAGTCTGTAACTTATCAAGATTAACCTTTTAATCTCCTTCATAAATGATATACATTTTGTCCCATATCTATTTGGATGATTTATAATGTATTACTTTGGTGAACTCAATCTATGTAAGCCCACAAATGATGGCATTCATTGCCTTATAATTATTCTAAAAAAATTCTTGTATGTAGCACTAGATGGAGGAATAATAGGAGAAATATAACCATTCACAATTTATTTATATACATCAAACCCCATAGACATAGTGTATTCCCTCATCCTTTCACTCAAAAAATCATAATTGGATCCATTGAACATAGATTCTTATTTAGTAGAGAAACCTCCTTGATGACTACCCATATTGTACCTTAGATCACATTCAAACTATCAAGCCTTTACCAAAAGACCTTATCTAATACCAATTTTTAGAGGTACAATAACTAAAAGGGTGGGTGAAATAGTGAGCCTAGATAATCCAAATTCAATTCCAAACCTTCCAAAATCTTAGTCAATTACCACTATCATTCATGAATCAT